>OY728146.1:990883013-991215666 GCA_963277665.1 Viscum album
ATAGTGGATTGCCACATCAAGGAGCGGATACCATGACCATTTGATCTTTCTTATCTCGACTTGGACACGAATCATGAATTAATCAACATATATTTATAAATCCAATTTCACCTGAACCCTAAAATTATAAACCCTAGAACAATTTTAAAATTTGTATACAAACCAATCAACCAATATAATGCATTTTTCTTTTTCTTTCTTCATATCAATTAAAAGAATATTTTCTTAACATCTTTTTCCAATTTATTAAAATCAAATCTTTTTAGAAACTAATAAAACTAAATCAAAATCTATATGGATTAATCTCTACATGTTGTTATACTCGTTTTAATTAATTAAGTAGCATATTTTAGTTTTTATAAATATTGTTTCTGTATATACCTGTAGGGAATTAATGAACCCTTATGGTCCTATCAATGCTCATAGTTTGAATTCCACTATACTCCCTGGTAAAACCACGATATATAAGGAATTAACCTAACATTTTTGGTGAGATAATATGAAGTGGAAAATTAATAATTATGTATCAAGAGGCTTGGTTTTTTAATAGGTGGGTGGTGATATATAAAATCCTAATGGAGTTATGAAAAATTAATATATTAAAATATGGAAATGGGATGAAACTACTATAGACACTATCACTAGTTAATTAAAGACTCCAAGAAATAATGATACAATAAGGTTACTTTTGGATCTCTAAACACTACTAGAAATCTGGGCTATAGCCACGGACCTATAGCCACGGTTTTATAGAACCGTGGCTATAGGTTTTATACAACCACGGTTTTTTTTCTATCCGTGGCTATATCCCCTCGCTCAGTTTTTTTCTCCCCCATTCCGTCGGGCTCCATCCTCGCCCTCTCCCCCAAGCGTCGGGCTCCATCTCCTCGCCCTCGCCATTTCTCCTCCCCGCGGCCTCATCCTCGCCGCGGCCTCCTCCTCCACGACGCATCAACGCCGCGCCATCCTCCTCGTCGACGCCCTCCTCGCCGCGCTCTCCTCGCCGACGCTCTCCTCGCCGACGCCCTCCTCGCCGCGACCCTCCTCGCCGCGTCATCCTCCCCGCGCCCTCCTCGCCGGCGCCCTCCTCGCCGACGCCTTCCTCGTCGCGCCCTCCTCATCGAAGCCCTCGAGGTCGACACCCCCATCTCCCTCTATTTTTTTCTCTCCCGAGTTCTGGTTATCTGCATTTTTTATGCCTCATTTGCACCTTCGATTTCTTTGATTTAGGTAAGATTTACATGTTTTCCCCTTCTGTTTCATATCTGCTGAGGTTGATGTTTTGAAGCCACTAGTAGAATTAGTGTGTATTTTCATTGAAGAGGATTATAGATGTTTCTACGTGGTCCATTACAAATCTTGGTATGATTTCTGCTCTATCTGCAAGTAACTTGGACACCTAAGTCAGGTCTGCTGATGGTCTTCTTCTAAATGGATTGGAATGGTTGCATCCCAAGGGATCAATACTAGGAATGTGGGTATTAGTAGAATGTTGATTTGGGTAGACGAGTTTGGATCTACATGTTTTCCTATAAAGGATGCATGATTCACATGACCTAGGTTGTCATATGAAAATGCATTGTGATCCGACCACGAACATCTAAGGAGCCCGGGGGAGAAAGTTGTTCCATCTGTTTCTAGTGCTGAATATGTACCAATATATGAAGAATTAAAATGAAATTGAGAAATTCAATGGAGAAAAAGATTCCAATACATGAAGAATTAAAATGAGAGCCTTTCTCGGACAACAAGGCTGAATTGAATCCCTATATGGGCCCAAGAAACCCATTACGACTGTTAATGAAATGTTCAGACCATTGTAGAATACTAAGATGTTACCCCTAATATATATATTAAGTCTCATAGAACCCTTTTACTTTACATAGGTGATGGGGTCCTTAGAGAAGTATATTATAAGTCTACCACTGTATAAATTTTCTAAAACATAAAAATTTATACATGACTGCTTCATTAGTAGGAATAACTTACTAGAATCATCATATGTTCACATTCAAAATAAAGCATTGTACTTCAATAAAAACCTATTTAGAAGAGTTTAATAAAGTCAAATTATATTTAACCAATATTAATGTTTCTATAGATGATGAGGATCAGAAATTAATCCTCTTAATCCCTCTTAACAATAGCTACATCACACTAATTGAGACCATGATATATGGTCGAGATTCTTTAACTAAAGAAGATGTTAAATAATCTATTTGGTCTAAGGATTTTCATTCTAAACTTAAGATAAAAGGAGAGGTTGAGTGTTTTTCACAAGGGGAAGACCTAAAACTTAATGTAAAAAAGAAACAGTTCAATAGATACAAAAGTAAGAGTAATAAAGAACCCAAATCCAAAACTAGTTCCTTGGATAGAAAAGTCACATGTTTTCACTATGTTAAACCCATGCACATTAATCCCAAGTGTAGGAAACTCATGTGAGAGTTAGAACACAAAAAACCAACTGACCAGCCTTTTATGGTTGACTCAAGATATTATGCTATTGAATTCCGGAATATATCCATCCATAAACTCAATCATGAGTGGGTCCTCAACTATGGATATTATTGTAACTTGTGTCTATATATAGAGTCTTTTTTGAATCTATTCAAGAAGTTGGAAGGGTATGCCCTTTTAGGAAATAATAATAGGTGTAGGGTTGAGGGTAGAGACTCTATTCTAATAGAGTAAGATGATCAATCCATCATCCACTTACTTGATGTAAGGTGGGTCCCCAACCTTCAAAAAAATAATATCCTTAGGAGTCCTTGAGCAAAATGGATTTACCTCTAGTTCATATAATATAAATGGATATTGAACATAATTAAATATTGATATAATTAATTTATTATAGTAATATTTCCACCTTCAATTTCAACCAAGAAGAAAACTATTTTCTATGAAATGTCTCTCTCCTTCTCAAAGATAAATAATGATGATTTCTGTTATTAATTTCTTTATGATATGGTTTATATTTTTCGTCATCTACCACTACTCAATGGGGTGCGGGGTAAGGCATAAAAGAAAACTGAGAAAAATCACTAAACAACTCAACCACACTAGAAATTCTCAAGGATTTTAGTATAATGACAACATATCTTTGTAGATATGGTTTATATTTTCCGTCATCTACCACTACTCAATGGGGTGCGGGGTAAGGCATAAAAGAAAACTGAGAAAAATCACTAAACAACTCAACCACACCAGAAATTCCCAAGGATTTTAGTAGAATGACAACAAATCTTTGTAGATATGGGTTATATTTTCAAAATGTCTCTAAATTTCAATAAATCTTTGTAGATTTAATACAGAACATCAGAACTCGTTATGAATTAACCCAAACACTTTTGGGAATTGATTATTATTATCTCTTAGATTTCATATAAACTCTTTTTACTATAATCAGTCCTCATTATTGGAACTTATGTATGACTATTCGTGAATTTTTATAATTTAAAACATTTATGAATTCCCTAAACCATAATTTTAATATATTTGTTATAATTTTTTTATTAACTTGTTATTGATGATTACTTAATATCTTATGAAACGATACATACAATGTTAAGTCATTTTCTAGATTATTTATCTAATGTATGTTTATCTGCCTCAGAATGGATAGATACTGGATGTACAACATTGATCGGATCACTGATGAATTTCAGAAGGAGTTACAATATTTTTTGGACTTTGCATTCAATAATGATTCAGATGGCGGATTGATTCGATGCCCGTGTTTTGATTGTGTTGGAAGACCTTGGTTAACTCGTGAGGAAGTGAGTTACCATATCACTAAAAGTGGTTTCCAAAAAAATTATCATGTGTGGTATCACAATGGAGAAAAAGCTCAAGTGTTGAATGTCATCGATTCAGCAGAAAAGATTGGTATGAAAAATCTGATTTCTGATCGGTTTCCTTTTGTTTCTGAAGCTAGCTCCTCATGTAGACCAGTGCAAGAGGAAATGAATACTGGAACACAGTTCTCATCTATTAATCAGGATGATGACGTTGAGAGTGTTAGAAAGTTGATGGAAGATGCAAATACCCCAGTATATCAAGCATGTGGAAAAATGAGCAAACTTGAGTTTTTAATGCGATTATATCATGGGAAAACAATGTATGGATTTAGTAATACTGCAGTCGACTATCTCCTTACATTTATTAAGGATTTACTGCCTGATGATGCATGTATTCCAGAAAATGATTACATGGCATCAAAGTTGGTTAACAAATTTGGATTTTCATCTAGTAAGATTCATTCTTGTCTCAAAGACTGTTGTTTGTTCTGGAAGGAGAATGCAAACTTGAGTCAGTGCAAACAGTGTGGCACATCAAGGTGGAAGACTAATAAAGATGGATCTCAATCACGCATACCACAGAAAGTGATGTGGCACTTCCCTTTAATTCCCAGGATTCAAAAATTTTTTATGTCAGAACAAATGGCAATGAATATGAGATGGCATGCAGATGAAAGAAATAAGGATAACGATGAAATAGTGCATCCTGCAGATGGGTTGGCTTGGAAGAAATTTGATAGGTTACATCCTGATTTTGCAGCCGACCCACGAAATGTTAGATTGGGATTATCCTGTGATGGTTTCAACCCATTTCGCCAAATGCATACTGCACACAGTACTTGGCCTGTTTTCATTCACATTTATAACTTTCCTTCATGGATGTGTATGAAGAAGTCGTGCACTATCCTGAGTATATTGATATCTGGACCCAGTGATCCTGGAAATGATATTGATATATACTTGCAGCCATTAATAGAGGAGTTAAATGAGCTTTGGATTGTTGGTGCACAAGCGTATGATGCATTCAGAAAGGAGTACTTTATGTTTCGTGCAGCTTTATTATGGACGATAAATGATTTCCCTGCCTACGGAATGATGTCTGGTTGGAGTACTAAAGGGAAATTATCCTGTCCTATTTGTATGAAAAATACACGTTTCCGAAGAATGAAGTTTCGACGAACTTTCAGCTTCATAGGGCATCGACGTTTTCTACCAATGGACCATCCATACAGGAATAATCGGAGACAGTTCGATAATGCCATCGAGACAGATGAGACACCTCAACGAATGTCAGGGACTGATATTGTTAAAGAACTTGATGATTTGAATTATGTTCTTGGCAAAAGTCAATCAAATATCAGAAAGCGAAAGCATGCTAATTCCAATTCCAACAGCAATTGGAGAAAGAAAAGCATATTCTTTGAGTTGCCGTATTGGTCATCGAATTTATTACGTCATTGTTTGGATGTAATGCATATCGAGAAAAACATTTGTGAGATGTTACTTGCTACTATTTTAAATGTCAAAGGCAAAACAAAAGACGATTTGCGGTGTCGTCGTGATTTGATGGATTGGGGTATAAGAGCAAGACTTCATCCTGAGTTAATTGGTCAAAATAAGTGGAAAGTCCCTGTTGCCTGTTATTCGATGACAAATGTGGAGAAAAAACAATTTCTTCAGGTCTTGGAAAGTTTGAAGGTTCCGGATGGTTATTCAAGTAATATTTCGAAAAGGGTGAATACGCAAGATGTGAAACTCAAATCTCTTAAAACCCATGATTACCATGTCTTGTTACATGAGTTGATTCCCATTGCCATTCGTCATTTACTTTCACATAATGTTAGAGTTGCGGTGATTAAGTTATGTCAATTTTATCGAGATCTTTGTGCCAAAAGATTGAGCAGAAGTGCTGTTCAGAAATTGCAGAGAGATGCACCGATTATTCTTTGCGACTTGGAGAAAATTTTCCCACCGTCTTTTTTCACAATTATGTTACATTTGACTGTGCATCTTCCCACGGAAGTTCTCTTTGGTGGTCCTGTTTCGAGTCGGTGGATGTATCCTACCGAAAGAATGATGTTTACATTGAAATCTTATGTGAGAAATAAATATCATCCTGAAGGCTGTATTGTGAAATGCTATTTAGCACAAGAATGCATGGATTTCTGTTCATCGTACTTGGCTAACGTCACTACGAGGTCTAATCGACTAATGAGAACTGAAGATGAGCAATATGATCCCATTGAGCCTGCATTTCCTTCAATGCCCCAAACAGGGGGGATATCTGGATCGTACTCGTTGTGTACTTTAAGCAGGGAAGAGTGGGAAATGGCACATCGCACAGTATTATTCAACTGTAGTGTGCTTGATGATTATATCAAGTAAGTAAACTAATAAATATGTATTTTTTTCATTGTGTGATTTCTTTATATCTTCTGACATTTTAATGCTTGCATATCTGTAGAGAACATTTTGAAATTATAAAAAAGAGACATCGCTCTCTATCTATTAAGAGGAAGGAACTGTTGCACAGCAAAGAATTTGCTGCCTGGTTAAAGTCAAAGGTAATAGATTTCTTTTTCTTCTTCTCATAACATAATCACATGTCTCTGTTTAATATTCTATGTTGGTATCTTTTAGGTTTTAACTCTACCAATGATTGAAGTATCAGATGAAATAAAAGCATTGTCCTTTGGTCCAAACGATGTGGTGCGTGATTGTAAGTCAATGGTTGTCAATGGATATAAATTTGTTATAAATAGTTGTGCAAAAACAATGGCAACACAGCATGACGGTGTCACGATAAGCGCCACAACAGATTGTTATGCGAGTGCATCGGACAGGCAACCTCGATCAGAAAATATATCATATTACGGTGTTGTTGAAAGAATCATTATATTAGATTACTATGCACATGGTCGTGTCGCAATGATGAAATGCAAGTGGTTTGATTCAATGACACGACAAGGAATGCATATTGATAACTGTGGATTTAGAGTGATTGATATGAACCGCCAGCTTCGTACCGATGAACCTTATATTCTTGCGTCACAAGCTAAACAAGTGTTTTATGTAAGTGACCCGTTACAACCACAATTTGGTGTTATTGTTGATGTTATTCCTAGACATATTTTTGACGAAGGCATGGATAACAATGATGTTGTGGATGAACCTGTTGGTATTTATTCGAATGTTGCATTTGATGATACGGATGATGCAATTGTTAGAACAGATTGTGAACCAGAAATTGTCACAGACCCCACATAGCGTTGACACATTTGTAAGTATTTACCTTATATTATCGCAATATTGTATGTGTTTTTTTTAACTTTCATTCATGATATCAAAATAACTAGTATATTTTATACCATTATCGAATATAAAACTATTAATAGCCTCACCAATTTATGTTTAACCACTTCTCTAGTAAATCTTGAACATAGAAAAGTCTTGATATTTTATCAATATAAATATCACACATGAAAATGTATCTCATTGTTTTATGATACAATTGTATTATTTAACATTTTGCATTATTTCTATTTATTTGATAATATTATTTTAAATTTTCAGGTCAAAATGTCTGATTATGATGGTAGTAGAAGGAGTAGAAGAATATTGAGAAACGAACAACGTAGGTCTCCTCCTGGAAACAATGTAAGTACAAATTATGTTTGAATATTATGGTCTTTCATATTATTTATCTTGTTATCGTTCGTTTTATTTTATCATCTATGTTATTTTAGACCGCATCGTCGAGGAGACGCTTGGATTATGCCACTGAGGATGATATTGTGGCGGGGGGCACTGATTCTACAGGTCAGCCTACTACTACGCCGCTTGAGACATCAGGAGGCCATCCTCCCATTATGCCACCTCCATATTATCCATACCCACCTTTTCCGTATCCCTTTTTTCCCACTCCCACATCGGATGGTAGTTCTCAGACTCCCATCCCTCAGTTTCCATTCCCACCATCCACTGTACAGGGTACTGTGCCCCCATATATCCCACCGCCATATCCATATCCATATCCACCCTCATCTGTACAGGGTTATCCATCGGGTTTTCTGCCTCCATCAGTACACTTTGCATCTACTATACATAGTATTCCTGTAGATATCTCACCTACCATGGAGGCTGCCCCCCCTCCAGACGCAGCACTTCAGGGGTCAGCAGATCCCCCATCTACTGGTATTTGTTTAAGCATTACTGTTACTGATTAATGATAAATTCATATATATTATTCTCTTTTATTTTGGTTTCATGATTAGCTACAGCCTCTACCAGACGACGAGGCCGCACAAAAATGCGCGAGGTTTGGAATCGGAACACGCAAATCATAGTTGATTACAATGAGGACAATGCTATAATTAATAAAAATGGCACGGAATGTAAAAGTTTTATGGGAACACTTGCTAGACACAGCAATATCATTCCGGTTCAACCGATAAGTTGGAAGGCAGTTGGACAAGAAATAAAGGACAAAGCCTGGGCAGAGATTTGGGTAAGTAATGTTAATCACCTTTTTTATATATATAAATTTATAAAATTTTCTTAACATATATTATGTCCATTGCAGCTTCGATATAATTTTCCCGATGGACAAAATGCAAAGGCTGCAATGATAATGTATTTAGGTGAAATGTGGCGAGCCTACAAGTATGATTTATATCTTGGGTGGAAAAAGAGAGTTGGGAAGAAGTACCGGTGATTCAAGATTGCCCAATATCACAATATAAAGAGATGATCAACTATTGGAAGAGTTCAGCGTTTAAGGTGTTTGTTAAATTTATATATATATTCATTTATTTATTTGAAAACGATTTTAAATTACTTGTTTTATTTATGTTAATGAGTTTATATAATTATTTGTTTATAGGAGAAATCAAATAGAAATAAAAAAAACAAGAGTGCAATGAAACACATTTATACTCGCGGACACACTTCATTACCAGATCATGAGCAGACGCAGGTAATTTAACATTTAAAATATTTAGCTTTGTTTTGTGTAATTTTTTTAACTTCCAATTTTGATTTATTTCATTGTTTTTTTCCAGAAAAAGTCATTGAATATTGAGGGTCGCGTTCCTCGCTCAACTTTGTTTTGTACAAGCCGGAAAAAGAAAGATGGTACTGTGCCAAATCCCGACACCGAGAAGGCGATTGTAAGTATATTTCAATTTCTTTGATTTTTAATGAATTTAATTCCTTATATTATTTTATCATTTTAATTTATGTTATATATCAATCAACAGAATGCTTTAGAGGCGTTGGCAGAAAAAGAACCTGACAATTTGGGCCCAAACGATCATCTACATCAGGTATTAGGAGATGAGCATCAGGGTAGAGTGCGTTGTCGGCCTGGGAAGAAGATTGTACCATCTCGATACTGGTCTACTAACGTTTCTTCGAGTACCGGTTCTGGTTTTGTCACAGTGGAACAAATGAATGCCGCAATCAAAGAAGCAAGTCAAAAATCAGAACAGGCGATAACTGCAAATATGATTAAGTTTATGTCTGCCCTTTCTTCTACACTTCCACCAGAAGCAGCTGCAACGGTTGATGCCTTTTTGATGTCGATGCGTTCTGCTAATGTAGATTCTTCTGTTGGAGCCGGAGCCGGACCTAGTGCTGGACCCGGTGCTGGTGCCGGTTCGGATGCAGATGTCGATGCCGATGATGATATTGGTGGTGTGAGAGGTGGTGATGGTGTTTCTGTAGGAGGTGTGGATGAGGGTCATCATGATTTTGATGATACTGATATTGAGACTCACTTTTGATGTTAATTGTATGTTTGGATTGGTAATGTATGACGAGTTCTATGCATCCAATTACATTGTTTTTTGATCAATATCATTAATATTTACCATATCTTATTGGGAATGAGAATGACTACTAAACTACGGTTCTCCACTACTACAAATGCCTTTTCTGATTGGTCTCAGCTTTCTTTTAGTAGTGATAATACTATTTCTAAGATGTTCCGTAATATGAAACCTACAATTTCTATCCTTAAGGATTCAATAATACAACCTGCTAACAATGACACCTCTCTTGGACTAAAGAATGAAATCAAAATAAAAGATGATGAACCAGTTTCTGCTATCCCAACTCACACTAATACTATTAGCAATCCTGCCAATTATGGGTACGCCGAGACACTAAATAAGCCCTGTAATACTGCTTTTGTGGCACCCAAATCAGTTGAACATGGTACCACAATATCGATACAGGAAACTAAGCCCATGCAGGTTATGAATGTCTCTATAGAGAAAATGCACTGCTGTACAGATCTGGAAAATATCATAAAACATCCCACAGATACTTCACAGGTCAGGTATAACTATTTCACCACCTATAGATAGTGAGCACTGTGCTATAAAATTTGGTAAATATTTCTAATCATAACTCTGTTTCTGATTGTTTTCTTGCAGAATATTGATTTTGATGACGATTAAGATGATTGATTATAATGTCGAAGAGAATGATGGTATGAAAATAATGTATACCATTGCTGTTACAGTTTTTGTAAATGAATTCTAATAACAATTGTTCACTAGATGATGTTGATCTTTACTTATTGCAGATGAGACGTTCTATGATTGATCGTACCCACCAAAGTTCTGTACATTGGAGGGCAGTGGGGGGGAGGGCAGTGGGGGGGAGGGCTGGGCAGGAGGGGGAGGGGGAGGGCAGTGGGGGGGGGGGGGCTGGGCAGTGGGGGGGAGGGCTGGGCAGTGGGGGGCTGGGCAGTGGGGGGGAGGGCTGGGCAGGAGGGGGAGGGGGTGGGCAGTGGGGGGGGGGGGGGCTGGGCAGTGGGGGGCTGGGCAGTGGGGGGGAGGGCTGGGCAGGAGGGGGAGGGGGAGGGCAGTGGGGGGGGGGGGGCTGGGCAGTGGGGGGCTGGGCAGTGGGGGGGAGGGCTGGGCAGGAGGGGGAGGGGGTGGGCAGTGGGGGGGGGGGCTGGGCAGTGGGGGGGGGGGGGCTGGGCAGTGGGGAGGGCAGTAGGGAGTGGGGGGGTGCTGGGCAGTAGGGAGTGGGGGGGGGGTGGGCAGTGGGGAGGGCAGTAGGGAGTGGGGGGGGGCTGGGCAGTGGGGGGGGGGGGCTGGGCAGTGGGGGGGAGGGCTGGGCAGGAGGGGGAGGGGGAGGGCAGTGGGGGGGGGGGCTGGGCAGTGGGGGGCTGGGCAGTGGGGGGGAGGGCTGGGCAGGAGGGGGAGGGGGTGGGCAGTGGGGGGGGGGGGCTGGGCAGTGGGGAGGGCAGTAGGGAGTGGGGGGGAGGGGCTGGGCAGTGGGAATCCTGCACTAATAAGTGCGAGATCTCTACAACAGGTATGTTTTCCTAAAATTGTGGAATAAACCTCCCTACCATGCATCATTTTTCATTTGCATTTACACACTATATGAATGCAGGTTATTGGTCGTAAAATCATGGAGTTGACCCCCTTTTCATCCAACATATGAATGCAGGTGATATGTTTTAACTATTGACTCCACTGTATATTGATTTTTGTGGGTCATGTCTAAGAGTTGCTAGACATACTTTGATTGTTCTCATCCCAGCATAGCGATGAACCAAAATATTGGTGAATGTGCATGGGCTGATGGAATGAATGCCTTCAATTTACAAGCATGGAGAAGAAACTGACTGGTATTTCTTATCAACATATTCAGGCTTTTTATTCTGCATTTTAATCTGCACTTTAGTATTTTATTGTTATGTAGTAATAACAAAATTTCTATATGACATTTCATTGCTTATGAGTCTTATATATTCATTAATAATAATTCATGGTTTTATTTGTTGCATGTACAGACTGTAGCAAATTAAAGTATGATTACCAATCAGTGGTTTGCCATTCGATCTTTATCAAGGTGAGCTGACAAATCTATGTGCCAATCTAACACGTCATTTGAGCTTATTCATGCATGACTCATCTATGTGAATTCTTCTTTGAGTTAAGAGTCTAGCTGAAACACACTTTAGATATTGGAATCATTGAACACACATGCATTCTGAATGTCCAATTTTTTTTCCCTGCTTGTTGGTTATTGGTTTTAATCTAGCTTCTTTCATTTGGTTGGCATTTCCGATCACTTTTGTGCTGAATATGTTTTCCATCTGTTGCTGGCAGGGGGACAAGCATGACGACACCTTGCGGCGGTTACTCCTCCTTAGAGAAACATTGAATGGTTAGCTCTATAATTTTTCGTATTTCCTCATTCCTAAACTATATCTCCTCTCAGCGCTGCCTCTCATCCATCTTTCCACAAAACGTGCATAGCAGGTGGTACAAAAGCTCAATTCAACTGAAAAAATTGGTTTGGAATTGTCTGGCATATTTTATTCCTCTAGGTATTCCTACACATTTCTAGATCTCCAAACCTCACCGAATTAGGTATATCAGGGGTCATCCAATCCTCTATTCATCACAGATTAGCATTCATTTCTTTAAATCTTCTGAGAAAACGTCCTCTCATGCCATCCATATCATCCTATTTGAAACTAAGTGGAAGATGTTGCCCCGCGGATGTCGCTGGACCGGGCCAACACGCGCGGTCACGCCGCGGTCACGCCGCGGTCACGCCGCGGTCACGCCGCGGTCACGCCGCGGTCACGCCGCGGTCACGCCGCGGTCACGCCGCGGTCACGCCGCGGTCACGCCGCGGTCACGCCGTGATTTGGCCCTGCTCCAGGACGACACCCTGCGGCGGTTACTCCTCCTTAGAGAAACATTGAATGGTTAGCTCTATAATTTTTCGTATTTCCTCATTCCTAAACTATATCTCCTCTCAGCGCTGCCTCTCATCCATCTTTCCACAAAACGTGCATAGCAGGTGGTACAAAAGCTCAATTCAACTGAAAAAATTGGTTTGGAATTGTCTGGCATATTTTATTCCCCTAGGTATTCCTACACATTTCTAGATCTCCAAACCTCACCGAATTAGGTATATCAGGGGTCATCCAATCCTCTATTCATCACAGATTAGCATTCATTTCTTTAAATCTTCTGAGAAAACGTCCTCTCATGCCATCCATATCATCCTATTTGAAACTAAGTGGAAGATGTTGCCCCGCGGATGTCGCTGGACCGGGCCAACACGCTGCGGTCACGCTGCGGTCACGCCGCGGTCACGCCGCGGTCACGCCGCGGTCACGCCGCGGTCACGCCGCGGTCACGCCGCGGTCACGCCGCGGTCACGCCGCGGTCACGCCGCGGTCACGCCGCGGTCACGCCGTGATTTGGCCCTGCTCCAGGACGACACCCTGCGGCGGTTACTCCTCCTTAGAGAAACATTGAATGGTTAGCTCTATAATTTTTCGTATTTCCTCATTCCTAAACTATATCTCCTCTCAGCGCTGCCTCTCATCCATCTTTCCACAAAACGTGCATAGCAGGTGGTACAAAAGCTCAATTCAACTGAAAAAATTGGTTTGGAATTGTCTGGCATATTTTATTCCCCTAGGTATTCCTACACATTTCTAGATCTCCAAACCTCACCGAATTAGGTATATCAGGGGTCATCCAATCCTCTATTCATCACAGATTAGCATTCATTTCTTTAAATCTTCTGAGAAAACGTCCTCTCATGCCATCCATATCATCCTATTTGAAACTAAGTGGAAGATGTTGCCCCGCGGATGTCGCTGGACCGGGCCAACACGCTGCGGTCACGCTGCGGTCACGCCGCGGTCACGCCGCGGTCACGCCGCGGTCACGCCGCGGTCACGCCGCGGTCACGCCGCGGTCACGCCGCGGTCACGCCGCGGTCACGCCGCGGTCACGCCGTGATTTGGCCCTGCTCCAGGACGACACCCTGCGGCGGTTACTCCTCCTTAGAGAAACATTGAATGGTTAGCTCTATAATTTTTCGTATTTCCTCATTCCTAAACTATATCTCCTCTCAGCGCTGCCTCTCATCCATCTTTCCACAAAACGTGCATAGCAGGTGGTACAAAAGCTCAATTCAACTGAAAAAATTGGTTTGGAATTGTCTGGCATATTTTATTCCTCTAGGTATTCCTACACATTTCTAGATCTCCAAACCTCACCGAATTAGGTATATCAGGGGTCATCCAATCCTCTATTCATCACAGATTAGCATTCATTTCTTTAAATCTTCTGAGAAAACATCCTCTCATGCCATCCATATCATCCTATTTGAAACTAAGTGGAATATGTTGCCCCGCGGATGTCGCTGGACCGGGCCAACACGCTGCGGTCACGCCGCGGTCACGCCGCGGTCACGCCGCGGTCACGCCGCGGTCACGCCGCGGTCACGCCGCGGTCACGCCGCGGTCACGCCGCGGTCACGCCGCGGTCACGCCGCGGTCACGCCGCGGTCACGCCGCGGTCACGCCGCGGTCACGCCGCGGTCACGCCGCGGTCACGCCGCGGTCACGCCGCGGTCACGCCGTGATGTGGCCCTGCTCCAGCCACATCCAGCAGGGGGGAGGTTCAGCCCCACTTGCTCACAGGCGTTTCAGACGACCCATTTTTCAGCAAAGTCATCAGCCCGCTGCCACCAGCATTCCAGCCCGCAATAGCCCCCCCACCTTCGAATCAGCCCGCACCATCCCCCCAACACCTGCAACCAGCCCCCTTTCACCCACATTCCAGCCTCCTCCCGCTCCCTTCGCTCCTGGTCGGAAGATGCTGCCCCGCGGATGTCGCTGGATCGGGCCAACACGCTGCGGTCACGCCGCGGTCACGCCGCGGTCACGCCGCGGTCACGCCGTGGTCACGCCGTGATGTGGCCCTGCTCCAGCCACATCCAACAGGGGGGAGGTTCAGCCCCACTTGCTCACAGGCGTTTCAGACGACCCATTTTTCAGCTAAGTCATCATCACTCTGCAAGCAGATGCTCCTTCCTTTCCTACTTACTCTTTTCTGCAAGGTGTCCTCTGTTATAAGGGCCGGTTGGTGCTGTCTAGTTCGTCCCCATGGGTGCCCATATTGCTGGCTGAGTTCCATTTGTCTCCGTAGTGGGGTCATTCTGGTTTTTGCCGCACGTATAGAAAATTGCCTGCCAATTTATATTGGGTCGGGATGAAAATACCGGTTCAACAGTTTGCCAATGGGCCAAATGCCAACGAAATAAATATTCCACACTATATCCGGCTGGCCTGTTGCAGCCGTTGGAAATTCCCCAGCTGGTGTGGTCGGGTCTCTCTATGGATTTTATCACCGGACTACCCTAATCCCGTGGTTGCACTGTGATTCTGGTCATCATTGATCATCTCTCTAAATATGGCCATTTTTTACCCCTAAAACACCCTTACACAGCAAAGAGTGTGGGAGTGTGGGCGAGGTTTTCGTGTGGGAGATTGTCAGTTTGCATAGCATTCCAGCGACCGCAATCCCATTTTTGTAAGCCATTTTTGGATTGAACTGCTCAAACTCCAAGGCACTGACTTAAAACTCAGCTTGACCTACCACCCGCAAACGGATGACCAAACAAAGGTGGTAAATCGCTGCCACGAGACCTACGCTGTTCCATCAGAAATCTAGTTGCCCGCTGTTGCCCATGCACTGCTTGATCGTGGACTCAAATATTATTTGAGTCGGTCCCAAGACATCATGAAGCAGAAAACTAATACACTGCCGTCACCTTGCCCTCCATGTGGGAGATCCTGTTTCCGTACGCTTTCGGCCTCACAAACAACACTCTTTATTATTCGCGACGTGCACGCGCAGACGGCACATCAATCGGACGTGCGGTCTGCGCAGGAGGGCTCATTATGCGTTCTTTAAGCGTTGCGCGCGCTTGAGAAACGCGCGTGGGGGGTCCAAACGGGCCGAACGAATTGCGAATGGCCTGAAATCGGACGACATCAAAGGGTGAGTGAATTGTGATGTGGTCGAGCAGACGGCACGTCAATCGGACGTGCCGTGTGCCCGCGGTGACCGGGAACGCCGTTCTGGTGTCATAAACGGCCAAAACGGGCGTCTAACGGTCAAACTCATAGCGAACGACATCGGATTGACCTGAAATCACAGGACAGCATTCAAATTATTATTCGCGACGTGCACGCGCAGACGGCACGTCAATCGGACGTGCGGTCTGCGCAGGAGGGCTCATTATGCGTTCTTTAAGCGTTGCGCGCGCTTGAGAAACGCGCGTGGGGGGGTCCAAACGGGCCGAACGAATTGCGAATTGCCTGAAATCGGACGACATCAAAGGGTGAGTGAATTGTGATGTGGTCGAGCAGACGGCACGTCAATCGGACGTGCCGTGTGCCCGCGGTGACCGGGAACGCCGTTCCGGTGTCATAAACGGCCAAAACGGGCGTCTAACGGTCAAACTCATAGCGAACGACATCGGATTGACCTGAAATCACAGGACAGCATTCAAATTATTATTCGCGACGTGCACGCGCAGACGGCACGTCAATCGGACGTGCGGTCTGCGCAGGAGAGCTCATTATGCGTTCTTTAAGCGTTGCGCGCGCTTGAGAAACGCGCGTGGGGGGGTCCAAACGGGCCGAACGAATTGCGAATTGCCTGAAATCGGACGACATCAAAGGGTGAGTGAATTGTGATGTGGTCGAGCAGACGGCACGTCAATCGGACGTGCCGTGTGCCCGCGGTGACCGGGAACGCCGTTCCGGTGTCATAAACGGCCAAAACGGGCGTCTAACGGTCAAACTCATAGCGAACGACATCGGATTGACCTGAAATCACAGGACAACAATCCCATTATTATTCGCGACGTGCACGCGCAGACGGCGCGTCAATCGGACGTGCGGTCTGCGCGGTAGGGCTCATTATGCGTTCTTTAAGCGTTGCGCGCGCTTGATAAACGCGCGTGGGGGGGTCCAAACGGGCCGAACGAAGTCCGAATGGCCTGAAATCGGACGAAATCAAAGGGTAAGTGAATTGTGATGTGGTCGAGCAGACGGCACGTCAATCGGACGTGCCGTGTGCCCGGGGTGACCGGGAACGCCGTTCCGGTGTCATAAACGGCCAAAACAGGCGTCTAACGGTCAAACTCATAGCGGACGACATCGGATTGCCCTGAAATCACAGGACAACAATCCCATTATTATTCGCGACGTGCACGCGCAGACGGCGCGTCAATCGGACGTGCGGTCTGCGCGGTAGGGCTCATTATGCGTTCTTTAAGCGTTGCGCGCGCTTGATAAACGCGCGTGGGGGGGTCCAAACGGGCCGAACGAATTGCGAATTGCCTGAAATCGGACGACATCAAAGGGTGAGTGAATTGTGATGTGGTCGAGCAGACGGCACGTCAATCGGACGTGCCGTGTGCCCGCGGTGACCGGGAACGCCGTTCCGGTGTCATAAACGGCCAAAACGGGCGTCTAACGGTCAAACTCATAGCGAACGACATCGGATTGACCTGAAATCACAGGACAACATTCAAATTATTATTCGCGACGTGCACGCGCAGACGGTACGTCAATCGGACGTGCGGTCTGCGCAGGAGGGCTCATTATGCGTTCTTTAAGCGTTGCGCGCGCTTGAGAAACGCGCGTGGGGGGGTCCAAACGGGCCGAACGAATTGCGAATGGCCTGAAATCGGACGACATCAAAGGGTGAGTGAATTGTGATGTGGTCGAGCAGACGGCACGTCAATCGGACGTGCCGTGTGCCCGCGGTGACCGGGAACGCCGTTCCGGTGTCATAAAAGGCCAAAACAGGCGTCTAACGGTCAAACTCATAGCGGACGACATCGGATTGCCCTGAAATCACAGGACAACATTCAAATTATTATTCGCGACGTGCACGCGCAGACGGCACGTCAATCGGACGTGCGGTCTGCGCAGGAGGGCTCATTATGCGTTCTTTAAGCGTTGCGCGCGCTTGAGAAACGCGCGTGGGGGGTCCAAACGGGCCGAACGAATTGAGAATGGCCTGAAATCGGACGACATCAAAGGGTGAGTGAATTGTGATGTGGTCGAGCAGACGGCACGTCAATCGGACGTGCCGTGTGCCCGCGGTGACCGGGAACGCCGTTCCGGTGTCATAAACGGCCAAAACAGGCGTCTAACGGTCAAACTCATAGCGGACGACATCGGATTGCCCTGAAATCACAGGACAACAATCCCATTATTATTCGCGACGTGCACGCGCAGACGGCGCGTCAATCGGACGTGCGGTCTGCGCGGTAGGGCTCATTATGCGTTCTTTAAGCGTTGCGCGCGCTTGATAAACGCGCGTGGGGGGGTCCAAACGGGCCGAACGAAGTCCGAATGGCCTGAAATCGGACGAAATCAAAGGGTAAGTGAATTGTGATGTGGTCGAGCAGACGGCACGTCAATCGGACGTGCCGTGTGCCCGGGGTGACCGGGAACGCCGTTCCGGTGTCATAAACGGCCAAAACAGGCGTCTAACGGTCAAACTCATAGCGGACGACATCGGATTGCCCTGAAATCACAGGACAACAATCCCATTATTATTCGCGACGTGCACGCGCAGACGGCGCGTCAATCGGACGTGCGGTCTGCGCGGTAGGGCTCATTATGCGTTCTTTAAGCGTTGCGCGCGCTTGATAAACGCGCGTGGGGGGGTCCAAACGGGCCGAACGAAGTCCGAATGGCCTGAAATCGGACGAAATCAAAGGGTAAGTGAATTGTGATGTGGTCGAGCAGACGGCACGTCAATCGGACGTGCCGTGTGCCCGGGGTGACCGGGAACGCCGTTCCGGTGTCATAAACGGCCAAAACAGGCGTCTAACGGTCAAACTCATAGCGGACGACATCGGATTGCCCTGAAATCACAGGACAACAATCCCATTATTATTCGCGACGTGCACGCGCAGACGGCGCGTCAATCGGACGTGTGGTCTGCACGGTAGGGCTCATTATGCGTTCTTTAAGCGTTGCGCGCGCTTGATAAACGCCCGGGGTTCTGTGCAGGGGGGTAGGGGGCTGTATGGGGTTTGTCCGGGGGTGCACATGGGGGCTGTCCGGGGTTGCACATGGGGGCTGTCCGGGGGTGCACGGGGGGCTGTCCGGGGGGAATGGGGCTGCATGGGGTCTGTCCGGGGGTGCACATGGGGGCTGTCCGGGGGTGCACGGGGGGCTGTCCGGGGCTGGTCGGGGGGCTGTCCGGGGGTGCACAGGGGGTTGTCCGGGGCTGGCCGGGGGGCTGTCCAGGGGTGCGCGGGGGGCTGTTTGGGGGTGCATATGGGGGCTGTCCGGGGGTGCATATGGGGGCTGTCCGGGGGTGCACGGGGGGGCTGTCTGGGGGTGCACGGGGGGGCTGTCTGGGGGTGCACGGGGGGGCTGTCCGGGGGTGCACGGGGGGCTGTCCGGGGGTGCACGGGGGGCTGTCCGGGGCTGGTCGTGGGGCTGTCTGGGGGTGCACGGGGGGCTGGCCGGGGCTGGCCGGGGGGGCTGTCCGGGGGTGCACGGGGGGCTGTCCGGGGGTGCACGGGGGGCTGTCCGGGGGTGCACGGGGGGCTGTCCGGGGGTGCACGGACAGGGGGGGTGTCCAGCAGGGGGGGTTGGCAGGGGGACAAGCAGGGGCTGGGGGGGCTGGCAGGGGGAAGGGGGGGGGGGTGGCAGGGGGCAAGCAGGGGGCAGGGGGGGCTGGCAGGGGGACAAGCAGGGGCAGGGGGGGCGGGCAGGGGGACAAGCAGGGGGAAGGGGGGGCTGGCAGGGGGGCAGGGGGGGGGCTGGCAGGGGGACAAGCAGGGGGCAGGGGGGGGGGGGCTGGCAGGGGGACAAGCAGGGGGAAGGGGGGGGGGGCTGGCAGGGGGGGCTGGCAGGGGCAGGGGGGGGCTGGCAGGGGCAGGGGGGGCTGGCAGGGGGACAAGCAGGGGGGTGGCCGGGGGGGCTGGCAGGGTGACAAGCAGGGGGAAGGGGGGGGGGGCTGGCAGGGGGGCAGGGGGGGGGCTGGCAGGAGCAGGGGGGGCTGGCAGGGGGACAAGCAGGGGGGGCTGGCAGGGGGCGGCAGGGGGGCTGGCACGGGGACAAGCAGGGGGGTGGCGGGGGGGGGGGGGTGGACTAACAGGGGGCAGTGGGGGACTAGCAGGGGGCAGTGGGGGACTAGCAGGGGGCAGGGGGACTAGCAGGGAGGGTGTCAGGGGGCAGTGGGGACTGGCAGGGGGGGCTGGCAAGGGGACAAGCAGGGGGGGTGGGGTGGCGGGGGGGGGGGGACTAGCAGGGGGCAGTGGGGGACTAGCAGGGGGCAGGGGGGGAGCTGGCAGGGGGACAAGCAGGGGGCAGGGGGGGCTGGCAGGGGGACAAGCAGGGGGCAGGGGGTTTCCGGGGTTCTGTGCAGGGGGGATGGGGGCTGCATGGGGTCTGTCCGGGGGTGCACATGGGGGCTGTCCGGGGCTGTCCGGGGGTGCACGGGGGGCTGGCCGGGGCTGGCCGGGGGGGCTGTCCAGGGGTGCACGGGGGGCTGTCCGGGGGTGCATGGGGGGCTGTCCGGGGGTGCACGGGGGGCTGTCCGGGGGTGCACGGACAGGGGGGGTGTCCAGCAGGGGGGGTTGGCAGGGGGACAAGCAGGGCGGGGGGGCTGGCAGGGGGAAGGGGGGGGGGGGGGTGGCGGCAGGGGGCAAGCAGGGGGCAGGGGGGTGGCCGGGGGGGCTGGAAGGGGGACAAGCAGGGGGAAGGGGGGGGCTGGCAGGGGGGCAAGCAGGGGGCATGGGGGGGGGGGCTGGCAGGAGCAGGGGTGGGGTTGGCAGGGGGACAAGCAGGGGGGGCTTGCAGGGGGACAAGCAGGGGGTGGCTGGGGGGGCTGGCAAGGGGTGCACGGGGGGCTGTCCGGGGGTGCATGGGGGGCTGTCCGGGGGTGCATGGGGGGCTGTCCGGGGGTGCACGGACAGGGGGGGTGTCCAGCAGGGGGGGTTGGCAGGGGGACAAGCAGGGGCGGGGGGGCTGGCAGGGGGAAGGGGGGGGGGGGGGGGGGTGGCGGCAGGGGGCAAGCAGGGGGCAGGGGGGTGGCCGGGGGGGCTGGAAGGGGGACAAGCAGGGGGAAGGGGGGGGGGCTGGCAGGGGGGCAGGGGGGGGCAGGGGGGGGGGGGGGGGCTGGCAGGAGCAGGGGTGGGGCTGGCAGGGGGACAAGCAGGGGGGGCTTGCAGGGGGACAAGCAGGGGGTGGCTGGGGGGGCTGGCAAGGGGACAAGCGGGGGGGTGGCGGGGGGGGGGGGACTAACAGGGGACAGTGGGGGACTAGCAGGGGGCAGGGGGACTAGCAGGGGGGGTGTCAGGGGGCAGGGGGGACTGGCAGGGGGGTGGCAGGGGGGGCTGGCAAGGGGACAAGAAGGGGGGGTGGCGGGGGGGGGGGGGGGTACTAGCAGGGGGCAGTGGGGGACTAGCAGGGGGGAGCTGGCAGGGGGACAAGCAGGGGGCAGGGGGGGAGCTGGCAGGGGGACAAGCAGGGGGCAGGGGGGGCTGGGGGCTGGGGGCTGTCCGGGGGTGCACGGGGGGCTGTCCGGGGCTGGTCGGGGGGCTGCTCGGGGGTGCACGGGGGGCTGGCTGGGGCTGGCCGGGGGGGCTGTCCAGGGGTGCACGGGGGGCTGTCCGGGGCTGGTCGGGGGGCTGCTCGGGGGTGCACGGGGGGCTGGCTGGGGCTGGCCGGGGGGGCTGTCCAGGGGTGCACGGGGGGCTGTCCGGGGGTGCACGGGGGGCTGTCCGGGGGTGCACGGGGGGCTGTCCGGGGGTACTGGCAGGGGGGACTGGCCGGGGGTGGCATGGGGGTGTCCAGGGTGTGTCCAGGGGGTATTTTTTTTTTATGAATTTGGACACCCTATAGCCACGGTTCAAAACCGTGGCTATTGATGTATTGCCGCGGTTTTAAACCGTGGCTATAGACATAATGCCACGGTTTTAAACCGTGGCTATAGATTTTGTCCGGCCTTTGGTATAGCCACGGTTGGAACCGTGGCTATAGAGTTAAAGCCACGGTTTGGAACCGTGGCTATAGGTCTAGGCCTATAGCCACGCCAAACTTGGCCACGGTTCCTCAAACCGTGGCTATTACCTATAGCCACGGTTTGAGGGCCTATAGCCACGGTTTAGAACCGTGGCTATAGCTCGAATTTCCAGTAGTGTATTTTTAAAGCCATCCATTATATATTCCATGTATAGTGTTAATGAATCATGTCGCTTTGAGGAGGCGGTAGTCCACACTTCTACAAATGATGTTATTGTATTTAAACTAAATGGAAAGAATAAGGGTATGTGTTATAAAAGAATTGAATAAGCATAATTAAATAACAAATATCATATATAAAATATATAAATAGTGTGTCCATCATAATTACCAACCATGAAAGGTGGTAAAAGAAAAATAAACAATCATCGTTTCATGAGGCGATAGTTCACCGTACACATAAAAAACATGTTAATTACCCATTAGATGGAATTGTGTGTAAGTGTAGGTATAAAACATAAAATTAAATCATATATTTGTATTTAGGATACTGGTTTTGTTATATAATCATGTAAAAATGATATTTGAGGGGGGTGTAGAATGGAAATATAACTAAAGAGCTTGAGGAAAGATGTTACCTCTTGTTTGGGTAACTCCTTTTGGTTTGCACCAAAGGGATTCCTTGGATGGATTTATTACCAAAGGGATACTTCTAGTATGGATATATGGAATTTTAGAGCTTATTAGGGTAGGTTTTGGTCGATATATAAGGCTCAAAGTGATGTTAGGAAGTAAGGGAGGAGGTTCCATTTTATAATTGAGGTAAGGGGTACTTTTGGAAACTCTCAAACTATAAATTTAATATAAATTCATTTTCTATTATAAATAGATCCATAGTGAGTTATTTATAACAGAAGATGAGTCTAGGAATAAATAGTCTCAAAAAATAATTTTTATACAAGTCTAGGTCACATTATTACCCTTATCTTTTGGCATTAACCCTTATTTGAACCCTTTAACTCTTACCATGACAACTTGACTTTTTTACTCTTTAAGGGTTAATATAGTTTCTATAAAATACCAAAATAACCATAAATGAGTCATGGGTGACATTTGAAACTTTATACCAATCATTTTTCTAAAATTTATATTTTTATGAATTTTATATAATTTAATAAAATATTATTTATTTTAAAATATCACTAATGTTAATTTTGACACTATTCATTTCTTGAATTTTTTAAAAATATCAATACACAAGATAAATTATAATTTTTTTAATATATCCATAATATGTCTACGATAGATATAAAATTTGTTGATGGCATCAATTATATAAAATTGTAATTATTTTAATATTTTTAAAAACACTTATTTGATATGTTCATTAATTAAACAATTATTACATCATCATTGTGCAAGACTTTATTTTAATTATTTCTCCCCTAAATATTATAAATAAATTTTAATGATTAATATAAATGTTTTATAATTCAAATTACTATTTATAGTCGAATATATCCTCTAAATCACCATATATGAAAAATGTAATACTTATTAAAAACAAGAGTGTGACATATTGGACTTGCCTTATAATAAAACACTATAAAAGTATTAAAGTCATCCAAGTGGATCCAAGAGGCCATAAAATAGACCCAAGGACGCTTTTGGACAAAAAAACTCATCCAATGAAATTATGACAAGTGTTAGGGTAATTTTAAGGTCTTTATAATATTATTTTTAACCATAATTACCTAATTTACACTTAACCATTGTAATTAAAATATTACTAAATTTACTATTCAAATTGCCAAAAATAAAACAAACCTATTTACATAATTTTTAAACAATTATTCCAAATATGGAATCTATTTTTCAAGATTCAAAACACATAATTTTTAGTAATTAACTTAAAATTATTCACATTGATGGAATGAGAAAATAAGTTTTCAAAGTGAAAACGTTCAAAAGATTGAAATGTTTTTATATCCAAATTCAATGTGAAATTGAATCAAATGGACTAAATTATATTAAATGATAAAAAAATTATATAATTATACTTTAAAAATAATTAATTTTTTAAAACTATAAATTATTTATAAAAAAATTTATTTTCAATTAAAATGCAATATGTTATCACTATTCATAAAAACATGAAACTTAACAAAAAAACACAAAAAATTTAACCAAAGTATTTTTTTTATATTGTGAATTAAAATAATAATTTTATTTTTTCAAATAGAATATATAAAAGTTTCAAATTGTTTTTTTAAAATAGGTTCTTCTTCAAAATGTGGTAAAACCACCTTTATAAAAATATAGGTTTTTATGTGTAATATTGGGTTTGTTCCTATATTATGACTATGAAATATATTCTATGAATGTAAAAAATATATTCGTTAATAAATATAATATATAATTCATTAATATCATTCAAAAAATTTATTTTATTTTATTTAATTTAGTACTATAAAATGACTTTGTGAGCACAAAAATAGTTCTTTATAAAAACATTTCCTATATATTCAATTTGTCCCTCTATTAATTTCTAATTAATTTGTAACCAATTAATTAAACCATATATTTTAATAAGTTAGTTAATACTATTTAAAACCAATAACTTAACAACTAGGCTATATCTTAATATATTAAATAATTATATTTTAATAATATATTATTTTTCAGTAAGACTCGTTCTCATATGTAACACAAGACAAATAATTATTGTGTGTAGTGTAAGCTTAAAATGGTGTTTAATAATAGGAAAGATAGGAAAAAAATTAAATTTATTGAAAGATGAAAATATTATAATGTCTTGGGATGTTATAATTATATTCTATGATATATCTCTAAATCATACGCAATGATTCATATTGTAGACTATGATTAGATTAATCTAATAACACCTATTATATTTTATGATTTTTCATAATATCATAGTTATGTTACAGAAATTTCTTTTTTTGAAAACCTTATTTTCATTGCACATCATGATATCTCATATTGTAATCTTTGATACTAAAAAAAATTAAAGTCTTATGATGTATCATACATTAAAATGTGGATCCATCATATGCTATGATAGATCAAAATAATAGAAATTAGTTATACCACATTTAATGATATGAATTCATATGAACTAAAATTAATAATTATTAGAAAAGAAATGTATTAAAAATGTATAATCATTAAAGAATAAAACTTTGATACCATTAATGGGTTATGGGGGATCAATGCATAATTAATGAAAGTGTAAAAAAATATTAAAATTCCCAATCTATCTTTAAGGATTAGATGTGTAAGAAAATAAGGAATGGTGTACCCGTAATGCACAAGCAGTGGACTCTATCTTTTTTGGAGTGTGATTCATAGTGATCACAAAGTAGAAAACAATGTCTTATACCTATGAGGAAGGGGGAATACATACCTTTGGATCCTAGTTCAAAACTGGATGATTTTGATATACCAAAGGTGTGATATAGCCTTTAGTGAGAAATGATGAATAACACACCAATAGAAAGATAAATTACAGAAACCTTTGAAAGAAATCGATGATCATATCTACCTTATTTTTCTTCACTTTTCCTTAAATAATAGGAGAGATCACATCCATTTTTATAGAAATCCTCGAAACTTATCTTTAAATGAGAAACAAATCGGCTATATGTAACACATCAAATGCATTAATACTAACTAGAGGATCCATTTAACCCATTTAATGTACATGAAAGTCACATTTAATCTATTTAAAATGGGTTGGATAGAAGGAAACAATGTATAAGTATCATCATAGGTGTATACATACCATACATGAAAATTATAAGTCAATAATTCCTAAATATTCATGTAATAGAAGTATACCATGATTATTTTATGATATACGCATATTGTAAGGTGTGATATGAATCATATATATATTTACCCTTATGATACAGGTAATCATAACATATGATTTTTCCTGATTTAAGGTCATATCCAACACTTTGGACACTCTATGTCTTGGAAAAAGGGAATGTACGAGAATTCCTTCTATCATGTGATGTGGATGGTGGATACAGGTAGAGGGATGTATGTGTTTAGTGGATATCATTTAATATCACTTTGTATCATGAGTAGCATTGGAACTTTTCAAGAGACTTCTCTTTTCTTAAATATATTTATCTCAATATCCATATTTTTTCAACAATAAAAATGATAATGTGTTCACTCTTTGGGGTTGATTGAATGAGGATTGATTTTAACTAAGATAGTCACGCAAAAGGTGTTTTATTGTTAGCCAAAAATAGTTTTTTATTTTTCTCACAAGGTATTGTATATAATGAGGTACATGGTGAATTTAATGATATCTTTCCAAAATTATTTTGAAATATATCCAAAATATTTTGGGATATATTTTCAAAAGTTATTATATACGATACAATATAAGTTGAAATGAAACTAGATTTTATGATTTAGTGTTAGTGGGAGATTAGAAGAGTTTGTATTCCCCAAATCCTTTTGTATTTGATATAATAGGCTATATCATATTCACTGATATGGTATATTGTATGAGCATGAATTGTATGAATTTCATACCACTTATTTCTTAATCGCAAGGTACAATTGAGTGATTTCATAATGTGATTTCATGAGTATGTCATAGTGTATGATTTCCAAATCATATAAAATATATCATGCTACCACCTTCAGTTTAATGGACCACCAAATATAAATATTTAAACTTTTAATTATTTATTAAATGCAATATTTTATTAAAAGGGACTACTATAATATTTTTAATGTAAGGGAGATAACACATGCATGTGATACATGTGTTTTATGAAGCATTAACTCATGCTTTATTAAATTTGAGTAAATGCATGAATTATCAAGGAGTATCCATAGGGATTCATAAATACCATTACTATGTGATGGTGGTGTGTTGGTATTCATGATTTTTAATACTTGGCCAAGACTCTCCCTAACTAGAAGCTCACTCTATCTTACTTTTTAGTACTGTGAGTCACTAACACATCATAGACTGAAGATGGATCCCATTGAAACACTAGATGATTTTTCTTGACTCATGGATACCTTTAGAGGTGGGTGTCCTATTATTTTATATCCTTTAATATTCATAATTTTCATTAAAATATGACATAATGGTAGCTTCAATGTAAGGTGCACTCTGTTTTTTTGATTCTTCATTTCTAATTTGTTTGGTTTTCATTTATCTAAGCATTATGAATATTGGATTGGGATTATTTAATTTATTTTATTACATCTAAAAATTGTTTTTAGTCCCATTTAAATCCCTATATACACAACTATTATAGTTTGAATGTTTTAAAAAGAAATTACAATAAGTTTTAAAATTCATAACACAACTCAAGAATTCTCCCAATAAATAAAGCTATTGTAATAATCTTTAAATGGGTTTAGAATACAATACAAATTCGTGAAATAATAAGAAATGGATTGTCACTCATAAGCATATAAATATATTACCAATCAAAAATATTTTTTTTTTGAAAATAAGAAGTTCAGGAATGAAGGTAAATCAATAATCCTTTTATTATGGGTTTAAAAATCAAACAGTTCCTTGAAAATGACTTGGTGTCAAATAATGAAATTGAATATTATATTAAACATATATTTTTAAATATTTTTGAAAGTTATATAAAAAATTAAATTCCTAAGTAACTATTATTTACACCCCATACTTATTTATTATTTAATCCTTAGTTTAACTCTAGTATAACAATCGAAGCTATAAACAAATAAAAATATAGGACAACAAGTAAAAAAATGGGAATAAAGGACATGAATTGATGATTTTTACTTCTATAAAATATGATAAATGAAACTTATGAATGTTAGGATCTATACTGAACAATAATAATATCAAAATTTATTTAAAAAAATATTATAGAGAATTAATAGAAGTAAAAAAAGACTTTGATAGCCCTTAAGAAGAGAGGTATTTTTACCATCTACTACTAGAAAATCTATAGGTTATCCTCAATCTGATATAGGGTGTGTATTATTTTTATATAAAACACTCATCCTTATGGATCCCTTAAGATTCCAAATTCAATTCTTATTTAATATATCCCCATGTTGATAGTGTTATACAAAAACCTCATTAATAATAATCTTATAATTCAGTGGGGGTGAACAGATGATGTAAGGCCCCCCTTCATCCTCAACTTCAGGGCCTTCCCATCTTACTAAGTTTTTTATTTTAGTTCTAAGAAGTTCCTTATATATTTATTTTGAGAAATATGTTCTCTATAGATCTCTAAATTAGTACCAAATCACTTATCTTTCTCAGTGGGAAACAAAAAAACATATTCTATCTTATCATCAAAACTAGATACCTAATATATGTATTCTTCTTATTCAACTTTTATTAGAAAAATAAATTGTTTATATTATTCCATAATTCTTGAAAAAATGGGGTTTACATTACAATTTATCTTGTGTAAAATTAAACCAAAATGAGTTTAGATTTAATTTATCTCCCTATAATGATTCATCAGGTATATAATTTTCTTCAGTAATTCATTTAAAAAATTGGTTGTTGAATCAGCTGGTGGACAATAAAAAATTTCTCCAAAACACACCAAATTTTTTGTTATTTTTTTCTTTATTTATAAAAATCTTGCAATAATTGAGTAGGTTATTTCTTTTCAAAGTGGTGTGGGTTAGTTTTCAATTCTTATTGAAAATCTACCTAGTATGTATATAGAGTTTCTTTATCTCACTCAAATTCCTCATCAATTAAAAGTTTCTTCAAATTAAGTTTATTTACAATAGATTTCATTAGAAAAAATAATGTATTGATCTATTTTATATTTTACTATACTTATATAATATCAAAGGTCAGAATAATAACTTATTTTCCCTCTTGGTATGGATTGACCACTGCCTGATTAGCTCATGAACCATATATGTAATTTTTCTATCTATTCCCTTAGATCTTTCATTATATTTTTTAGGATTTAAATTTCCCTCTTCTATAGAATCTATTATAATAATTCACTTGTGATTTATGTAGTTTCTTATTGGAATAGAGGAGGGTGGAATTTTTTTTAATCGTAAAATGTTGTTCTTATTGGCTAAATTCCCAATGAAAGCTCAAAATCTCTCCCTATCTAGGACTATACACTTGTTTTAGATACTGCTCCCATTTGTAAGCTCTTATAAGCTATTTTCATCTACATCTCTAGAAAACATTATTTTCAACATATTATTTCATTACAAGTTAAAGAACCATAAAAAAGTTCATCCAATTTGGTCTGTAATGTTTAGGTAATCAATAATTATATAGAACAATATAATTTAAGGAAAAAGGGAAAAAATAAAAAAGGAAGACAAAATAAAAAAACTATTTATAGGAAACTAAGAACAATGAGTAAAATCATATCCTCCTTATAAATGATGTTAAATTAATGGAAGATCTTTTTATAGGGATTTATAAACAATAGTTTATAATCCCTAAGGAATGAAACACAATGAAAATCCTTGGACATCACACAAGGTGGATTGCTATCCACTTACCATTTCTATTGTCATTTACTATTTTTTTATATCAAAAAAATAGATAAAACAAAAGAAAAGTGTTTTTAGGTTTTAGTAACATAAATATAGAAAGAAAATAAAAATACAATCTAGTGATAAATTAATATTGACCCTTAGGTGATTCCCTGAGTGTATTCCTTTATAGTTATTCTCAATGATTATTCCATTTAAATTATCACTTTATGAATCAACTAAATATCAATAATTTACTCACCCATCAACAGTTATATATTCTAAGAATTCAATAACTATGATTATTAGATCCCCCTATCTCCTCCTGTGTATATTTGTATAGATCACTCAATAAACATTGAGTGATCTTGTGACATCTTGGATTTCACTACATGAAATATTCTCAATCAAGATATATATATATATATATATATATATTAAGTAGTGGAGTTATTATTATTGTGCCTCAACATACATGGATGAAATAACACACCACTAACTCCATAACCATATGGATCCAGCACACATTGAATGACTATAATGACATACTCCAAACCACAGTTAAAATATTGTCTAATTTTTAATTCTAACTCATTTATCTTATTTATGTGGCTCATGGACCTAAGAAATAACCCTAGAAAATACATCTTTAAGGTCTAGGTATCGACACCACCTTATAAAGGGGTGCTTTATTTAGATCCACATCTGATGTGGTAATAATTTCCACCCTTACAAGGAGTTCCCAACATATTAATTAGAACACTAGATGGGTAATGGATTTGATACCATTTTTAGTATCCCAATATATCCCATGATTAAGAAATTATCCACTTTAGGCCTCTCCCTCACAGATTTTTTTTCTCAAGCTCATAGGTCTAAGACCTACCACTATAAAACATGTCTTAAAGGGCCAGGTATCTACACCACCTTATAAAGGGGTTCTTCATTCACCTCCACGTCTGTCTTGGGAATAACTCTTGCAACTAAATAAGATAACGTCCAAAATACTGAGGAATCGTGATTGATGTTCCTACATTTCACTATTATAAATGATTTTATTATTTCTACAAGTGATGTTTTACAATTATTTGAATTCTAGTTTTACTCTTGAACTAGGGTGGAAGAATGAATTTTTTAATATATCAAATCTATCATGTAGGTTCACATGACATGTGTGTGATTATTTTGTGATTAAGAAATCGATTTTGGAAAAAGGAAAAGAAATAAAACAAGTTTTTATTACTTAATGTGTCAATAAAAACTTATATGGTTGTACCATATAAATTCTTGGTGGAATTCTACTTAATCGAACCAAATAATTTTTTTATTGTTTCTAGAAGGTTACTTATTTATAATATCAGTTAAATGAAATTCCAATAGAAACTAATAAAGTGTTTTCCTCTATAAAATTTTAATGACATATCATTTTACTATACTAGATGATGATAAGATTCTCAATATTAATCATCATGGGGTGACATTGTTATATGAACATGTATGTGACATTGATCCTTGAGGGGGTAGTTAGGTACAAAGATTCTCGATGAGGATTAATACCCAATTATGGCTATGTTTTCTTGTAATTTTTTCTATAATATATGATATGGGGCTATGAATATTACTTCATGATCTACAACCTATGTGAGGTATGGTTATGGACTAGGTGGGAGAGCCTAGTGATGTTGAGATGTAACTCAAAATATTGAAAATTTAGATTTTATAATGGACTAGTAGGTCAATTTCTTGTTATTTTAATATATGAGTTGTGATATATGAATGTAACCTAAGATAAGTGTTAACCGAGGTTTATAAATTCCTTTAGATATGAAAACCATTAGAGGATACTTTGGGTTATAAAATGGATGCATAGTTTGTGTTATCGAGTATGTGATGTAGGCATGGATAAGACTTAGATATTTTTTATAAGAAACATTTGATAATACCAGTTCTATGATAGGTTTGACTTGTGTGATAGACCTGATAATTTGGATAAATATGTATTTTATCATAGGAATTATGAAATACAACTCGAGATGGAATGAGTTAGATGGAATTTAGGGTAGTGTTGGGGTGTATTCCCAATTGGGTATGTTTCATTTGGTAATAAGAGTTGCTAGGAATCATTATATGATTGGTTACATGGATACTATCTTAAAATTGGAAAAGAGAGCACGTTTTTTTATCCAACATTATAGGTGGATAGTTGTGACATAATCTTGGCATGAGAAAGGAAATTTTGGCATTTGATTAGACAAGAATGGCCTTGAAAGACATTTGGGGTATAACAACTCCAATTTTTATAGTTTGAACCTTTGAATATTTATAAATAAATTTATTGGTTTTTATTCAGATTTAGTGTGATGTTATGGGTGTCATATGATCCAAAAATTAATATATTAAATTAATATATATATATATATATATGTATATATATATTAAAGCACATGCACACATCATTTTTAAATTAATAGAATTACCATTTATTAGAACCATAGATGGAACATATGAGACTATGGTTGAATCTAGAATGTAGGGTTTACCCTAAGAATGACATAAGTTTGGTTGACATCAGATGTTCCATTAAAGTTCAGTCATTGGGAAGTGCATTAAATAAATTAAATGATTAATTTATTTAATTTATTAAATGATAAACCTATCCACCTCCTTTATAAATATGTATTTATGGAAAACCCCCTGGGTTAGCTACATAACCCTGAGAGATTATATAGGAGGAGGAGGAGAGACACTGTTGACATTTTCAATATCGAGATCATGGATAGATGATGAACAATTGAAGAGATTCATGGGATGAATAATGAATGCAACTGAATATTCAATGAAATTTATAGAGAACATTTTATTCACCAAATATTAATCTATTCTTGAGATAAGACTCTTTATTTTATTGTTTATTTCCCTATTGATTTTTTGATATCTTGGATTAAATTATCTTATATGATTTCTTGTTTTCTCACCTTGAATTGTAAATCCTATTTTTTCTTCTTCATTGAGCTAGTTTTATATCACCCAATTATCATCCATGATTTATATTTTTGGTTAGGTTCACCATAACTAACAATAATCTAAATTTGTTTTTATGCCTCTCTCACCTTTGTTATTTACATTCTTCATCATTGTTCCATGAGGTCAACAATTCATCATTTCCAGATTGATTTGAGTGAGATAAAACCTCTGGAATCACAAAATTTATGTAAAATAAATTGGGGTTTATGATTTTTAGATGGATTTCAGTGTGAATAAAAATTATAGATGATGGTTCTAGGGATTAATACCTTTTATGAATATGAGAGGCATGTCGGGACATTCTTGGGTGATGGGAATTATAATTTTCAGCCACTAGAGGCCAGGAATCAATGATCGAAGGAGTTTCTCTTCCACTTAGGTGGATTGTGTTAGCTTATAGAGAGATTTTTTGTGGTATCATCAGAAATTTTAAGGATTTAGGAGGAAGATTAAGTTTTAATGAAAATCCCAACTATACACTGTGTTATTCTAAGAAACACATGCCATGTATCTCTATTTCATGAGGTTTTCAGATCGAATTAAATGTCACAAACTATGTGGATGGGCCCATACATCATGATATACTATCTCAGTAGTTGATTCATGTATGGGGAGAAAAAATTTGATACCATAGGTGATCATACATGCCATATTCCTTTGGAGACATGTTATGTGGATGAACCTTCCCATCCAAGCCATGTCTAGGTCCGCAAATGGTACCACACATTGTGTACCCTAATTCACATGTTGTGTAATTCCACTAGAATCAACTACCTTGTGTATATCCCTCCTCAAGACATAGATTTGAGTGCAAAAGTATCCAATTCAAAGTATATTTTCACATAGGATGTGACTATGAAATTTGTTTCTACTTTAGAGAAACAAAATGAGGTGATAAGTGAATTTTTTTTCTTATAGTGATTCTTTTCCAATGGCAGTGATTAGGTTTGATCACCGGAGTGATTCCAAGGTTGTTACCCCCCCAACAAAGTAAGTCTTGGGTCCCCCAAATTCTATATACATGTAAAGTCGGTACCACACATAATATATATTGAATGATTATTATATCTATGGAGTGGTACCCCCTTATCATCAAGCTATGATGAGGCGTATGTCCTCCAATAGAGTGTGGTCCCTTAGATTTGGTATATAGAAGCGAGGAGAAGTCCCTCCATTCAGATTCTTATGAGGTTTCATGGGGTACTTAGCATCAAAGACGAGACCTTTGGAGCTGCAGGTAGACCCATCATCCTTAATTGGATGGGGAGATTGAAATTTTTCTCTTTTCCACTAGGATTTATTTATTATCACATCTATCATTGGGTTTATTTTTCATCTTTTACTTATAGGTTGATCCAACTATTATTTTATATTTATTAATTCTTGGTTTTCAGGTAATCTTACTAAGTATATTTACACCTACCCTATTATGGGGTTTCCTACATGTCACATCTTATGATAATGATATGAAGTTTGGAACCAACCTTGGTGGACTTGGTATTGGTAGAGCATAACAATATGCAGAGGTGATGACCATTTTTGGGGGTCAAACTAAGGAATATTGATCCATGTTCTCCTATAAATTTCCATTTCCATTGTTTCTAGGTTGGGACATATTTTACCTATTCTTGGTTGGGAATGTATTTTACACCTTATTTTTTTGGATATTTATCTATCAAACACTTATTTATTTCCCAAGGGTTGTTTCATGAATTATTTATGATCCTGTGGTTTCACTTTATTATATATCTATACTACTGCATGGATCAAGGTGTTTGAGTATAGTTACTTTAGGATAATTCCTCCCATTCCAATGACATTCATACTTAGTGCTTTTCATTATTCCCTGGCCTATTGAAGGAGGGATTAGGTTGTCACTCTTGGCTTATTGCTAGACTAGGCAGGGCACTGATGGGACCTCGGTGTGTTGGATCATGAAAGAGTGGTATCAAAGTGGGTAAATCCTAGAGATAGTGTTTGTAGTAATATAATTCATGAGGTTTGGTTTTGGAACTTAGGTAATGATGTTGAAGTTTCTTGATCTTAGATCTCAGGATAGGGAACCTAGTGGTGGCACAACGACCAACATATCTATGCACCCAAACTCTGATTACCTGATATTGAACTCTACCTACTGAGGTACCAGATTTAGGGGAAACCAATGGTACATGCATTATAAGGATTGAGACTTTTGAATTCCATTCCATTTTTGAGTCAGCTCCCCATATGTGCTCATATAATCATGTTATTCCTTGCTAAATGTTTTGATTCCTCTAAGGCAATAACCAACTAGGATTTCGAGTTGGGGTCACAAATATGACTAGTTTAGTGATGATGCCTCAGTACATGGAACTATTCTAGAGGTGTTCCATCTAATAAAGTATAAAACAGTTCCTCCACCCGATGATCAGTGTCTAGTCCCACCTATAATGTTTTAGGAAGATTATTATTTGTATATTGAGAAAACAATAGCTCTAGTTGGTCAGGGAGATAATGCTCACAAAATTAGCATGTTGTATGATTTTCAGTGATAGATAATACTAATGATTCATGATGATTCAAACCCTCTAGTTATATAGGATTAGATCGAGTTAGTGATCCAAGATTTATAGCTTTTATGTCCCTCAAATGATCAGATGATTAATCTTGAAACAAGTTTTCTTCATGGAGTAGTAGGACACTAGTGGCGAATGATCACTTAGACCAATTATGAGGTGACACTTTCATGGAAATATTTATATTGAATGATCAATTATGGGTATTATAATTTGATCTTATGCTCTATATGAATCTAGGAGATTCTTGAGCTTTAGTAGAAAGATATTTCGGTTTCTGTGTATGCATCAAAATTTACCATCCCCATACACTACTCTTTCGATATGGTATGGGGTGGATACTTCCACAAATAAAAGTTTGAGTAGTGAATCGGTAAGGATATCAGTTCTATTATAGTATTTTTAGTAATTCTCACTTATGCTGGAGTACTAGATCAGGCTTTGGTGATATATATTTTTATGGAAGAGGGACATTGGGAAGCTAGACTAGTTAGTGGAAATTATAGAGATAATTCATCTGTAATAACTAGTAGGTGTCAACTATCAGGGTCTCAAAATAGTAGGCATACTCTTTCTAGAGTTAGACATTGGGATATATATCGCAAGGATCACTTAGGGGGTCTAATTATCCTTTATATCTAATATTCCATGCTTATGATGGGCGAGGTCACATGGATCATGATTTCTTAACAAGAAAAACTACAGATAGTGGAATGAAAGTGGAAATACCTCCATAGCAGAGGAAACTTCATGATTAGGGATCTCCCAAGCCTGGTTAGGGTGACTCCCAAGGATGTAATACATACATATGGTATGTGGATCCCCAAAAGGTGGAGATATAGGTTTATGATGATGCTATAACCTACTCCAACCACTACCATCACCAAGTGGCCCATGCCAGGTTCAGAGTGCTATATGTAGAGAACGTGACCAGTTAAAATCTATTGAGTGAAATGACTAGGTTTCAAATAAGATGATTTGAGGTACAATATGTGTCTCTATACTATATCTCTAGTACTTATAGACATAGTCATGAGTTGTTATTTAATTTTCATATCCATTATGTAAGAGTTATATATTCATTTAGAGTCTTTGGCCTGTTAGCTATGGTTAGAGGTTACTACAGGGAGTGATTCTTCTATTTCATAAATTTTCCTATAATGTGATTTGGTGATCAACGGGGAGAGTTTCTCATAGGACCTCATGGTATTTTGGATAAAACCATATGATTTCATACTAGGTATAAATTAGATTTCCATAGTTCATTCCTAGATATACTATCACCGTAAGAGAGTTAGATTCCTATGGGATGATGGGACATGGTTCTCCTTAATTGGTGAGAATAACATATCAACAGAACAAGTGGGGATCATAAATAGGGAATTGAAAATTATCACCCATGAATTGGTGGATTTAGAATTTGGTGCAAAATTATCTTTAGAAATTTGGCTTACATCTATAATGGAGGATTATATGGATGTATTTTTTAAAGATTATATCAAACTACCTATGAGTTGAGAGATCAATTTCAAAATTTACCTACACCCAAGGTCTACACTAATATCTTATAAAACATATTATATTCCCCTACTAATATCTTAGATATGGGGGTGTAGTTGGAAGACCATTATAAGAAGGGATTTATCAAACCTAATGTGTCCCTTGGGTGACTCTAATGTTGTTTTTAAAAAAGTAGAATGAGAGATTGATGTTATGATTTGATTGCCATAATCAGAATCAGGTAAAGATCAAGAACAAGTATGCCTTACTGAGGAACAACCACCTCTTCAACCAGTTTAAAGGAACAATATGGTTATCAAAGATTGATATTAGGTTAAATTACTATTAATTGAGGGTTCGTGAAGATGATTTTCAGAATACAACATTCCAATATCGCTAAAGAAATTATTAGTTCCTTGTGATTCCATTTGATGTGAAAAATTCCCCTGTTATGTTCATGGAACTTATAAACCATAATTTCTTTCCTTTATTGAATTGGTACAAGGTTCTATATATCAATGACATTATCATTTACTATGATTTTGAGGAGGATTATTCAAAGAATATGAGGATAGTCTTAGACTAACTATGAGAGTAATAATTATATAGTAATATATATAAGTTTCATTTTTGGATTCAGGAGATTTAGTTTCTGGGGAATGTCATATCTAATAATGTTTTAGTAATAGATATAAAAAATATTGATGTAACACTCACTGGAGAGGCATCCAATAATGTGTATAAGGTGTAGATTTTTATCACTTTAGAAGAGTACTATTAGAGGCATGTTGTAAAATTTTATAGAAACCTAAACCCTTTGACATCCTTAATGTAGTAAGAAAAACTATTTTCCTAGACTGAGAAGTGTCAAAGATCCTTTGAGAAGTAAAGGTAGAGGTTGACCTGTTCTCATATGTAGAGACCACCAGGGGTGGGTGTCGAGTATATGGTGTTTTTCGATACCTCTATATATGGTATCAGATGTGTGTTGATGTAGAGGTAGTAATTGATTAATTATGGGTTGAGGTATTTGAGAACCCATGAGAGGAACTATGTGACCGTTTAATATTAATTGAAAGTGGTAGTCTTTTCCTTGAATATTTAGAGATATTATTTTTTGGGTGAGTGTTTCATTATTTATACAGACCAATAAAGTCTCAGGTATATATTTACCTAGAGTGACCTCACCCCGAGACAAAGATATTGATTGGGGTTCTTATTAGACTATGCATTTGAGATAATATTTACTCTAGGTAATGCAAATGTGGTGGAATATTCCCTTATCATGAAATCCTTTTCTCACTTGGTGGAGGAGGTTTTTGAGAAGATAAACTCTTTATTGATAATCTTGGTAGAGGAGAGAGGTACAACTTATCTGATGTCAATGGTCATGAATCTACTACTTATTCATCATGTGGTAGAGTCTCAGTTGGGTGGAATTGACTGTGAAGTTCTATTAAACCTGGTATCCTTATAAGATATATGAAATAATTTTTTTGAAGGTAGGGATAACGTCATCTTTTTATAGAGATGGATGGTATTTCCAGCCGCATTGTGAAAGGAGGTTCTTAGAGAGTTTCATACCTACCACTTGATATTACATTTGGGGGTGTAAAATTTGTACAAATACAATTGGTGACTGTTTCAGTGGACTGTAATGAGGTGGACCGTTGTTGAGTTTTTGTCTCAATGCTTTACATATCAGCAGGTAAAGGCTAAACATCTAGTTCCAGCAAGTCAGAATCAACCACTTGAGATCCCAAATGGATGTGGGATGACTTATAAATAATTTTTTTGATGTTTATTCCACTAACATTGAGAGGACACAACAAAATATGGGTGGTTTTTGATCAACATACAAAGTTGGTACACTTCCTCACCATCCATGAGTAGATTTTGGTTGGGAGTTTAGGCGTTTTCACATACAGAAGATTATCAAACTTCATAGGGGTACTCATGAGGATCTCCTTTGACTGGGATTATTGTTTCATGTCATGGTTATCGGGAGGATTTAAAGATTATTTATAGACCTAGTTAATGATTAACACAAATTTTTACCCCCAAAAATATGGCTAAACTAAGCAAACCATCAAGGTTTTAGAAGATATATTGAAAGACTATGTGTTGGATTTTGGATGGATCTAGGAGGATCACTTAACATTGGTGGGGTTAACCTATAATAATTGCTATCACTACACTATCAACATAGATACATTTTAGGTACTATATGATAAACCCTATAGGTCACCCTTCAGTTGGTCTGAGATTGGTGAGACATATCTTGTTAGGACATAACTAGTGAAGATGAAAATAGATAAGTTTTAAGTGATATGTGAGTGTATGCAGATATCTTAGATTCAATACAAGTGTTTTACAAATCCTTGTCATGGTCCATTGGAGTTTGAGTAGGGAGACCATGTCTTCTTGAGAATCATTCCATGATGAGTATTACATAGATTTGGTCAGGGAAGAAGGCTATCCCCATGGCTCATTGGGATGTTCCAGATTATATAGAGGGTTTACATGGTTGATTACCACTTGGAATTACCCCCACATTTAGAATAATTCTATGATGTGTTCCACGTGTAAAAAGTGATGATATATATGCATAACCTATCACACATTACTGAGGATAGAGCCACCATTAAGGAGTACTTGATAAAGATCAAGGATCAACAAGATATAACCCTATGTGGGTGAACCATTCCATTAGTTCAAGTGATTTAGAAACATGATAACATCCAGGAGAGCTCCTTGAAGCATGGGACCTAGATTAAAGCTCAGTTCCATAACCTTTTTGTGTAGATTTAGCTTTTCTATGTGAATATACTTGAAGGTGGAGATAATTTAACAACTCCAATTTTCATAGTTTAACCCTTTTAATATATCTAAATTAATTTTATGGGTTTTTATTTAGATTTTGGGTGATTTAATGTGTTCCTTAGGACCCTAGAATTAATATATTAAAAATATTATATATATATATATTAAATCACATGTATGTATCATTATAGAATTAATTTAATTCCCATTGATGGAACCCCAGGTGGAATATTTGATACCATAGTTGAATTAGGATGTAGTGTTTACCCTTGGAATGATATAAGTTTGGTTAATGTTAAAAATTCTAATGAAGTGTAGTCATTGGAAGGTGTTTTTATAAATTAAATTATTAATTTATTTAACTTATTAAATGAAAAAACTAGGATCATAATCTATAAATATTCCATTAAATAAAACCCCTAAGGTTAGTCACATAACCTTGAGAGATTTGAGAGGAGGAGGAGATCCATAGTTGGTGTTGATGAGCTCAAGATCATGGATAAATGATGAAAAACTAAAAATATTCATAAGAAAAAATTGAACATAGAAGAATATGCAACAAAATTGATAAAAAAATATGTTCTTCACCAATTATTGATCTATTATAAATGTAGGATTCATTATTTTATGGATTATTTCCATATTAATTAATTTCTAACATGGATTGAATCATCTGCTATGATTTATTGTTTTCTTACCCTAATATGTAAAGCCATATTCCTTTATTATAATTGAACCATATTTATTTTACTATTTTTCCATGATTAATATTGTTTTTCAGATTTTAAAAATCCCACAATAATATCAAATTTTTATTATTCCTCTCTCACCTTCGTTCTTTGTGTTATTCATCATTGTTCCATGGGGTTAATGACTAAACATTTAAAAATCAGTTAAAACATGATAAAACCAAAATATTCATGAATATTATGAGAATGAACTTGGGATCAATAGTTTATGGATGGATCAATGAGTAACTATGGATCATAGATGATGGTTTTAGGGACCAGGACACCGTTTGGTGATGAGTTTTATGAAGAGACATGCTCAAGCGATATGAATTGAATTTTTTGGCCACAAAAGGCCAGTAATTGAGGATCAAATGAGTTAACCTTTGATTTTAGAAGTTTGGGAGATCCTATGGTGGGATTTTTGGTAGGATCAGTAGACATAAAAATGATTCAAGAGGAAGATGGAGTTTATGTGAAAATACCAACTACACATCATGTAATTTGGAGGAACACACACTATATTTCTCAGTTTCACATAGCTTCTAGGGTTTATTCTTGACATAAATATAACATTCCATGTGGATGGCCCAACACACCATGTGATATTACTAAGGTAGTCGAGCCATTTGTGGTGAGCACACTTCCAAGACAATGGGTGATTATATATACCATGTCCCTTTAGGGACACATTATGAGGATTTACATGGCCAGATGAGTAATGTATAGGAAAAAACACACCCATGTATGTAGGTGGTACTACACACCATTTTCCCTAATTTACCAATTATATACCTCCACAAGAATATACTACCATGTTTCTAAACCTCTTAGGGACATAGATTTGGGCCTATGAGCTTATCATTCTAAGTTGATTACTTCATATGACGTGATGGAAATCTTTGTATCATCTTCTAAGATATGGTGTAAGGTGATAAGAGAAGAAAATTTCTTCCAGTGACAATTAGCTTATAAAAATGATCAATTTTGATCATTGGAGTGATGTTGGTTTTGTTACTCCCCTAACTCCGTCGGGAGTGGGTCCCCTATATCCTATATACAGGTAGAGTCAGTATTACCCCACACTATAGATGGTGAAAGTCCGCTATCTATGGAGTGGTACTAACCTATCATCAATCTCTTGCAGGGAAGTAGGTCCTCTACTAAAGCGTGATATCTCAGCTATGGTATATAGTAGAGAAGAGGTGTAACTCCATTCATATTCTTATGAGGATGTGATGGGTTGTTATAATTATATATGGGACCATTGTAAGTGGAGGTAGTCTCATCATCTTTATCTATCTATAGAGATTAAAGTTCCTCACTTTTTGAAAGGGATTTCTTTATGATCATATCTGTTGATGGGTTTATTTACCTCTTTTACTTACAGTTTGAGAATTTTTTTTCTATTTCTCCCCTATTTTTTGGGGTTTCCTACTTAGTATATTTATAATCACCCCTACATGGGATTTTCCTATACGTGTTGTGTCTTATAAAGATTACATGCATTTTAGTGATGACCTTGGAAAACCTTGTATCAGTGGATCATAGCAGTATGTGGAGGAGATGACTATGTTTGATGGTTAGGCTTAGGGATATTGACTAAGTCTCTCAGATTCTTTTACCCTTATGTTGTTTATAGGATGGGAAGTATTTTCTGTTTTCTTAGTTGGGAATGTATTTTACACCTTTTACTTTTTTTGATATTTATTTTTCATACTTTGATTTATTTCCTAGGGGTTGTTGTATAAATTATTTATTCTTTTGAGGTTTTAGATTATTATATCTTTGTATTATTTCATGGATACAGGTGTGTGCATATATATAGGTACTTTAAAATAAGCCCCCCCCATTTCAGTGATATTCCTACTCGATGCTTATCTCCATCCCATGTCCTATCAGAGGTAGGTTTGGGGTGTCACTCTTATATTACTGCTGTCCCAAGTGAGACCCTGGTAGGGGTGGGTCATGACATGGGGAATGTGAATGAGTGGATTTTTTTAAATATATAAAACATATGGATTAAGTTTTATATGTCTCATGACTCATGGAGTGAGTTAAAAATGATGAATGGTGATAAAAAATTGTTTTATTTAACACCTTCCTAGTGTGTTGATAGGATATTTAGATATGTATGTGTTTGGTCCCTTGAGACCTATGTGGGGGGTATTATCCCAAGAGGTGATGATATATTATGATGGGGTATATGAATCCCTATGTTCTCTGATTCATTTTTATTGCATCATGGGTTTTCAATGTCTCCATGGATGATCATGCATGGATGGTGATAATATATGGGATAATAATGGAATGGTGATAGACAAATCATTATGATTGAGAAATTGTGAAATTATGTTGACCCTTGATGTTATGGTGTGTTTTGGATAGAGAAAGGAGCTACTCATAGTTACATTAAAGTATGGTTTGACATATAAAGGTCATTTCATTGGAGTGTGATCGATGCATGAGTGAGATCCCTATAATACGATAGTCAAAAAACCATGGGGTCATGAGATTGTGGATATTTAAAGACTACCAAATCTTATGAGGGATGAGTAGTGACCTTTTGTAAAAATTAAAATGTTAGTGGGACTATGGATGGATCATACTAGGATAGAACATGAGAGTCACATGATTATGATAGAGGTCGTGGACCTTGAGTTAGATCTAGCAGGATTGGGTGTAGAAAGGCAGATTATTAGTGGCATTGGATAGTGATGGCATAAAGTACCATGGTATCATTGGACCCTAATGTAGGGATTATAATATGATTTTTTTTTAGAAAATATGAGTAGTAATAATGATTATAAGCATTTTTTTGGTAGTGTACATTAGGTAGGATCATGATCGAGGATCAATGACAAGGTAAAATCTATGGTGGGGGAGCACATCATGTATTATCTAAGTACTTGGTGCTTATTTCAAGTAGTTTTTTTAAACACCATTAGTGAAATGTTGATGAAACAAACCAAGAAAAAGGTTTTATTTTTCTAGTATTTATTGGATGTAATATGATGGGTTATGTGTGATAAATGTAAATTGGGTAGATTTGAGTATTAATCAATGAAAATCAAGAATAATTGGCATGTTTGGAAACTAAAAATTTATAGATTTGATATGAAAGATGTGTGGTATGACTAGGTGTGAATTTAGGGAAGTATGATTATAGAGTAATCTGGTTCGTGGGATGTTGGTTCTCATAAGCTATATACCTACATGTTAAATTTAGCATGGCACTATGTTCTGGATAAAGTCTCGAGAATGGGATTGTGTATTCTGATAAGAATTGTGAGGATATGTTTGAGTGTGTTTCTAAGAAAGTGATGGTATAATATATATTTATGAAATAAAGCAATGAAATATGACATCTATGGTATAATAATTCATGAATTCCATCACGAGTGGGTCATTTTTGTGTAATTGATGGACATAATTGGTACTATGATGCATGAGCTGGTGATGTTTTCTATAGTAGATCTGGTTTGAGTGTGATGTCTACATGACCATAACTAGTAGAAGATATTAAATTTTTTCCATGCATCAGGGAATGGTAATCGAGATGGTTCATGGAAGATACATGAATTTAATTCATAGGTATGAGAAGTGTTATAGTGGGGTGTTTTTAATAACCAGATTTGTTATGAATTGGTAAAAATGGGGTAAATTTGAACTTTTGGATATAGAGCATGGGGTGATTTTAATAAAGGGACTCATATCATAATTCTAATGATTGGAAAATCTATAGGTGTTTTTTTAAATGTGAAAAGAGTTCTAAGAGACATCCTTGGTGCTTTGGTGAATGTTAGTATTGGGTCAGGGTGCCCTATGATATTTTTTTACTAAAAATAGATCTTCATTCCATGATAAGTGAAGGTAATTCCATGATAATGGATGATTGTTGAGTCACACCATATCCAGGGGAAGATCCACAACATGATGATAGAAAGTCACACTATGACTAGTGGGTGTCACGTCGTGGTTGAGGCTTCATGGAGGAGGACATTCCATGATCAGTTGGTGTCATGACGTGGTGGTTTTATATGGGGTTTTTACTATGGAAATAATCTTATGTATTGGTTCATGAAATTTCTAGTGAAACATGACATGGTGATGAACATTACATATTGGTTTTGATGACCTTTATATACTAGGAATGATCATCACACTGTGGCATAAGGTGTCATGATTTGATCAACCTTACATGTTAGTTTTTTTATAAAGGTATAGAACCTAATGTATGGGGTGTGGGGATCCTCACATATTTCTTTCATGATTTATCATGAGAATAGGTATCCATGATATGACCCCTGGTCTATTCCATGGAGGTTGGTCTAAGGGGAGGTGTCATGTTGTGGAGCACATAGGTCATAAATATAAAGGGGAGGCTATATGATGAAGGGGGGATTCCACCTCATGGAGGCTAGAGCCTCTAATATTATGGTTCTGCCTAATAATGGCATGAAAGAATGTGACAAGAGGGATGATTCCATATGGGGGGTTACCACATGGGAAGGTCACACCATAGGGAAGCATCCATGGGTGTTGTGTTACTCTATAACCCTTTGGGTCAAATTGTTACTAGACCTAGGATAGTGGTGTCATTATGTGGGCCCTATGGCTCACACCATGACACAACCCTCTACTAGTTTTTAAATGAGAATATGATCTATATTTTTAAAGATAACCCCTTCATAATTTAGGAAAGCAGAATCACTAATAGAGGTCCATTTTATACAGTTTATCCCCCTTTCTTCCTCTATCTACCCCCTTTATTCGGGGTGTTCTTGGTAGTGAATTATTTTCATTTTGGTGGTGTGTTTCCCGATTATCCCCTCCATCCATATTCCCCTTTGGTAGCCATTTATTTGTATTTCTTTAGTGTATGGTTTGAAACTTATTCCACCAAATTATGGTAGAATAAATATAGGATGATTAATATTTTCCATGTGGTGGGTAGACGATGTTCCGAGATGATGAACACACACCATTGATTTCCATTTTACTCAAGGTACATTGCTAAGTGAATTTTTATAGGGTTTATTCCACTTTGGTGTGAAATTTTTTCTCAATTATATTTCATGTGAGGCATATTTTATTTATAGGAGTACTAGGAGAATTCCATAGGGTTTTTCATGTTGTCACTCATATTAAAGTGCTTGAGTTACGTCTAGCAATTTGTTGGGTATTATTGCATTTTAACTAAATTAAATAATTAATTATAAATTATTATAATTAATTATTTGGGTGTTATAAATTCTAATAGTGTCTCGATAATTAGATAATATTAGACGAGGATTGGCCGATCATATCTAGTATGATAACTTTGAATGAGGTTGGTGTCCATTGAACATATCCCTAAGTTTTATGCATTTGTATGTTTATAATGTGATATGTGGTCTCTATAATTTTTTGTGAAATGAATATTTAAATGAAAATAAAATTTTCTTTTAAATCCATTTGACTATAATGGAATTCTCAAGATCCATGATGGCCCCTTGAGCATCGGTTTAATGTCCCAACCACTAATGTTGATGGAATTAATGATATATATGTTATGAGATACATGAACCACATAGGGGTTTAAAAGAGATGAACGGAACATTGTAGAAAATGATATGGGTTACCATAGTCCTCTCCATATAGTAGAGAGTGATATATTTAAAATGTTTGGCCTTGGGATAGTCCATATGGAACATTGGAAAGCATTAAAACCCTTTATCATGATGTTTACATATAGTGATTGTTCCCCCTCCATTGGTAAGAGTGGGTATCTAATGTAAATGGTTTATGTTTTGGTTGGGTGCGATAGGAATAACCTATATTGACTTGGGAAGTGGGATGGGTGTTATTACATCCTTTTATTTATGATGATGCATTAAATTTCTAACATTATCGATTATTCAATTAGATGATCATAGTCATGTTGATGAATTATATTCAATTTGAGTGACATGATTTTTACATAGAGTGGGGATGAGATAAAGAAACCGATGTGTGGTTTATGGGACATGATGTGACTTAGAAGACTAGTGGGTGCCCCAATCTCATGTTGACCCTACAGAGGGTTAGTGGATGAGGGCTATCATAGTTTTAGCCTTGTATGAATACAATGATGAGAATAGGTTGTGAACTCGGGAGGCCAACCAATGAGTGTATATAGGGTTTGGGAGAGTATCAAACCCATTATTTTTTATATATGTTATTTGAGGTTAGGAAGAGAGATGTTTCCCTTGGGTGGATGTGATATGCGGTTCCCAGGTAAGTTTTTTTCCCCCTGCAATGATATAATATGTTTCTAGGGAGCTCCACTCTGCCATTTGACATGATATTAGATGTTTATAGGGTGGTATTCTCTTCCCCCAATTCTATATGTGATGCTTCTAGGGTGGTATTATCTTCCACTTGATGAAATATGAGATGTTTTTGAGGTGGGATACTTTTTTCCTTGATAAGATATGAGATGTTTATAGGGTGGGCCGCCCATCCCTATGATACTATATGATATGTTTACAAGACAATCCTCCCTTACCCTAGATATGGTACATGATGTTTCCATGGAATTAATTTTTTCCATCATTGTGATATAATATGTTTCCAAGGTTGTTTTCTCTTCCCCTAACGTGATATGAGATGTTTTCAGGGTGGGTCTCTCTTCCCTCTGAGTGTTTATACGTAAGATATATCTAAGAGATTCACTTATACCTCAATGAATCATGTGATCATATTATGGGAAGGTGATCATCTAAACCTTGTTATAATAATGTGACATTCTCAGAGACATTCGACACTAACCAAATTTGGTATGGTCAATCTAAGGTGTCACCATGGAACTCAAGGATCAATAATTATTTTATTACGCCTCATCATTTTATTTTATTATTATGATCATATCACTTTTACACACACTATATATACTAGTTATTTTAGGGACACCATTGGTGGTGACCTACAAAGTTGCACTCACACACTGCTCGGGTGGCCCTGACACATTAGTACCTAAGAAGATTTCATGATTGTAGGTATAGGTAGGGAAGAGGACCAATAGTGATTGGTTAAGCTGGATAACCTATGTGGAGTTATGTGATAGTATCATTTTTGGACTTAGTAACAAGTTTTTTTGGTTCAATTTTATTTATTTTATATAGGATGTATATTATTTTCCGACATAATATTTTTTTGGTGTCTACATGAATCACGTGACATTATTAGAATTTTTTATTTTTATAACATGTGGTGTATTAAATATTTCTTGTGGGTTTGGATAGGATGTTTAATTATTCATTTTAGGTATTATGAAAAATAATTTTATGATATTTTTTCTATTTTTATTTTTTATGATATGAGGGTATAGTTTCTCCAATGTATTGTTGAGTGGATACTTGAATAATTTAATGTTGTGATATTTAAAAATATTTATTTTTTTAAATGTATTAACAATTTTAATTGTATATTTATTAAATTATATTTCACTTTGAGTATAATATAATATTTTATTACAAAAAATATCTTTAGACATTATTTTTTGTATAGTCATAACATATTCTATATGTATTATATTGATAACCTAGGATAAATAAGTCCTTTAAGACATTAAAATATCATTTTTATATTTTTTTACTATTCCCACATAGCCTATTCATGTATCCAATTGTCCCACTTAGCTAATTCATATATCCAAATCCACCATATAGCCAATGTACTATTTACCACATAACTGATTTTCCAGAATCAATTTACTTCTATATTTAGACCATATATTTGGTTACAAAACTTTGAATAAATGATTATTTTTTTGAAATCAAATAAAATAATATTTATTTCATTAGAAGACTTAATTTTTTTAATAAGTATCTATTGTATCTAAAATTAGGTTATAATTCACTGTTTATTTTAAATATGATTTCTACAAATTTTCTAGATTTTTTTTCTTTTGTTTTTTGATGATAACTTGAGAAAAAATGTCAGATTAATGGTACTATTGATTCGTTATAAATATAATGAAATTTTATAAATATAAGTTAGATGGATCCAAAAATGATTCTATAATTTAGTAAGTTTGTTTTATGTCTAAAACTTGTTATGTCAATCTATTTATAGATTTCAGAAATTCAGATATGTGAATCTCTTACGCGAATCACCTACGTGGATCTCCTATGTGATTCACTTACATAATTCAACAATGTCAGTTTTCTTACATGATTTATGTATGTAAATATTCCCATTTTAATTGCTTATGTGGTGAGTTTTAGCTATGCAGATAATTTTTTTATTTAAAAAACACCTATGTGGATTTTCCTATGCAGTTCAGTGAAATTCTATAGGTTATTCTAAAATATGTAAATTTATTCTTTTTTATGTATTGATTCATATTTAGAATTGATTTATGTTTATTTGAAATATCTAAATTGTTCTAATAACTTTATAAATTCATATTAATTATTTATAACATATATAAACTATTTTACATTATTTTAAACTTGTTTTTATGAAGATCAAAGAGTGTTTTATTTTCATGCATGAAACCTATAAATTGATACTCAAAAAATAATTTTTATTATTTTATGTTATTATAATTTATTATACTATTTCTAAATTAATATTTGTTAAAATTAAACTCATTAAAACATGTTTTTAATATCTTTAATGTAGTGATTATTTTTATATATTCTCCACATGTTTATAGCTTGTTTTAAATGGAATGCTTTTGAATTTTTTATTTCAAATTTTAACTTTCTATTTTCATGGAATATTTTATTTACCTATTATTATGAAACAATTTTAAAGATATTTTTTTGAATTATTCTTTATTTTTTTTGAATACTAGACATGAGTTGAGTGATTATTATAAAATGATATTCTCCTTTTGTCTTTCTCACTCTGAAAATAGAGAATTATTATTTTTTAATTTTAAATGTTTGTAACAATTTTCATGAGAATTATTTAGTTTTTTATCCTTTGGGAATCTATATATGGTATTCAAAGGACTCTTGTAAGAGATATAAAATTACAACATGATTAGTACATAGGAATTAAAGATATAAAAGGTTTCTATACACTATGAACTTTCAAGTGATTCTATATATTGTGTTTAATAATGTTCAAAAATATATCAAGGGCTTAAAAAACATCTATAACTTATTTCAATACCTTTAAAAGACATTCAAGATGAAAAAAATCAAGAACCTGTACCTATGTTTTATTCTTATTCTATATATTTACTTTTGGTTTCTAGAGTTTGTTGAACTTCTCATCTCTCATGTACCTTCACTTTATCTTTATGATTTTACATATAAAATCATTATCCATATTTGGGATGTGACTCCTAAATTTTAAATTTAATAATTTTTGGGTTGTGACTCATGGTATCAAATTTCAAGGTAGTAATTGGGTTGTGACTCCCTAAAAAAATGTGAGGTGTTTATTGGTTACACTTACATTTAAAAAATTAGTCTATAATTGGGTTATGATTCCCATTAAAAAATAATATTAGTTAAAAATGTATCTCTCACCAATTAGGAAGGTATAAGAGTAGAATATGTCCAATTTGTACCAAAATACTATAAAAAAATCCTTGTGTTATTTCTTTTATTCCACTACTAATTATATTCATTAACTAATAGTGATAATTAATTTGAAAAATTAATAAATATCTATAAGAAATTTTAATTTGGTTTATTAACCCTCCTCTATATCATATGTCATATTCCTATCTAACCTAATAATTGGTATCAGTGGCTTGACCTTATTAATAATAGTTTAAGTTTATTATTATTTTTCTTAAAAAAAATTGGTATAAAAGGTTGTTCCTTTTATAATTTATATTATCTGTCTATAGAGTATTTTGTTTATATTTTATTGTGATAAAATTTTCCTAGAGTTCACCGTCTATGTAAAAGATATATAAGATGAAAGGAATGAATGAAAATGATAGATGAATTTCTTATAAACCACCTCACTTTGATGGAAATGATTATGGTTACTCGCCATCCAGAATAGAGGTGTACCTCAAGTAGATAAGCGTATAACACTAGTCCATCATGGAAGAACATACCAACTACTGGAATCTCACCCTGATACTCTTATAAGAAATAATTCTACGATTTTTTTTTCAAATTATAAAGTTTTAAATGTTTTATATTATGATATTAATAGAAGTGTGTTATGTCATGTGTAAATATGTAATATATCTCAAGAAATATGCAAGAGTTTACAAGTTACTCACCTTGGATTAGGAAACCTTATTAGAACCAATCTTGGAATTCTTCGAGTGGAGTAAAAATATTTCAAGATGGTTGAAGATGAAAGCAGTAATCAAATGTTTCACCGATTCACAATAATTGTGAATATAATGAACATTATTAGAGAAGATTTAGAGAGCCCATTACTTATTGAAAGAATCCTAAGAGCTTTACCAAAGAAATAGAATAAAAAAATGTTGCGATTAACGAAATTAAGAATTTCAAAGAATACACTTTTGATGAACTCATCAGATCTCTACATCAATATGAACTTGAATTAACGAATATTGTGTAATAAGATAATTTAAATAAGATAGTTATTAAATTATAATCAAATATAAATATTATTTATAACCCTTCTAAATCTAATTCGGTGGAAAGTGAAAAGGGTAAATTGATAATATAATTAAAGGTATTTATAATTTGATGAAGAGAAAGAAAAATTTCAAGAAGCATCCAAGTAAAGATCAAAATAATTAGAAAAAATAAAATAAGGTTATTACATATAGACCAGATCTGACATGTTATGAATAGATAATGATAGAAAATATCAAACATGACTGTCCAAAGATGAAGTAAGAAGTGAGATATAAGAAATATTAGAAATAATTGAAATGTTTTTATTAAGTTAGAAGGATTTTCATTAAAGAATAAAAATGAAGTGATGAATCTATAAGTGAGAAAGAATCTTCCAACCTATTCTTAATGGTGAAAAATAAAAATAAGGTTTGTAATGATTTTGATTCTAGTTATTTTTTTGACAGCGATGGTTATAGTTTTTATGATTTGTATAATGAAAATGAAAAACTTTAAAAATATGTTTTAAGAGTTATTGAATTGTATGAAGAATTTAAAAAAGAAAATAATAAGATCATCAATGAAAATAATAAAGTCAATAAGGAGAATTATTCTCTTAAGTAAGAAATGATAAGTTATGATTCATGTTCTAAAGGTAATATCTATGTTGAATTAAGTCTTTTCAGAAGGAAAATGATAATCTTAGAAAGGAGTTCATGATATTAAAAGATAAATTATATAATCTTGTTGAAGGAAATGAAAAATATGATATGATGATAGCTATGATGAAACTGAATAAAGATAAAACTAGTTTTGGTTAAAATCCACAAATTTCTAAATTATACAAGACTACTTTTGGTAAAAGTTCTACTAGAAAGGTTTCTTCTATTACATGATTTACAAGTAGATTATAAGGATATTATGATAATAATTTTTTTCTTATATATCCTCAATCTATTGGTTATACCATGAATTTTATTTCAAAATATTGATCTTCTAGATTATCTAATAATAAATGTTTTAAATATTTTTGGGTACCCAAGAATTCTATTTTTAACACAGTTGGACCCAAAATAGCATATATACCAAAAATGTCAAGTAATTGATTTTTATAGGAAAAATGATTTATATGTCTCAAGAATGAAAATGGTACATGGATAGTGGATATTATTGGAACATGAATGGTGACCTATTAAATTTTATCTCTTAAACCAAATGAGATGGAGGTTTTTTCACTTTTGGAGACAACTCTAAGGGAAAGGTTAATGGTTTTGGTGAAGTTGGCATTTCTAATTTTGTTTTAATTTATAACGTTTTATATGTTTAAGGTTTAAAAAATAACTTAATTAGTATTTCAAAATTATTCAATGATGTATTGTATGTTAGGTTTGAAGGTGATAAATTTTTTGGGTTAAAAGATAATTTTGTTTTATTTTATGATAGTAGAAATGAAAATATTTATTATATTAATTTCTCTGATATATCTAATAAAAATTTTAAGTGTATCAATACTATATAAAAAATGACATTATCTATCACAAAAGGATTGCTAATTCTCATTTTTGAATGATACACATGTTATCCAAGTATGAACATGTTTGATATTTTCCCAAGTTAAAGGGATTTCAATTTTAGAAAAAAACATCTTGATAATGTATCTATTGAGGGGGAGAAATATGATTCTCAATATGATCCTAGATCTTAAATGATTTATAAATATTATCATATTGATAATATGATTTGTTATGTTGGTTCTAATATAAAAACTAGAAGCTCTACTTTAAACTGCTTTGCAAAATTTTCTATTATTGTTAATCATGTTCCTATTATTGTTTCTGATACTTTAAATGATCTAAATTGAATTATTTTTATACAATATGATATTAATAATTATATTAGAAATACTATTTGGTCTTTAGTTAAATTTCCTGAGGATAAGTTTGTAATAAAAACTAAATGGACCTTTAGAAATAATCTGGATGAATTTAGACAGATTGTTGAAAATAAATCTAATTTTTTTTCCTAAGGATACTCTCAAAAAGTCTGTATATACTTTTAAGATTCATGTTAACCTATTTAAAAGTTATAGTCTATTATAATATTATAATATTTTTCTTATTTTAAAGGTTTTAAGTTTTATTATGTTAAAAGTTCTATCTTATATGGTTTTATATATGATGATGTTTATGTTAATTGAACCCTTGGTTTTGGAAATTAAAAATTTTCTAATTGTGTTTTTGAATTATCTAATGCTTTGTATGGTGTAAAATAAGAACATCATGCTTATTATGATAGGATTTATTTGTTTCTTTTAAATAATGGTTTTAAAAAGTGTAATGTTTATCCTACCATTCTTAATAAAATAATTTATAATGGTATTTTAATTATGAAAATTTATATTGTTAATATAGTTTTTGGTTCCTCTATGTAATTTGTTATAATGATTTTTATACTTTTATTTCATCTAAGTTTGACATGATATTAATGGGAGAATTAAATTTCTTTAATTGAATTAAAATGTCTTAAAAGAAAGAAGAGATCTTTATTAATTAATAAAAGTATTATAAAGAGTTGGTTAAAAGGTTTGGTCTCAATTCTTGTAATTTTATAAAAACTTATATGGGTACTAGTTCTAAAATAGATATTTATGCATCTAGTAAATCTATTGGTATTAAATTCTATATAGGCATTATAGGTATCATAATTTATTTAAATATATCAATAACCAATATCTTTTGTGTTTTTGTGTGTATGTAAGATTTCAAAATAATACTAAATAGATTCATATTAAGGTTTTGAAAAGAATAATTAGATATGTTAAAGGAACTATTAACTCTAGTTTGTTTTATTTTAAGTATAGTTATTTTGAATAAAATATTGTATTATGACTCTGATTTTGGAGGTTGTAAAATTTATAGAAAAATCACATCAGGTATGTGTCATTTTATTGGAAAAAGTTTAATTTCATGGTCTTCTAAGAAGAAATTATCTATTTCTCTATCGACTGCTAATGTTGGGTATATCTATTCTATTAGTTTTTATGATCAAAGTTTATGGATTAAGAAAAATTTATATGATTTTGCTATTTATTTTGATAAATTTCTAATTTATTTTGATAATAAATCTATAATTTCTATTTCTAGGAATCCTTTACATAATTCTTGAAAAAATCATATCAATGTTAGATTTAGTTTTATTAGATATACTATGAATAAATGATATGTTGTTTTGGAGTTCATCCCTACTGAAAGTAAATATATAGATATATTTACTAAGCATTTTATTTATTTTGAAAATAAGAAATTTGATCTATGAATTTTGTAATCTTAATTGTTTTACATTTTCATGTGTTTAGGGGTATTTTGAATGTATTTATATGATGAAATATTCACATTTACATGAAATATGTAAAATCTATAATCTATTTTTCAGATTACTATTGATTAATTTATGTACTTATTTGTTTATTATATAAATATTTTAAAACTTACCATGCATCCTAGAACATGTTAACTTACTGTTAAAACCTTTAGTTTTCATAAAATCTTATTTTGTAAAATATATTTTTTATCATTTTCTATTAAATAACTTTTAAAAATTATTCTCAATGCATTTAATTCTATGTCTTAATAGTGGATGACATTACAATGGACCCTTAATACATGTTTAAAATGATGAATTTTTAAGAAATCTTTTCTACAAAATTTATAGTCATCTTTATATAAATATGTTATATCATAAAATCCATTTATTTTATTTCAAACCTAATCTTTTAAATAGTTTTAAAAATGTAGATATATTTTTTAAATTATACTTGGTTTTGAAATTTTCAAAAGGGGGAGAATGTTGATTGGATCCTTGAATAAATTTTTGTTTTGATTATTACAAATATTTATTCATTTCATTCCATTCAATGACTTAATAATTTTAATTTTTTATTTACTAGATTATGTTTTACTTTGAGTAAAAAATAATATTTTTTTCTTAAAATATCTTCATATTTCATGTTTTGAATGGTCATAAAATGGTCTAATTTTTTTTTGTTGAGTTATTAGGATAAATAATACTTTTTGTACCTAAAAATATAATTTTGTACATTATTTTTACTCTTCCCACATATCCAATTGTCCCACATGGCCAAATCACATAGCCAAATCTCCTACATAGCCAATATACTGCACACCATGTAGCTAATTTTTCAGAATTAGTTTTCTTCTATATTTAGACCATATCATGGGATAAAGAACTCTAAATTGAGATATTATTTTAAAAAAAATATAAGAAAATTATATACATTTCATTAGAAGGATTAAAATTTTGAATCAATATATAGCAAATATAAAATTAGGTTAGAAGTCACTATATATTTTTAGTCTGATATCCGCAATTTTTCAGAACTATTTTACTACAGTTTTTAGAGAGAAATTGAGATATATATATATGTTCTTTTAAGGTGATAATTGATTATTTAGAAAGATAATGATGTTATATAAATGTACTTAAAATGTACCCAAATATTATTAAATTATTTAGTATGTCTGTTTTATGTCTAAAACTTGATAAGTTAATATTTTTATAGATTTCATAATGAAAATTTCCTATGTGATTCAATTCAATTTTTCAGATGTGTCAATTTTATCACATGATTATCCTATGTCAATTATCCTATGTGAATTACTTATGCGGTTATTTTTAGATCCTTAGAGATAAATAATTATGTGAAAAACACCTACATGGATTTTCCTATGTAGTTTAGGGAAATTTTATAGGTTATTCTAATATTTAGAAATTTTCCCTTTTTTACACATTATTTCATATTTCGATTTTCTACATGTTTATTTAAAATATTTAAATTGTTCTAATGAATTTATAAATTAATAGTGATTATATAGAACCTATGTGAGCTATTTTCCATTTCTTTAAACTTTTAAGTAAGATGATCAAAGAGAGTTCTATCTTCACATATGAAACATACATCTTGATACTCTAATAATCATCATTATTATTTTATGTTGTTTTCATGGATTATATTATTTATAAATTAATTTTATTTGATATTAAACTCATTTAAATTTTTTAATGTATTTCATATAGTGATATTAATTTTTTATATTACCCACATGTTTACTGCTCATTTTAAATAAAATGATTTTCAATTTCTTATTTCAAATTCAAACTTTATTTTATTATGGGATCTTTTCTCGAACTATTATTGTTGGACTATTTGAATGTTATTCATTTGAATGATTTAAAATTAGATTAAATTAGTATTCATTGTTTGGAATACAATACATGAGTTGAGTGATTAATATGTAATGATAATATCCCTTTCTCTCTCTCTCTCTCTCTTACTCTCTAATAATCCATTATTATTATTTTTTAATTTTATAGGTTTATAAAAATTTTCACGAGACCTATTTGGTTGTTGTATATTTTTTGAATCAATATATTAGATTCAAAGGACTCTTGGAAGATATATAAGATTATGATGCAATGTGTATATATGAATTGAAGTGATAAAAAGTGTCCATACTCTGTGAACTATCAAGTTATCTTTTATACTATGTTTAATAATTCTGGATGAACTCTCAAGGGATGAAAAAAACTTCTATGAATTATTTTACTACCTTGATAATACATTCAAGATTATCAAAAACTCAAGAACTACTACTCATGTTTTATTCTTCTTCTATATATTTTGTTTTGGTTGCTTGAGTGTGTAACAATTCCTCCCATCTCTCATATTCCTTCACTTTCTCTTTATGATTGTATATAAAAAATCATTCTCTATCTTTGGGTTGTGGATCGAAGATTCCAAATTCATGATCAGGTTGTGACTCCTGATATCTAAAGTTGGGTTGTAATTGGGTTATGAATCCCCATACAAAAGGTGTATTTTGGTTATAATTTTATTATAAAAAGTATACTGCATTTGGGTTATGATTCCAATTCAAAAATCAGATAAGTTCACAATATATCTATCTCCAAGTAGAGAGATATAAGAGTGTACTAGGTCCACTTTGGAGATAACTACTACAAAAAATCATCATTGTGTTATTTATTTTATTCCATTGCTAATTATATTTGTTAACTAACATTGATAATTTATTTGGATAATTAATCCATATCATTAAGAAATTTTAATTTTGTATATTCACCACCCCTCTAGAACACTTGTTATCTTCCTATCATATCTAATAGATTAACCATGATAACTGATATACTTAGTTTTCTTGGGTTGGTTGGATACTATTGATGATTTGTGAGAGACTTCTATTGAATATCTAATTCACTCACTATGTTTTCTTATAAGGGTGTTATGTTATTATCTATTGATGAATGTGAGGATAATTTCAAATAACTGAAGAGATGGTTGGTCAACACAATTATTCTTACACTATCATACAATGGAGGAATTTTTTTGATATATAGTGATTCACTAAGGAAGGGATTTAGATTAATCCTCATATTTAATGATGTGGTGATAAATTATGCCTCCTGCTAATTGAAAATTCATGATAAGAATTAATGCGACTCAAGATTTAGATTTAGCCAAAGTATATTTTTCAATAAAATTATGAAGGAATTAACTGTATGGTGAAAGGTGTGATATATATATGTTGACCATAAAATTTTGAAGTATAAATTTACACTAAAAGAGTTGAATATGGTCTATAGAATATTATTTAAGTTGATAAAATATTATAATTTATCAATAAATTGCCACCTTGGGAAGGTGAACAAGGTGGTTGAGGCTTTTCGTTAGATAAATGATTCAATTTTTTTAAGGATTAAGATTTAAAGTGATCCAATATTTTTGGATTTATATAATTTTGATCTTTAAATATTAAGGAAAGGGGACATGTATTATCTTTATTAGACGAGTGTTCAACCATCCATTCTTAAGAATATTAAGAAGATACAAAAGGAAGTTGTAGAATTACAAAAAATGTGAGGAATGTTCTTGAACTCCACTATGATCATGCTGGAATGATAAGGTTCTAGAACTGAGTATGTGTTAAAAAAATACCATAGTTTAAGAAGGAGATATTGGATGAAGCTCATAGTTCCTCATTCACTATTCTTCTTGGAATTAAAAATATTAATATAGACATGAAAGAATATTTCTGGTGGGATAACATGAGAAGGAATATTTTTGAGTATGTATCCTGATGCGTAGTGTGTTAATAAGTTAAGGCAAAGAGACAAAATTATAAGGGGATATTGCAACCATTACCTATACCAGAATAGAAATATTACCATAGAATTCGTCATCAGAATATTTAAAACATCTAAAGTACACAATGATATTTGGGCTGTAGTCAATAACCTTACAAAATCATCACATTTTATTTCTATTATATATTATTTCTCTCTTGATCATCTTACTTTGTTATACATTAAGAAATTTGAGAGATTTCATGTAGTACTATAATAAATTATATTTGATTAGGATATGAGGCTTACCTTGATGTTTTGGATAATCATTCAGTAGGATCTGGATATAGAGTTGAGTTTCAGTAATAATTATGATTTATAGACATATAGTCATTCTGAGGGGACCATTATAACACTAAAATACATGTTGAGATATTTCTATATGTATTTAAATGGTGGTTGGGATGAAAAACTTCCTTTGGTGGAATTTTATATTAACAATATCTTTCAATCGAACATTTAGATGGATCCTTATGAATACCTCTATAGAAGGATGTGTAGAACTCCCATTTATTAGGATGAAGTTTGAGAAATAAATATATTGAGACCTAACCTAGTTGAGGAAATTATAGATAAGGGTATATCCATTAAAAAAACACAATGTAAGATCAAATCCTATAAAAAAGTTATATTGAAAATCATCAGTGAGATCTAGAGGTCAAAATTAGTGACAAGGTATTCCTATGAATATATCCTTGGAGAAAGCGTATGAGATTTGGAAAGAAGGGAAAGCTAAGCCCTAAAGATATCAGTCCCTTTCAAATTCTTGATCATATTAGGATGGCAGTTTATCACTTGGAACTTACACTTAATCTCTCTCAAGTTCATGATGCATTCCATATATCTCTCTTAATAAAGTACATACCCAATCCTTCAAATGTATTGAACTCAAAGGTCGTACCGCTAGAGAAATATCTATCTTATGAGGCAAAACTATTATAAATTATGGATTTTAGATAGAAAGTGATATGAAACAAGACCACTCTTATAGTCAATGTTTTTTGGTTAAATAATAAAATTGAGGAAGATCTGTGGGAAATTGAGGATGTGATTATTGATGTGATACAATTTTATCATGCTTACCCACATCAAATTTGATTAACTAAATGAGTTTCTTATGAAAATTGTGTTTATAATGGAAAATCATTGAATCTGAAACCAACTTGGTTGAATTTGGGTCTTATTGATTTTTGTAATAAAATTTCCTATTTTTGGGTGCTAAATTTATTGAAATTCATGGTGATAATATTTTTTTAACAGTTGTAGGTTTCTAATTTATAGTTTAAATGATAATGTATTTAAGTATTTTTTCTTTTGTAGTGAAATATGGAACTCTTTTTCGGTGAAAATACATTCAAATGAATTGACCATTTTCAGAAAATTTGGGAATAAAGAAATGTCAGTATAATTAAAAAAAGAGAAAATAATCTAAATTTCTTGTTCAAAGTCAATAATATAGATATAATATATGCTGACACTGTACAAGGAAAATCTGAAATATTGACGATGATTTGAGTTTGTAGTTTAAAATTTATGATGCATCCACCCTTAGCCAGTTCAGATTTGAAGTCTCCTCTGTTGACATGGGGTAACCCATTTGAAGAGTGCCGAAAAATGAGAAGTACCCATGGAAGATGAAGTTAACACCACTCTCAATACCCAAATACTTATCCAACATCACCTGTTTAGAAATTGAAAGACTTCACTCAAGCATGTTGAAACTAGAGGCTGTCTTCTACCAAAGAATCTGCATTTTCATCCACTACTAAGGGTTATACTACTCCACCCATGATCAATGAGAACCATTTTTTGAATAACGAATGATTCTATTTAAATAATTGATCACATAGGTCATGATATTCAAGTATGAGTTTAGAAATATCACTCATGAAGACATCTTGCTCAGTCTTATGGTGGCTATGATACTTGACGGTTCAAATTCGGTGGCAGGATGAAGTATGAGCTGATGAAACCTTCGGTTGGGTAAAATTGACTATGTGTGTAAATTAGAAACATGGATCCATTAAACTAAATGAGGGTAAATTACTATGTGATGAATTTTCTATGTGGATCCAATCACCTATGTGAGTAAATAAGTTATGTGAGTGAATCAACTACGTGAGGGGAATCATCTCCCTGAATAATCGGATATGTTGAACAATTGATCACATAGTTCTATATGGATATATAATAAAATAATCTATGTTGTGATTAAGAAACATTAAATAATAATCTATGTGAATAAAATGGACTACATTTTTAATTCATGAAGAGGTTTGGTATGCTGACTAGAGGGAATTTTGATAGTTCAAAATTGCATGTGGTGGCCCTCCAAGAAGTTCCAACTAGATCGAAATTTAATTACTAAATTAACAGTCTATATTAGGTGAATGAATTTCATGGAGTAGGTTTTTTAATGGGATAAAGTATGGGAGAGGGGTATTAGATCTATAAAAAATAGGAGGCATTCAAGGGGATACAAGGGAAAAATAAAAACTATAAATTGCATGCATGTAGTTTGAGAAAAAACATTGCATCCCTACATGGGGGATTTCTATTTTCTCATATTTTATTAATTTTACTTATACATGAATGAATTTTGATATATTTAATAAATTTTTATTAATGGTTGGGTAAACCCATGTTAGGGAATGATTTGATATAGTAAGTATATTTATTTCACTCAAGTGTCAATGGTGGATGGAATCTACCATTTTTTATCATTGATTAAGTAATACAATTCCATTAATTTACAAACTTTGTGAGATATGTTTTTTTATTGGTATCTATTATTTTTTTTGTAATTCCATATGATAAGATGATTTTTCATTCAAGGTTAGGTTATCTAGTTGCCACATTGTGTGGGTTAGAGGAGACTATAGTTTAGAGGCTATGGAATCGATTTACCAATAGGTTATCCATTCAAGAGAATCATATAAACACTTTTTCTCTAGATCTACTGACACTTGTCGATGAATGAAAAAGAAAAAAGAAAATAATAATACATTTATGACTCCAAAATAAATTCAAAATCCAATAAATATACCCCACTCCATCACCTGAACTTCTCATTATTTTCCTGTGACCACCACTCTCTCCACCCGTACTTTGTATTTTTCCCCAACCTTCACTCTATTAACTTCCTCACCACCATTTTTCTCACCATATGTCCCTATTTTTATTTATTTAGTTTTTTTATTTGACTTTCACATGGTTCCACTCAACCCAAATTTAATGGAAGTCCTTCCCTACAGATAAACCACTACTCACTACTACACTAGTCTTAAGTAGGGTTCATAAATATTTCATTTGTCTTGGATCTAGTGATGACCTAGGTTACAAATTTTTTTTCATCATTACCATGCAAGGGTAAATGAAACCAAGTAAATAATAATAAAAAAACAAGAAATTTTTTTTCTAAAAAGGGAGTGAATGAAAACTAGGACATCACATGAAAACCTAGAGGACTTATTTCTTGAAATAAAAAAACATCTGGATGTTTTGAAAATCGAGAAGAAATTTTCATTGGAAAATATTTAGGAAGATACAAACTATAAATAAGATCAAGAATTCAAGAAAGATGAAATTTTCAACCCTCCATAACATGGAAATGAGGTAATATATAGAGTGAGTCTTAGTGAGTTTTTGGTTCATATATTGTCAAAAAATATGTCTTCCATTAGAAAGACTCCTAGGTCTAGAAACCATGATATTAAACAACCATACTATCTTTGATACCATCTTACCATGGATTACCCAATGAAGAATGATTGGATTTCATCAAGGGCTTCTATGGAATAGTGTAGAAACTACCACATAGAGGATTGAGTTAGGAAGAATTAATCATGGGTGTGTAATGACCCAAAATTCTATCAACAAAATAAACATTATTATAATTATTTCAAATATTACAAACCACATAAAATCACTTAGATAAAACAATAAAAACTTAATAAATTAAGAACGAATAAAATAATAAGTACTTATAGAAAATAAGGATCCAAAACCAATGGAATAATAACCTAAACATTATAATAGTAATGTGACCATTATAAATAATAAACGAACCAATAGAATAGTATCCTAAGATATAAAAGTATAATTTTATTTTTCCATATTATAAATTAAAATATTATATAATTATATCATTGTATAAGTAAATAAATGTTTTGAAAAATGATAAAGTATGTGTTAGTATTTTTGTAAAAAATAATGTTTATTTACTATTTTATAATAATTTAAAATAAAATTTATTTTTATAAAATATATTTCTAAATTAATATTTTGTGGTCTTATGATTATAAGATAATTTTATGATTCCTTAATTAATTTTAAAAAGTGTTAAAAAAGCAGTTATAATTTTAAAATTGGAATTTTTTGAGTAAATGATGATTTTATTTAAAAACTAAATTTATCAAATTTAGAAAATTATTTTAATAAAATGGAGTCTATTTTTTAATTAAACATGTCCAAACTGGTTAGGATGATTTTTTTGCGATTTTTCTAAAATAGTTGATTTTTTGGTGAATAGTTGAATGCATTAATTTACGGTATTTAACAAATACATGATTTATTGAGTCATAGATGATGTATGAATGAAGTAATACAATAATATAGATACCAAATTCATTATTTTATATATTCATATACAAGGTTAAAACTATTTATATTCATAAACTAAAATAATAAACATTTGAATTAAATAATCAAAAAACACCTCTCTCCTCTACTATAAATATTACCCCTCACCACCTATTCTCATGACACCTAAAAATTATTTAAGATGGTCTGAATTCTAAAAAAATATATTAAAAATTTTCTTCCCCATATATATAATCCTTTAGTCTCAACAAAATACCAAACCCATTTCCCCTAAGGATGTTCTCAAGGAGAAGAATTCAAGAGGTAAAAACCTCTTCTTGTTTCTTTTAATTTATTTTCAATATATTTTCTTTTATTTTACTCTCCTAACATCCCATTATCCATGTTACATGATAAATAAATTATATTTTATATAATTTAATTTTATTATGTTAATTTAATAACTCATTATCATTTCTCTTTCCCACTCCTTCTGTTCAAAAAATGAAAAAATTATCTGTGATGTGATGATTTATCACATTCAAGGATGAAGAGTTTTTTAATTTCCATTACTGCTTTCAAAGATAGTAATAAAACAATTTTTATGGTATAAAAATATTATAATATATTTATTAAAACTTACTTAATGTTTTAGAACCTGTATATGTACATAATATTAATTAATAAAATAAAACTAGTTCGTGATGATAAAAAAAATGTCGAAATAATTTAAATGGTTATCATTAATGTTTTATTTAATGAATCATCCTAATATATAGGAAAAAAGATATATAATACCATTTAATATTATGTAAATTTATTAATAACATATAATCTCAATTCTATAAAACTATTATCATTTTACATGATCTTCTATACACATATACAAGTGAACTGATCATGAAAACCAAAGAATCAAACACTCCTAAAATGATGAAATTTTATCTTATAACTCCAAAAAAGGACATAAATGAAATAAATAAAATTATAATAAATAAAATAAATATATAAATGGTTCTTAATTAATTAATTAATGTATTTAATTTCATTATCCAAGACATTTAGTTCAAATAAAGAACACTTTCAGAAATGAGGTAAGGGATTATTTCTGAAACTCCATTTTTTCCATCAGGTCATGATTTATCCATCTTTATCCCAATATAATTGTTCTTTATTTTCATAAAATTATTCTTAATTCTATATATATATATTTCATAATCATGTATCCAGATCAGTTTATCCTTATTTGATGGGTAAATACATATTTTCAAAAGGTTCCCTTCTCAAATCTTCCCAATAAGCAAGCCTTATTAAAGGAAAATTCCCATTTTTCTTACCCATTTTCAAGTGAACTACATAATATGATTTTTTGAACATTATTTTCTTAAAATAATTCATTTTATCATGAAAAAAATATCTTGGTTAATTTTTAGTTTTATGAAAAATGTTCCTTTTTCTGCTTTAAATTCTCTTTAATATTTTCCTTAAACCGCACTAAAATGTTTCATTTCGAAAGTTTATTAAACAATATTTTTACTTGATTCTACTTAAATTGGACATAATTTACCATTATATATGCCTATATTACCTTATAAAGGTCCATTTATTATTTAAATACATTCTTTCATGGATACTTTTATGATATGACCATTTGTTATGCTTCATGACATGATTTCAATACCCATTTCTTTCCCTGAGAAACACATATGATTTTGTTTGATTATTCATGTGGTATAAATATTCATGAAAATGTTATTATAGGTGCACCCTAATAGTAATCCAATGAATTGTGTAATGTTTAGTCTCATGAGAAGTCATGTGCAATGGACTTAGTGGTTTTCCTTGACTCATGATCCTTCATGTGTAATGGTATTGGTGGTTAGACTTGAATCATGATCCTCCATGTGCAATGTTATTTAAAGTTTTCCTTTATTAAATATTATGTCATGTTTTATATTTTTTTTCACATTTCTATGATTCCATTATTACATTATCCCATTTTCTATATGTTATTCTTTCATATGTTTATTCATGTTCCATGATTTTTTATGTCATCATGTTATGCTTCTAACCCTTATGATATGATTTATTTCTATTTTTATACCATTACTTGTCTTTTTAGCTCATATCTTTTTTTATGTATTCCCCAGGTTATCCTATGTATATGAAAGAGCTCAAATTAAGTTAGGAGATCATTATGAAGATTAAATAAAATATGTTTTTTTATTTTGGTTCCATGTTTTTAGTTTTATGTACCCAATATTCGAAAGACACTTGAATTTATGATCCTTGGTTGTATTTGATGTTTAATTATTCTTAAAATCATGTAATAATATGTGTAAACGTATAGGGTAGTTATAGTTTGTATTATAGGATGGTTTAGTTATTTTTGGATATTAGGGCTAGAGAACTTTAATAGGAACACTAAGGATAATTTTATCATGATGAATAACCCAGATTAAAATGTAGGGAATCAAAAGTTAGGATATAATTTTTTATTTAAAACTGTATCATTTTTATGTTCAATGTTTATTTTTTACATTCTTATTAGCTAAGTATTCAAGCCACCAAATTATAGTTTATTTTTCTTAGTTAATGGATGGATATAGGAGAACCCATGTCAATAATCGATGTAATTGGAAATGTGATGACTTCCATAATGAAATGAAAACTCTGATGGGAACAAGTGTTAAAACATCATGATAATACTTACTCAATTGGATGAAGTTATGAATAATAACATGAACCATGTAGAATAAATTCCTTCTCCTAAGAAAGATCGTATTACTTTTGAATCATTTATATGAAAAATTAGTACCATGTTTAGTGGATATTATGATCCCATCCTTATAGAATAATTGATTAACTCCATTGAGAAGATATTATCTATCCTTCAGTGCTCAAAAGAAGAGAAAGGTGTACTGACAGACTATAGTTTTTATGGGGAAGCTAATCAGTGGTGGAAAGGGATCACGAATATAAATCCCAAAGAGGAAATTGATTCCATGGATTGAGAGGAATTCAAGAAAACAATTTCCAATAAATTATTTTAAAAAACCCTCCATCATAAGATAAAAAGGGAGTTCCTTGGACTAAAGTAAAATGAAGATGGGTCTATTTGAGTGTACGAGGGAAACTTTACAAGCCTTTCATGATACACATCTATCTTTGTTAAGAAAAATAAAAGTAAGGTAAATCATTTCTTTAGAAGACTATATCCGAGTCTATAAAAAGAGTTGGAGATTCGAGAATTTGATAGCTATGAAGATATTATCTATTGTTCCATTAAGGTTGAAATTGTGATCAGAGACTCTTAGTGGTCTTGTGAACCTTGAGATAAAAATCATAAAATGGAGTTTAATTTTAGAGACCCAATCTTGAAATACATGGATATTAAATTACTTTTTTGGAATACCTAATACATAACAAAAAAATAAACTAAAAGACCATAATAGTTTAGTGTCTTTGGAAACTCAGAACATAATCTTCTAATCATGGTGAAATATCTTCAATATCTCCCATAAATATCTTCCATTTTTTTCTTACCTAAAACATTTATTTATATCCTGGGGAAAAGAAAACATATAAATGGTGAGCTCAAATTCTTAGTAAGCATAAGTATGGAAAAAATAAAATAAACCATATACATTTGAACTTAAAAACATGAACATAATATTTAAACATCAAAATCTTGAGCAATGAAATAAAACATGGCAGTAAGTAAGGCATATATCATAATGGAAAATCAATAATGATAAAATAGTAGGGTAATAAAACATTTAATTGTGGAAAACCATTAAGAACATGATTTGATTTCCATAGTAGCCAAGGAAATGCTGCCAAGACCATCTTAGTGGACAAATTCTCTTTCTGAATTGAGTTCACACCTCATTCCAGTCCTGTATCACTGAACCAGATTAACATACTATTCTATCCATGTCTATCTCATGAGATATAAATGATTACCCAATGCATTGGAGGGAGATATAGGTCCCACCAATCTCATAATGAAATCATTCTTACTTATTCCACAAAATAAACACAAATCATTCATCATAACCCAAAGAATAAAATGGGTTTCATAAACATCATCCCATCATGACATAATCCATATAAAACAAATGGATATATTTCATAATAATAAAAATCAAACCATGAAAATAATAGAGAAATTATACTTGAAACATAATAATGTCACCTTATATGGGAAATAGTTTTGAATAAACACTTGAAATGAATTCTTGAGGAAAATATCCTTTCTTCTTCAAAATCATTTTCTTTTCTCAATATTCCATGCGATTTTAAATGAGAATAATTTTGTTGAAAATAGTCTTGAAATATTGTAGAGTAAACTTCATGAAAATAAGGCGTTATAAAACCGTAAAAATCTATTCACGCCATATAAGTTAAAAAAACATTCTTCTCGTACTTTTGCCGAAAAATTCAAAAAGTACCTCATAACGTAAACCAAAGAAAGATTCCTTATATACCATGTAGTAAAAGAAAAAAATGGTTAAAAAGGACTTTAAACATACATGAAACCATTTTTAGAAAACAGGGACTTGGATGATGAATATAACCCCAGTAAATACTTATGAATAAATAATCTCGGATAAAAACGAGATTGGAAAAGTTATCCCTTACCTTAGGTCCGATATGCTTTGTACATATCCTAACCTTCTGTATAATGATTTAAATAATGTCATTTACTTATTACAGAATCATATTCATTGTTATGATATCATATATGGTTTACTTATGACTCTATATTACCCGTTATTTTGTAAATTCCATGTTAAAGCAGCGTTTTGGGTAAAATCGTTTTATTTATCGTACTTGTTTGGACTTGTTGTTCATGAAATTATTATTACTTATATCATGATTTACTTACTTCCAGAATGTAAATAATGATTTATATATCATATATATTCAGTATATATATAATAGATAGATTAATGAAATGAAATACATCGTTCATAGAGACAGTAAGCCGTACGTACGAATGAAAGTTGTTTTCCTTTCTTTATTGATATGAATGGAAGTATGTAGATGACACATATATATACATACATAAATCCAGTATCTTAATTATGTCATATATTTCATTATTATTCATTATATATACTTTATAATAATTCTTGAATGGTTAACATGGAGAATGAATCTCATCGCGTCGTGGAGACAGTAATCCGTACACATGCACGAGCGATGATATCGTTCCCATAATTATTGAATGGAATTGGAGTGGATGGTATAATATCTCAGAATCAGTATGATGTTATAAAAAACATATATAATTATTCATTACACCATTATACCCATCCAATTAAGGTGGTGGTGGAAAAACAGATTACACCACGACATGGAGACGATATTCCCTATATACGCATGCGCGGTGATTTCGTTTTCCATAGGATGGATAGAAGGTGAAATGGGGTTGTTTCATATTTATAATAACATATCAGTATATTATTGATACTGATGTTATTACTTTATAATGAAACAACTAAATAAGAAGAATTTGAAGGGTAATATTTTATTCCTAAGGTTGTTTTTGGTCGAATTACACTTATCCAATAGAATTAGGACATTTGTTAGGGTAATAATAATATCATTTTTACCCTTAATTACCTTATTTAATTTTAACTATGGTAAATAAAAGTAAAAAGTTACTATCACCAAAAATTATTTATATCTTATTGAACCACATTTTACTCCTTTATATTAACCGTGTCTCTCGGATTTTTGAAATTCCACTCAGAGAAGCAGTAAAATTAAGTTTTTTTGTAAATTTTGAAATTCTCCTAGGAGGTGGGTAAAAGACGGTGAGTTCAATAAAATTTTTATATATCTAAAATTATTATAAAATGACTACAATGAATTAAAATGAACTTATATAGGTATAATGTATCAATTTTTACCTAAAATAAATTTAAATAAAATAAATAATTATTTAAATAAAAAGTCGATTTTTAAATAGTAACCCAGTGTTTTCAATAGTCATCAAAAATTGAAAGTTTTCAGAAAAATACCAAAAATTTACCCTAGGCTAATTTCGATATTCCAAATCCAAAAATAAAGTCAATTTTGAAAGATAAAATTTATAAAATTTCAAAAAGTGGGTATTACTATTCATAACTGCTAGTTTATAATAATATTATAATAATATCTCGTTTAGTGAAACTCTGTATTGCATACTACACACACTATCGAGGAAGGTCTTGATTGCGTGTAATGTAAGACAAGTTAGGACTACGTGTAGTGAAAGCTCTGTTTGGTGTTGCATATAACATAATCAAAACTTATTTCATTTATACATTAATCAAAATCTATACTTAATATTGCGTAGAATAATTTCCATAAAATGAAATTGAAATTGTGTGTAACACGAGCCAAGAATAGTGTTGCGTATACTGCAAGCTAATATGGTTTTACGTATAGTACAACCTAGTCTTGGTGCAATGTAAAACACAAGATATAAAAGTAATTAAAAATAATATTTCTCATAAAATCTCGGGGTGTTACATTCTACCCCCCTTAAAATGAATTTCGCCCTCGAAACTCGTCGGGGTTATAAATCGTTTACTACTTGAAAGTTTCATTCATCGAAACCCACATCGTAAAAAGGAATACTAAATCATAATTTTAAAAAGAAGCGTTAGAAACATAATGGATACCCAAAGTAACTCATTACTGGGTTTCCACATAGGAGAATATAGGGGAAAATATGGATATGGAAGAGGAATCTAACCATCATGTTTAGATGAAGAGTGGTAGAGAACATGGCTATAAAAAAAACCAACAATCATAAAGCCATAAATTTGTGATGATCTAAGGTACCATATGATTCATCAGATATGAGGACACTAGGACAACATTTTTGGTTTTCAAGATCATTTCCCTAATGTTGAAGTATTTTTTAATTAAAATAAATACTTACTTGATTTTGGTACAATTTCACTGTTGTTTGTGCCTTAAACAATTTCCACTTCATATCTAAAAGAAATAAAGTTGAATTTTTCATTCATGAAGTGTGAGAATATCATGTGATAGAATGATAGGTCATTCCATATGTCTCAAACATAAGGTTAGAAAAAGTTATTAAATATACATAAGTCCATCTATAGTGAGGTTAATCGTATATGGACTTATAATTCATCTATCATACCTCTTAATAAAATAAAACTAGTTTCTACTAACCAGGGACTTCTTGTAGTCCAGTGGTAGGAAATAAAGGCTTGTTGCACTTCGGTTGTGGGTTCAATTCCCGCAACCTTGTCCGACGTGATGGGTTGTCACCTGTCCTACAGGTTGTCCCTTTTCCTAAAACTACATTATTATAACATTCCTACAATAATATCAAAAAAAGATCTAGCCTTAAACAATACTATCTTATGCTTAACTTAATTCATTCCAATCTTTAGGCTTATCCAAAATACTTCGTTCCAAGCTCATAGTATAAAGAAAATGATTACTTGAAAGGTCACATAACAAGCACATGAATACCATCATTTATCCCCCATATATCAAAAGATATATCTTGTTGGTAAAATTCCAAACATGTTAATACCTTAATCATGTATTCTTTTGAAAAATGAATACCCATTGAACCTTAGTGAAAACATGAAGGATGTTAAAAGTTAACTCTTTCCACATACCAGAATCCCAAAATTTCTATATACTCGAACCATGATATCACTTTGTCCTTATATCAGTCGTGAGCTCATGAATACTATCAAATATTTCATTTTCTCCTTATCCCTTCATTATGCGCATATCTTCTACTTTCCAAAAATATTTCAATCACTTTTAATGGTTATCGGTACCATAAAATTATTGAAAACCACAATAGACTAATACAAAAATATTCCAATATACCATAAAAGTACCTCAACAATATTATTATTGAATACCAATACATAAACACTTCAATCCATCCTCTTCAATTATTATCATGTAATAAGTTCTTCTTTGATTTAGAAGTAACCTCTTAGGTCAGGACATTGATTTGGATAATTCCCATGTTCTCCAAAAATAAGACATTGAACTCCATAATAGTCTTTCACTCTATGACCCTTTTCTCAACACAAATAAAATCTTCCCCTCCATTTGAGGTATTCCTCAAGGTTATTATTCCCTTATTATTGATACATAGAAAGCTTCATATTCCTTTCTCTATGTTCCTCTCCATGAGAACATGTATAAAAGTTCATCTTCCTCTTATTTGATGACTTAGAAATACCACCAAAGTTCACCTTGTTAATCATATATCATGACGACTAATTCGACATAATCACAATATCTTTCTTTCTAGGAATTATACGATTTTGTTGATCACAGTCACCAATTTGTCCATCGGAATCAATGTTAACTGAATTCCTTCTCATTTCCTCCATTGACTAAAACCAGAAACCATAGTGTAAGAAATATTTAAAATAACGAGGAACCACATAATCATTAAAAATCACTTATGGGATGTCTAACTTATCACACATTCTTTAATCCATGATACCTTAGGTTCACCCTAGGTTATTCATGACCATCAACATAACTCTAGGACTGTAACCTAGAGTTATACTAAACCTTAGGGACATCCCTAGACATACCTTAGAAATATATCTAGGGATCTCACTAAAGTTTTCTCATCCTAGTTCCCAAAGGTTAACTAAACCTTTCCTCTGATACCAACTTTAGAGACCCAATCTTGAAATACATGTACATTACATTACTTTTGTGGAATACCTAATACATAACAAAAAACAGACACCAAAGGACCATAATAGTTTAGTGTCTTTGGAAACTCGGAACATAATATTCTAATATTGGTGAAAGATTTTTAACATCTCCCATAAAGATCTTCCTTTTTTTTCTTACCTAAAACCTTTCTTTATATCCTGGGGAAAATAAAACATATAAAGGGTGATCTCAAATTATTTTTAAGTGTAATTATGGAGAAAATAAAACAAACCATATACATTTGGACTTAAAAACATGAAAATAATATTTAAACATCAAAATCATGAGCAATGACATAAAAAATGGCAGTACGTAAGGAATAGATCATAATGGAACACCAATCATGATAAAATAGTAGGGGAATAAAACATGTAATTGTGGAAAACCATTAAGCACATGACTTGATTTCCATAGTAGCCAAGGCATTGCTGCCAAGACCATCTTAGTGGAAAAATTCCCTTTCTGAATCGAGTTCACTCCTCGTTCCAGTCCTGTATCACTGAACCAGATTAACTTACCATTCCAACCATGTCTATCTAATGAGATATAAATTTTTAACCAATGTATTGGAGGGAGATATAGGTCCCACCCATCTCATAATGAAATCATTCTTACTTGTGCCACAAAATAAACATAAATCATTCATCATAGCCCAAAGAATAAAATGGGATTCATAAACATCATCCCATGATGACATAATCAATATAAAAAAATGGATACATTTCATAATAAGAAAAATAAAACCATGAAAATAATAGAGACATTATACTTGAAACATAATAATGTCACCTTAGATGGCAAATAGTTTTGAATAAACACTTGAAATGAATTATTGAGGAAAATATCCTTTCTTTTTCAAAATCATTTTATTTTCTAAAAATGCTGTGTGATTTTAAATGAAAATAATTTTTTGAAAATAGTCATAAAATCTTTTAGAGTAAGCTTCATGAAAATAATGTGTTATAAAACTGTAAAAATCCGTTCACGCTATATAAGTTAAAAAACATTCTTCTCGTACTTTTGCCGAAAAAGTCAAAAAGTACCTCATAACATAAAAAAAAGAATGATTCATTATATACCATGTAGTAAAAGTCAAAAATGTGTAAAAATGACTTTATACATACATGAAACCATTTTTAGAAAATAGGGACATGGATGATAAATATAACCCGAGTAAATACTTACAAATAAACAATCTCGGATAAAAACGAGATTGGAAAAGTTATCCCTTACCTTAGGTCCGATATGCTTCATACGTATCCGAACCTCCTGTATAATGATTTAAATAATTTCATTTACTTATTATAGAATCATATTCATTGTTATGATATCATATATGGTTTACTTATGACTCTATATTACCCGTTCTTTTGTAAATTCCATGTTAAAGCAGCGTTTTGGGTAAAATCGTTTTATTTATCGTACTTGTTTGGAATTGTTGTTCTTGATATTATTATTACTTATATCATGAGTTATTTACTTCTATAATTTAAATAATTATTTATATATCATATATATTCAGTATATATATATATATATAAATAATAGATATATGAATGAAATGAAATACACCGTTCATGGAGATGGTAAGCCGTACGTACGCATGAACGCTGTTTTCCTTTCTTTATTGAATTGAATGAAAGTAAGTAGATAACACACATATATATACATAAATACAGTAGCTTAATTATGTAATATATTTCATTATTATTCATTATATATAATTTATAATCATTCTTTAATGTTTAACATGGAGAATGAATCTCATCGCGTCGTGGAGACGGTAATCCGTACGTACGCACGAGCGATGATATCGTTCCCTTAATTATTGAATGGAATTGGAGTGGATGATATAATATCTCATAATCTGTATGATTTTATAATAACCATATATAATTATTCTTTACACCATTATACCCATCCAAGTAAGGTGGTGGTGGGAAAACATATTACACCACGGCGTGGAGACGGTATTCTGTACGAATGCACGCGCGGTGATTTCGTTTTCCGTAGGATGGATAGAAGGTGAAATGAGGTTTTTTCTTATTTATAATAACATATTAGTATATTATTGATACTGATGTTATTAATTTATAATTAAACAACTAAATAACAAGAAGTTGAAGAAGAAATAAACTTGAAAGAATTAGTAGAAGAGATTACCTCTTCTTCAATGCACCTCTTTTAAGCTTCCTCTTAAGCCACTAGAGTTGGTGTTTTTAGGAGACCATAACCTCTATAATGTTTCTAGAGAATTTTATAAGGTAAATATTTAGGGTTTGGCCGAGCTTGAAAGCTCAAAATTTTGTAATTAGAAGAGGGAGGAGGTTCCCTTTTATAAGGGAGGAGAGGGGCACCTTAGGAAAAACTTAAAATATTATTTTATAATAAAGTCATATTCGGTTTATAATAGCTAAAAATTGATTTATTTAGAATCTAAAGTGGGTATGGGTCGAAACCCTCTCAAGTAATAGGTTTTAGACAAGTTTAGGTTACTATTTTAACCTTATTATTTAGATTTAACCCTAAGATAAATAATTTAACTTTTACCGTGTCTTCTTGTTTTCTTACAATATATGGTTAATAAACTTATTATAAAAAGACAAAATAACCCAAAGTGGTTAATTATTAATATATTTAACCTTATATAAGTCATTTGGATGAACATTATATTTTTAGGAATAGAATAACAATTAATAATATAATATTTTTTTAAAAAAATATTTTATGTCAATTTTGACACTATTTGGTAATTGATTTTTGTGAAAATCATAACAGCATGATTAGTTATAAAAACGTTAATTTAATAAATAATAACATGTAATATTAACCTAAAAAATTATTTGAATTTATAAAAAGTCTCAAATTACATTTATTCGAGTATTTATAACATTAATTATGTTAATATTTCATTAATAAGGTAATTACTGCATCATCATTGTGTCATATATAAATTAACTTATTTAATGTCGAAAAATTATAAATAAAATACCATTACGTAGGAAATAGTTTTATTTTTCTAATGAATATTTATAGTCGAATTTAACTTATGTATAAACCTATATTAAAAATTATTTAGTTATTAAACTTTGATTTTTACTATTTTTACTCTTATTTAAATAAAATAATAATAAATGTTCTAATCTAATCCAAGTGGACCTAAAGGGTAATATTTTATTCCTAAGGTTGTTTTTGGTCTAATTACACTTATCCAATAGAATTAGGAAATGTGTTAGGGTAATAATAATATCATTTTTACCCTTAATTACCCTATTTACTTTTTACCGTGGTAAATAAAAGTAAAACAGTTACTATCACCAAAAATTATTATTATCTTATTGAACCAAATTTTATTCCTTGATATTAACCACTTCTCTCGTATTTTCAAAATTCCACTCACAAAAGTAGTAAAATTAAGTTTTATGTAAATTTTCAAATTTTTCTAGGAGGTGGGTAAAAGACGGTGAAAAGCTCAATAAAATTTTTATATATCTAAAATTATTATAAAATGACTCCAATGAATTACATTGAAATTATATAGGTATTATGTATCAATTTTTACCTAAAATAAATTTAAATAAAATAAATAATTATTTAAATAAAAATGCAGTTTTTAAATAGCAACCAAGTGTTTTCACTATTCATCAAAAATTGAAAGTTTTCAGAAAAATACCAAAAATTCACCCTAGGATAATATCGATATTCAAAATCCAAAAATGAAGTCCATTTTGAAAGATAAAATTTATAAAATTTCAAAAATTGGGTATTACTATTCATAACGGCTAGTTAATAATAATATTAAAATAATTTCTCATTTAGTGAAACTCAGTATTGCGTACTACACATGCTATCGAGGAAGGTCTTGATTGCGTGTAATGAAATCCAAGTCAAGACTTCATGTAGTGAAAGATATGTTTGGTTTTGCGTATAACATAATCAAAACTTATTTCATTTATACATTAAAAAAAATCTATACTTAATGTTGCGTAGAATAACTTCCACAAAACGAAATTGAAATTGTGTGTAACATGAGCCAATAATAGTGTTGCTTATACTGCAAGCTACTATAGTGCTGCGTATATTACAAGATAATCTTGGTGTAGCGTACAACACAATACATCAATGTAATTAAAAATAATATTTCTCATAAAATCCTGGGGTGTTACATTAATATGGGAGGATTAGACAATAAATTCCACGATGGAAAGAAAACCCAACATACCACGTGTCAAAATTGTTGGAAGAAGCATCCTGAGAATTGAATAAAGGGATCCAGCAAATGATTCAAATATAGAATAATAGGGAATCTATATAATAACCACTTAAGGGATATGAAGAATCAAACAAATTTGTAAGAATAAAGGAAGGTTTAGATTAACATTAAACATGTAGTGTAGTGTTTAAACTACAAGGAACATGGGCATTATGTGAACCATTTTCCTAAGCCAAGGGTTGTTGGAGGAAAAAAATAAAAACAACCTCCAAGGTAGTAAAGAAGGGCATATGATATCACCAAAGCCGAGGTGGATCCTAATAATGATGTGGTGACAGGTACACATATTATTCATTGAAGAATAGAGAACATACTATTTGATTCTTGTTCCATGAATTCTTTTATATCTTGTATATTTAGTAAAACTATTAAATTATCACTTAAAAATATGGAGGTTGAGTTATCTATGAGAATATAAAATTGGGGAATTATTGCATCCAAAGTATATAACTCCTCCCAGTTTAATGTTTGTGGACTGAACCTCCCATCAAATCTTATCTTACTTCTTTTAGTAGAGTTCAATGCTATATTGCCCATGGATTGGATATCTTTATACAAATACAACATCACCTGTCTAGAAAGGGAGATCATTATTCACATCCCGTAGCATCCTTTAATTCAGTACAACTGTAAGGAGGAGGATGAATCTCTTTCAGAATCGTTATATCAATTGTGGATATTATTTCCTTATGAGCAATCATATATAGCTCAAATGATTGATACAAATAATGGGATCATGCTTGAAGACAAGCCCATTGTAAGGCACTACACTGATGTGTTCCCCAAAGAGTTTCTTGTTCTTCTTCATGTCTAAGAAGTTGAGTTCTCAATTGAACTTATTATTATATATTTACCTATATCAAATAAACATTATATAATGTACACCATTGAGTTAGAAGAATTGAAGAAGCAATTACAAGAGAATTTGGAGAGGTATTTTATATGCCTGAGTGCTTCACCGTGGAGTGCGCTAGTCCACTTCATCAAAAATAAGGAAGGATCAATGTGCCTCTTCATTGATTATAATGAGCTCAACAAAATCACAATAATGAGCAAGTATCCCTTAACATGGATAGATGAATTTTTCAATCAACAACATGGGGAAAAGTATTTATCTAAGGTGAATGTTTGATCGGGATATAACCAATTAAATGTGAGGAAGGAAGATATTCCAAAGAATGCCTTTCAAATTAGGTATGGACAATATGATTTCATAGTTATTCCCTTCGAACTCACTAATTCTCCAAAACTTTTCATGGATTTAATGAATTGAGTCTTTAGATATTACCTCAAAAAATTTGTGGTAATATTTATTGATGATATTCTAATATACTCTAAGAGAAAGGACGAACATGAGGAGCATTTGAATACTATGATAAATACCATTTTAAGGGAAAAACTATATGAAAATAGTAGAAAAAGTGAGTTCTGGATGGAGGAAGTGTCATTATTGGGGCATGTTATCACCAGTGAAGGAATATCTATAGACCCTTCCAAGACAAAGGTAATAAAAGAGTGGAACAAGACAACATCTATAAGGGAGATCCATAGTTTCCTTGGTATAATTGGGTATTACCAATGATTTGTGAAGAATTTATCATGATTGTAAAACCAATTAATCAAGCTGACTTGGAAGGGATTAAATTTATCTACACCAGTGAATGTGAAGACTAGTTTAAAGAGTTGAAAAATAGGCATATCACTACACCAAAATTAACACTACCAACAATTAGTAACTCTTTGTGCTATAAAATGACACTTAAATGAATGGATTAGGAGGTTTACTGATGAAAAATGATAAAGTGATAAACTATTCCTCATGGAAGTTGAATATTCATGATTAAAACTATCTGAGACATGATCAAGAGTAGGCGGCTATGATATTTTTATTGAAAATATGGTGACATTATCTCTATTAAAAGAAGTGTGTGATATATAATGATCATAAGATCCTCAAATATATATTCACACAGAAGGATCTTAATATTTTCTAGAAAATATGGTTAGATATCATCAAGGATTATGACTACTAAATCCACTACTATCCTGGTAAAGCAAATAAAATGGAATATTCTCTTATTATAAAGGATCCTGTATCCTTATCATTGATTATAATTGAGTAGGTTCCAATCCTCTTAGACCTACAAAGAAATTAAATGGGAATCATTAAGTAATTAACACCATCAATCATTTCTAAAATGATTTCTCAACTATCCCTTATGAAGAAAATAAAGGATTCTCAAAGAAATGATGAATAAATATAGAATAAGGTGGAAGCTATCAGAAATGGAGAATCCTCAATGTTCAAAATTAATGAGGAAGAATTAATGATATTTGGGTCATGAATATGCGTACCATAAAATCCATATATTAAGAAATATAATCTAAATGATGCACATAGCTCAACCATATATATTCACCCAGGGAGCACAATGTTGAATCGAGATCTCTGAGAGCACTATTGGTGGGATAATATGAAGAAGGTGATCACTGGATATACATCAAAGTTTTTTGTATGTCAAAAAGTAAAGACTGAAATGAAAAATTATATTGGGATGATGTAACCATTACCCATACCAATATGGAAATGGGAAAACATCACCATAGACTTTGTCATCGAACTTTTGAAGACATCCAGAGGAAACAATGCTACATGGGTTGTTGTGGATCCTCTTACAAAGAAAACTCACTTTATCACAATCTAATATGACTTGTCAATAGATTAACTTTCAAATATATACATCAGAGAAGTGGTGAGGATGCGTTGAGTACCAATATCTATTGTATCCAATCAAGATTTGATATTTACCTCTAAGTTCTATAAAAGTCTCCAACATGCTCTAAACACTAAGCTAAGATTCAGTATGGCCTATCATCATCAAACTTATGAAAATATGAGCATAAAATCCAAAAACTAGAAGACATAATGATTGAATGTATTATGGAATTCAAGGAAGGATAAGAAACACATCTTCTTATGGTCTAGTTCTCCTACAATAATAGTTTCCACTTGAGCATCCAAATGGATCCACATGAAGCTCTTTATGGGAAAAGATGCAGAACACCGAAATGTTGGGATGAAGTCAGTTAACATAAGATACAAGGACCTAAAATGGTCAAGGAAATGATATAGAAGGTGAAAAACATTCAAAAACACATCAAGGAATCCAAAATTTGACATAAGATATATAAGAATAATCATTGATGAGACTTGGAGTTTAAGGTTAGAGACATGGTATTCCTCCATATATCTCCATGGAAGAGGATCATGAGATTTGAGAATAAAGGAAAGCTGAGTCCCAAGTACATCAACACCTTAGATATTCTTGATCATTTCAGAGCTGTGGCCTATAAACTAGAACTCCCATCTACACCATCTCATGTACATGATGTATTCCACAAATCTTTATTGAGGAAGTACTACCAGATCCCTCACATGTATTGAATTTAGAGGTGGTATAATTAGGGAATGATATCTCTTATGAAGAGAAGCTAGTGAAGATCTTGTATCATATAGGTAAAGTTATATTCATAAGACCACTCACCTGGTCAAAATAATATGGTAGAACCATAAGTGTGAAGAGGCAACATGGGGACTGGAGAAAGTGATGAAGGATAATTACCCCAACATGTTTTCCCCTTAGTTTGTAAAATGAAACTTTGAGGGTGAAATTTTGTAAGGGGAGAAGAATGTAATGTTCCAAAATTCTATCAATGAAATTTCCCTTCCTATTGTTATTTTATATAGTATAAATTACAAACAATCACTTAGATAACACAGTAAAATGTTTATAAATGAATAATGAATGAAATAAAAAGTATTTCATGAAATTAAAGAACATAAACTAATGGAATAGTAACCTGACACTTGGAATAGTAATGTGACCATTGTGAATAGTAAACTCACTAATAGAATAGTAACCTCACCTATGAAAGTATAAATAAAATTTACCCATATTATAAATTAAAATATGATATACTTACATCACAGTATAAGTAAATACATGTTTCAAAAATGATAATGTATGTTATAAAATTTTTATAAAACATAAATGTTTATTTATAATATTATAATTAATATAATGATTTAAAAAAATTATTTTCATAAAATAGATTCATAAATTAATATTTTGTTTTCTTTTGATTATTAGATAATTTTATGAGATCTTAATTAATTTTTTAAAGTGTCATAAAATCTGTTATAATTTTCAAATTGGTATTTTTTGGGTAAATGATGATTTTATTTAAAGATTAAATTTATCATATTTAGAAAATTATTTTCATAAAATGGATTCTATTTTTTTATTCTACATATGGAATAATTTTTAGAGTGATTTTTTGGGATTTTTCTAAAACAGATGAATGCTTGGTGAATAGTGAAATAAGGTAATTCATGGTATTTAACAAATACATGATTTATTGAGTCATAGAATATGTATGGATGATTTAATCCTATAATATCAAAATATAATTCATTATTTAATATATTTATTGATAGTGTTAAAACTATTCATTATCTTGATCCAAAATGATAAAAAAATAAATAAAATAAACAAAAAACGCCCCTCTCCTCAACTATAAATACCACCCTTCACCACCTCTTCTCCTCACACATAAAAATCCTTAAAGATTGTAAAAATTATTCCCAATAATCGTATAAAGTATGTAACCCATGTATAGGATCCATTGGTATCAAAAAAACACCAAACCCTATTCCCCAAAAGAGGTTCTCAAGGAGAAGAATTCAAGAGGTAAAAACCTCTTTTGTTTTATTTTAATTTATTTTAAATATCTTTTATTTTATTCTCTTATACTCATATCAACTTATCCATGTAAAATTATATATACATTATATTTTTTAAAATTTAAATTTGTTAAAGAAATAACCCATCATAATTTATCTCCCCTCTCCCTTTGTTCTAAATATGAAAACATCATCCATGATGTGTTGATTCATCGCATTCAAGGGTGACAAGTTTTCAATTTCTATTAAGGCCTTAAAGGCTGGACATAAAACCATTTTATGGATAAGATATATTATAATATATTTATTATATATTATTTATTATTCTAGAATCATTATATATACATTATATTAATTAATAAAACAAAACTAGTTTGTGATGACCGAAAAATATCAAAATAATCAAAATGGTTATCATTAACAATTTATCTAATGAATAATCCTCACATAAGAAAAAAATAATATATAATACCATTAAATATTATTTAATATTATTAATAACATATAATATGAATTATGTACAGCTATTCTTATTTTTCTCGATTTTCCATTCACGTATACAAGTGAACCGATCATGAAAACCAAGGAAATGAACAGTCTCGAATGATGAAATTGTATTTTATAACTCATAAAAAGGATATAAATGAACTTAATAAATTATAATAAATCAAAAAAAATGTATAAAATTTAATTAATTAATTAATTAATTAATTTTATTATCGAGGATATTATGTTCAAGTGCAGAACACTTTCGAATATACGGTAAGGGATTCTAACAGAACCTCCATTTTTTCCTTTAGGTTACACTTTATATCTATTTAACCCAATTTATTACTTATTAATTTTTATATAATTATTATAAATTATTTTAATATGTTCTATAATCATTTACATATATCATTTCATCCTTATTTGATTGTAAAATACATGTTTTAGAAAGGTTCCCTTCTCAAATCATCCCAATAAGCAAGCCTGATTAAAGGGAACATCCAAATTTCTTACCCCTTTTCAAGTGAAATCCATAATATAATTTTATCCACCATTACTTAATAACACGAATTATTTTATCATGAAAAAATATCTTGGTTTATTTTTGGTTTTATTAAAAAAATATGACTTTTTTTCGCATTAAATTGTCTTTAATATTTTCCTTAAACCGCACTAAAATGTTTCATTTCTAAAGTTTCTTAAGCACTATTTTTACATGTTTCCACTTAGTTTGGAATCATTTATCATGATATATGCCTATATTACCTTATTAATATCCATTTATTATTTAAATACATTCTTTCAAGGACACTTTTATGATACACCTATTTGTTATGCTCCTTGAAATGATTACGATACCCATTTCTTTCCATTGGTAACCCTTTTGTTTATGTTTGATTTTTCATGTGGAACACATATGAATTAAAATTTTATGATGGGTGTGACCAGATAAATCTCCAATGAATTGGGTAATTTTCTTTATGACCCTTCATGTGCAATGGTCTTTGTGGTTATCATTGACTCATGCTCCTTCATGTGCAGTAGTCTTGGTGGTTAGCCTTGACTCTTGCTCCTCTATTTGAAATAGTATTGGAGGTTAGACATGACTCATGATTAAATCATATTGTATGTTGTTTCAACATTTCCATAATTCCATGATTACATGACCCTAGGTTCTATATTTTATGCTTCTAAAGTTTTATTATTGTTCCATTTTTTATATCATCCGGTTATGCTTTCTAACCCTTATTCTACACTTTATTTCTATGTTTATACAATTATTGGGTTTTTAGCTCATCAATTTGTTCATGTATTCCCCAGGTTACCCAATAAAAATTTAAGGGCTCAAAGGAATTTAGGATATCATTATAAATATTAAATAAAATATGTTTTTATTTTTGTTCCATGTTTTTAGTTTTATGTACATAATCTTCTAAAAACACTAAAATTTACAATCCAGGGTTTTATTTGATGGTTTATTATTCTTAAAATAATATAATAATATGTGTAAAAGGAAAGGGTATTTATATGGAGCCTTACTATTTCTCTTTATGTGAAATGAAAAAAATAGGTTCGGAAAAATGGATAAAGATATTTTTAATACATGGGAAAAATAGTACAATGCTTTTGTCCTAAAATTTTACACGAGGAGAATTATTTATGAAATAAGGCACAAAATAACTAGATTATTAAAAGATAAAGGTGAATTCTTCCATGAATATTGGAATAAATTCAAAGGGATACTTAGGTAGTTCCCCAATCACTTGTGTAGACCAAAATTTATCATGAAAAAAATTCTATTATAGTATCACACCACACCATCAAACCTTAGTTGATCAGTCACCCGGAGAACATTTCTCTTATAAAACTACTGATGAGATGAAGAAAAGTTTCAATAAATTGGCACAAAATTCAAAAATAAAATGTTCCATAAGGTTATCCATCAATAGGAATTAAAAAAGACCCACTACAAAAAATGAAGCAGAGTCTAATGTATTTTATAATGAAAATTATCAATACACTCTCAGGGAGAAATGTCATCAATGTGGGATGTTTTCCCACTCACAGTCTTGCTATCCAAACTTTTATATACCTTCCCATATTCCTAAAATTTTTATTTTTTAGTGGTATAATACTAAAATGATTCTAAGAGATGAAAATTTATCAAATGACTATAACCAAGGCTATAAGAAAAACACCAAATTTTATTGAAAAGAGTAGGTAATGTTGATACCTACTTCTCCCCCTACTTTTCAATAGAATAAACAGTAATTCCAACCTTAGATAAGGACCAAACATTCTCGTTTACAATATTAAATTAAAGGAATGTTCTAATATCTAATTGGTATATTTGATAATAAAAATTAAAAAAGTTTTTTTGATATGGGAAAAAAATAATCTGGGTTTAAAATTCTAAAGTTACAAGTGGGAAAATTAGTTAGAAATATAAGAGTTAGAGATAATGGAAAAATATCCAGCACTACTCAGTGAAATCCAATGGAAAAATCCATGGTAGTAACCAATAAGAGTAGTCAAAAAACTCAAGATGAATTCAAGAAAGATCTCAAATAACCCCCAAGTAAAAATCACGATAATACTAGAAATGATACTTTAGAATCTAAGCAATCTACAAATTTGGACGACCCTTCTAAAAGTCAGTTGAACCCTATTTTACCTACAGAAAAATCACAATAAAAATACCTAAAAATCAAGAAGAATAAAATAATAAAAATATTGTTGATTAAGATAATAGTATTCATATAGTTTTTAGGAAATTTTCCCCAATAATTCTATTTCCTCCCAGAATTAAGAAGTTAAATCAAGATTATAAACTATTCATATTTCTAAAAGGTGTGAAGAAACTAAACATCAATATTACCTTCCTTGAGTCTTTTATTAAAATCCCTTAAATCTTAAATCACTAAAGAAAATATATTCTAAAAATAAAACATTAGAATATTTTTCTACTTATAATATCAGAGAGAAGTGTAGTGATTTCCTACAAAATAAGATACCTACTAAACTTCATGATCCTAGGAGATTTGTAATTCCTTACACATTTAGTGATAGAGTCAACCAATTTATCCATCTTTGTGATATTGGTGAAAGAATCAATTTTATTCCATCATTTTGTTTCAAAACTTAAGACCAAGATTTAAAAAACCCACTAATATAGTTTTAAAACATTTCAAATTGATTCATTACCCTCATTGCGGGTAGGGTATATGACATATTAGTAAGAGTAAGAAAGATATTTTTTTACCACATATTTTCTCATTTTGGATATCGAATTCATCCAAGAGGTCCATATTATTCTTGGAAGGACCTTTCATTCCACGAGGGGGGGGGGGGGGTGTTATTGATGTTTTAAAGGGAAAACTGTTTTTTATCCTAGGTTAATAGATGGATGAATTTAATGTTTTCATAAAAAATTAAAGAACCTATCCAAGATCATATATTTCTAATAGATGAGATTTTAAAAATGGATGAATATATTGATGAATAGAAATAATATTTTTTAAGGATGCTTGAAGATATCAATTATAAAGTTGAGTTACATATATATACTTACATGGGGATTAATCCAGCAAAGGATAAGGATCCTTTAGATAAATTTGAATGGGAAATATTTGGTCACTTAGATTAATTTTTTGTATAGAATATTTTTACCCCACTCAAAGAATATATATTCGAGGAGTTTTTATCTGAATATAACATTGATAAAGAATAATTTTTATCATTACATTATTTAGGAGGTAAGATGACGACCTTGGACCCCCAAACCAAAGTGTCATCCCTCGAGCCAAGTTCATCTAACCACTGAGCTTAAAAAATTTCCAATTCATTTGAAATATTAATTTTAGAAGAAGTATAAAATTTACCAGTCATTATTTATACTAAATTGTATTAAATCCAAGAGGATAACTTAGTTGGTGTATTGATAATGATTAATCTTGTTATTGGTAGGTCTATTACTGATATTAAAGGAATAACTCCCTCATTTTTCATGAAAAAGTTCCCATGGAATCTGATAGTACACCAATGGGGGAATTCCAGAGAAGACTTCACCTAAACATGATGTAATATTTCATATAATAAGTGATTAAGTTTCTTGATTCTAGAATAATATTTCCCATTTCAGACAGCCCATGGGTTAGTCCTATTCAGATAGCCCCTAAAAAGAGTGGAGTGACTATTATAACCAATGAAAAATAAAAAAATTCAAACCAATACTTTGAAAAAGTGAAGATTCAATATATAATATAATAATATTAACTATTATGATATAAAAGATCATTTTACAATTCCATTTCAAGATCAAATGTTTTAAATATTGTATGAAGATCATTTTATTCTTCTTTTTGGATGGATTTTGTGGTTACAATTAGATTCCCATCACCCTTTAGGACCAATATAAAACTACTTTCACCTATCCATTTCAGACATTAACTTATATAATAATTTCATTTAGTTTATTTGGTGCTCCCAAACATTAGTGTTATATTATGGACATTTTTTGTATATGATTGAGAGACTTGTTGAAGTTTTTATGGATGAATTTCCCATTGTAGTTTCTGATTTGGATGACAATTTTAAACATCAAGAAACCTATTTTAAAAGATGTGAAGAGGATATTTTTTTCCTAAATTGGAAAAAATGTTTGTTCATTTTTACTAAAGGAATTGTCTTGGGTCACAATGTTTATGAGAATGGATTAGTGGTTGATATTTCTAAAATTGTGGTAATATAGAAAGAAACTTCTTCCTAAATTGTTTTAAGGGAATAAGAGGTTTTTTAGGACATGTTGGGTTTCACAAAAGATTAATCAAAAAAATTTATAAGACAAATAATCCATAGTGTAACCTACTTGTTATTGGAAAACCATTTATGTTTTATGAGAAGTGTTTAGAATCATTTAATTTTCTTAAGGATAAGATCATTTGTTCGCCCATTATCACCATCCCTAACCAATAATTTCTTTTTGAATTTATTTTTTATTATAGTGGATTTCATATGGGAGCTATTTTACATGAAGAGAAAGTAAAAAAATTGTATTTAGTATATTATTATATAACTCTACATAATGATGCTCAAAGGAGTTACAACACAACAGACAAGAATCTTTTAGTTGTAGTTTTTAATTTAGATAAATTCATGAAGTATTTGATAGAATCTATATTTATTGTCCTTATAGAACATACGTCCATTAAATATCTATTTTGATGAAAGAAACTAAACAAATATTAATGATATGGTTTCTAATGTTACCGTAATTTTACTTAGTAATCAAGGATAAACAAGGGGATAAAAATTTTGTGGTTGTCTAGGCTACCCAATAATCAAAATAAAGACCCGATAGAGATAAATTCTTCTTTTATAGATGAAAATATTTTTTATATTTCCACTGGGAATGTTCCACAGTTTTCCGAATTTTTTAACTTTCTCATAAATAAAATTATACTTATGTATTTATCTCAAAACCAGAGAAGAAAGTTTACTTATTAATTGAATTTTTTTTCTGGAATGATTATTTATTATTCAAAATGTGTTTAGATGGTGTTATGAGAAGATATGTTCCTAAGGAGGAAATTATTCCCATTATATAGAGATTTCATTCATATTCATTAGGATGAAATAATGGTAGTGAGAGAACAACTAAATTTTTTTTATGACCTGGATCCTTATGGAAAAATATCTTTAAGGATGCTCGAAGTTTGGTTGTACAGTGTGAAAAATTTTAATAACTAAGTAACATTGGTAGGAAGCAAGATACTCTCCTAAAGAGAATTTTGGAAGTTAATTTTTTTTTGAGGTTTGGGTAGTATAATTCATTGAAACTTTATCTTACTCATATGGAAATTTATACATTTTTTTTCCATTTGAATATATATTAAAGTGTATTGAGGTAGTGGTATTTAAAAAAAATCTAAGGGTGTAATCAAGTTTTTCAAGAATAACATCTTATCATGGTTTGGTGTGGCAAGGAAATTCATTGTTATTTTTTCTCACTTTAAAAATATTAAATTCAAGGCACTAACGGAAATATATGGATGTGAACACAAAAATGGTGCAACATAACATCCAAAATCTAGTGGACAAGATTAAGTATATAACAGGGAACTCAAATAAATCATAGAGAAAACTGTGAGCATCTCTAGGAAAGATTGGTGCTTAATGTTGGATGATGTATTATGGGATTATAGGGTTTCCTTTAAAACCCCAATTGGTATGTCATCATATAGGATACGTTTTTGGAAAATCATTTCTTTTTCCTATGGAGATGCAACATAAGTAATTTTTTATAGTAAAGGATTTGAATTTTGATTTTAAGTATACTATGTAAAGAAGGTTAATTGAGTTAAGTGAACTGGTTTTAATCAGGATATAATATTATGAAAATTATAGGATATATAAGGAAAGGATGAAATATTCTCATGATACTTTAATTTGAAATAAAAACTTTTAATTGGTACATAATGTTCTTCTCTTAAATTCTCAATGAAAGTTGTTTCCTGGTAAAATCAGAACCAAGTGGCCAGTCCCATTCAAAATTTTGAGGGTTCTTAAAAAAGTAGAAATGGAATTAGTTGGATGTGATATCATACCATTTTTGGTCAATGGGAAAAGGGTGAATCATTGATTTGATGGAAAACTGAAGGGTTTAGCTTCCATCTTCCTCCTTTATAGTTGAGCCATTTTTTCAATTTGACTAAATATTCTAAAGTCAATGCATCATGGTAGAAAACCCATGGGTCATTGTTTTCTATTTATTGTTGTTTATTTTTACCAGTTTTCATGCATTTATCATTCTAATCTCATCTCTATTTGATATATATATGAGATGACCTTTCAACCCAAAGGGATCATCAAAAAGGAAAATGGAAATCTTTATGTGGTTAAATAAAAAAATGAAAATCTTTTACACCATAGAAGTGATTTTTATAATTATTCTCATTATTTTCTTTATGATTATTAGTTAAAAGTGTTGAAAAATACCCCTTGATTTCCTTTTGTAAATTCTGAAAATGTTTTCTTACATGTCTATTTATCTTGATAAAATATAGTGATTGAAAAATAAATTTGAGTCAACTTTTGAAAACCTACATTCCCCCCATAATATCACTTGTTTTTTTACTACATTAATGATTATTATTCTTCTATTTTAGTTGATTTGTGAAAATAATTTGTTTGTATCTAAAAATGTAAATCATGAAATTTAAAAAAAATCATATTTTAAAAATTAATTGGATGTTTGGAAATTGTGCTATTTTGAACTTTATTGCAACTTCATACTCCCATTTTTACTAATAAAATGAATATTTGTTTTTAATAAAAATATCTCACAATTTTGGATTCAACATTATGGAAAATTTCGGGTTTTAATTTTGGGGGAGATGGGACATTCTCTATGACTTAGATATGATTTGATTCTTCCACATCAACACCTTGATTTTTTTTTTCAAATGAATATATTTTTGGGAATTTAATCATATTTTTATATGTAAATAATAAATTTTGTGTTGGAAAATAAGAATTCAATGCTTCCTACCTAGGTAAGAATTATACGACTCATCTTTAGGACTTTATTGAGTTTGAAGTTCTAAGAAATGAGTGATTTCTAAGTTATATTTTCTGCTGTATTTATGGAAATACTATTTTAAAACTAGGAAAAGGGATATTTGATAGGTTATACTCTTGTATAATTGAAACTATAACTTGAGGAAGATTGAGTTTGAACTCAAACCAAGCTACTTATATTGGGTAACATGGAACACCTTATGGATCAAACTCATTTGAAAAGTATTATAAATTCTTTTAATATATAGTTAAATTGGAATTTGGGATCCTTTGGTGTGTATCTGAATCAAAGGAATTAAATGTGTTTCTATAAATAAGTCCAAATCAATAAGTTATCTGCATAGTATTATGCATGAATTTATGGATATGAAAAATTAAAATATAGTTTCCTAAAAAAAATGAGCTCATGATAGTGAGGGTAATATTGATCCCAAATGAACAAGGGAAAAATCGATTTATAAATAAATATTTTTAGTTATATAAAAAAATTGGGAATTAGAGCTTTGGTTTGAGGAACTAAGTACAGAGTGAATTGTTTTCATTCCTCTTATTATAGATTTAATTCTACTTGGGTCTCTCTAGTTTTCACTCCTTAAACTAGAGTTTTATCTTATATCAAAATACGATAGTATGGAAATCTCATTTTAGATATATGAAATTTTTATCAATGGATGATTTAATTAATTTATTAATGTTGGGAATATGTAGTACAACCTAGGTAGGATGATCATTATTTTTTTCATCTTGTAAATAAATAAATTAAATAGAATTAATTTCTTAGGATATGAATGGATTAAGTGTAGGGGTGTCTGACGTGACACCATTTTATCATACCTTTCCACATATATAATGATAAATTAAATGAGTTTCTTATGAAAATTGATCTTATAGTGTATAATCATTGAATCTATAACTAACCTTGTTAAATTTAAGGTTTATTGAATTTTGTAAAAAATTGACTATTTTTGGGCACTTAATTGGTTGAAATCCATAATATTATTATTTTTCATCTATTAAAGGTTTGATGATTCTAATTAAGACTTTAAATAATAATTTATATTTGTATTTTTTGCTGCTATGGTGAAATATGAAACTCTTTTTGAGTGAACTTGGGTTCAAATAAATCGATAATTTGCACAAAAGTTAAGAAGATAGAAACATCCATACATGAAAAAAAGAAAAAAATACACTAATTATTCAAAGCCAATTATTTGGATAAATATTATTCTTACACTATCCCAATTACATATGAAAGACCGATGCTAATATAAATTTGTAGTTAGATGTTATTGATGCTTCCACCCTCATCTAGTTAAGATTTAGAGTTGCTGGTTGGCATGACCGACCGTGGAGGACCCACCATTGCTGAAGACAATGAAGCCACATTAACCTCTATCAACACAATATTTTCCATTTTAATAGGGCCATTAACTAATCATTACCCTAGGAAGATTAATATAAAACTACTCTCATCATCCAATTCCTTAGGTAATGTCACCTATTTAGAAATTCAAAGTCTGCACTCAGGCGTATCAAAACTCAAGTTGAGCTACTACCAAAGAATTAAAATAGGAATATCCTAATGTGGGTTGATAATGATATTCCCATGATCGATGAGCACCATTTTTTCTGGTTGGTGGATTTTTTTAAAATAATTTATTGGGTAGCGCACGATATTCAAAGCTGAGCTAAGGAAGCTCACTTGTGAAGACATCTTGCTCAGTCCTGTAGAGCCTCTGATACCTGATTGTTAAAATTCGATGATGGGATGGAGTATGAGCTGATAAATCTTTTGGTCAGTTCCAATTGGATACATGATTAAATAGAATATATTGATCCATTATTCTATGTGATGGGAAAGAGCTATATGTTGAATCACCTATGATGAGAAAATCAAGTATGTGAGTAAATCAACTACGTGAGTGAATTAACTACATGAGAGGAATTATCTATGTGGATAATCACATATGTAGAAAAATATTCTATGTGGTGACATATGAATATATAGATTAATCAGCTATGTGATGATTCAACTATATCAACTAATCAACTACATGAATAAAATGGGATACATTGTTAATTCTGGTAGATGTTTGGTATACAAGGCACAATGAATTCTGACAATTCAAACTTGAACGTGGAGTCTATCCATGAATTTTTACCTAGATAAAAATTCCATGGATAAATTAGGAGTACAATGTAGTTGTATGAATTTTAGGGAGTAGTTTTTTTAGGGGAATAAGCCAGGAAGAGGGGGATCAGTTCTAAAAAAAAGGAGGCACATAGGGGGATACAGAAGACAGATGAACACCATGTATTTCACACCTGAAGTTGGAGAAAAATATTTAAAGCCATCAATAGAGGTTTGTTGTATTTTATTTTTTTCTTACTTTTCCATTTACTTGAATCACTTTTGATATATTTAATACCATTTTTTAACAGTTGGATAAACACATTTTGGAGAATGAGATTGATTTGATATACATATTTATTTCACCCAAGTGTCAAAGGTGGATAGAATATATTATTTTTATCATTGATCAAGTAATCTAGTTCCTTTAATTTCCAAACTCAATGAGGGATATTTTTATTTTTTTGGTCTAAATAAAGTTGTTTTTTAGAATTTAATCATAGAAGTGGATAGTTCATGCAAGGGTAGGTAATCTAGTTGCCTCATTTATTAGGTTATAGGAGACCACCATTGAGAAGCTATAAAATTCATTTAACTACATGTTATCCATATAAGAGAATCATACATATAGTTTTCTTCATATATAGCTACACCTATCCTGGAATGAAAAAAGGAAAAAGAAAAAAAAGAAAAAAAATATATAAGTCATAAATAAAATTTCCCTTCAATAAATCACCCTAATCTATAACCTAGAATTATCATAATTTTTATATGATTGCTACTCGCTCCACCTACGGTTTTTCAATTATTTTTTCGCACATCACCAATCCATTAAATTCCTTACCACTATTTCACTCACCAGCTTACTCTTATGTATTTTGTTTTTCATATTTTTTTTCACTTTCGCTTAGTCCCACTCAACACACCTTCTATAGAATTCATTCCCCATGGATCAACCCCTACTAATTACTATAATTGACTTAAAATGAATTTATATATATTTAATTTATCTTAGATCTAGTTATTCCCTAGGTCCTGGCCAAATTTTGGCACTATTATTGGGGAAGGGAACATGTGACCAAGTAAACACTAATCAACACAATAAGAAAACACATTCTGAAAGGGGATTGGATGAAAACTAAGTAATAATATAAAAACCAAGAGGTATTTATTCATTAAATAAACTCATTTATAAGTGCTTTAAAAATGATGAATAAATTTACAATGGAAAATTTTGGGGAAGATACAAACAATCAACAAGATCAAGACATTAACCATGATGTAATTATTAACCCTTTATAACCTTGAAAGGGGTTAATAGATATATTAAGGCTAAAGGAGATTCATGTTCCTATAGTTTCTAACAATCTTTCATGAATTAGATAGAATACTATGTCTAGAAAATATGATATTAAGAAATCTCACCATTCCATGCTACTATCTTACCATGGATTACTGAATGAATAATAAATAGATTTAATCAAGGACTTCTATGGAATAGTTAAATAATTTTCAATTAGAGGATTGAGAAAGGAATATTAAACCTAAGATTCTTCCCAATTTTATTGAAAGGAAATGAAAAAACTTGGTTCCAACAAATGGATGAATATATTTTTGATTCATTGGAATTATTATACAACTCATTTTTCATGAAATTTTACCTGAGGTGAATGATTTTTGAAATTAGTTAGAAAATCACTAAAATCTTATACAATAAAGGTTAATTATTCCAAAAATATTTGAATAGATTTAAAGGTCTACTTAGGAAGTGAACCAATCACTAGTGCACACAAAAATTTCTCATGGTAATATTCTATAATAGTTTTATACTATACCATAAAAACTTAGTTGACCAGTATTCCCGAGGAAATTTCTCTGATAAAACTATTGATGATATCAAGTGAATTTTCAAAAACCTATCACAAAATTGATAAAAAAAATATTTCAGAAGGATAAATATAATTAAGAAAGATTCCAAAACCACTCCCAAAGCTAAATAAAAATCTTCTAGATTCTAAAATTAAAATTATCAACACACTCTCAGGGATAAATATCATCAATGTGGGATGTTTTTCCATTCATATTATTGTTTTACAAACTTTGATATACCTTCCTATGTTCCAGAAAATGTTAATTATGATAAGTATTATCCTTAAATGAAACCAAGTGTTTAAACATTCTTAAATAATTAAAACTACGACTACCAAAACCACCAAAACCTTTCTTTGAAAGAGCATAGATTGTTGAGATGTGTTACTTCCCTGATTTTCTATAAAATATGCAACAATTCTAACATCATCCAAGGGAAGATCCTTCTAGTTTTCAAGGTGTTGTCCGATAAATATCCTAATAGTTAAAATTTATATTATATTATCAAAAATAAAAAAATTATTTTGACAATACATAATAAGAATCATGGTTTGAAACTTTATATTTACAAGTGGTAAAATTAGTCAGAAATATAGGAGTTAGAGATAAAGGAAAATGAACAACACTACTGAGTAAACCACTAGGGAATTTTCCATGTTATTCAAAAATAAGATTGGTAACCAAACTCAAGAGGATGTCAAGAAATATCTCAAAATCACCCAAGTAAAAATATTTATAATATTGAAATTAAAACTCTAGAAGCTAACCAATATAGAAATTTGAATTTCTCTTCTGAAAGTCAGTTTAGACCTATTTTACCTACTGGAAAATCAGAATAAAATACCTTAAAATAAAATAAAATAAAAAAGAAAAATATTATAGAAGAATAAAATTGTTTTACCAAAGTTGTGAGGAACATTTCCCCAATCATTCACTTTCCTCAAATAATTAACAAGGAAAATATAGATTCTGAACTATTAAAATGTCTGAAAGCTATTAAAAAACTGAAAATAGATATTCCATTCCTTGAGGATCTTTTTAAAAGTTATTATTTTATAAAACCACTCAAGAAATTATGTTCAAACAACAAAACCTTAGAATATTTTTCTACTTATAATCTCACAGAGGTGTGGAGTGTCATCCTGCAAGATAAGATACCTCCCAAACTTTAAGATCCAGGGATCTTTGTAATTACTCAAACCTTTGGGGATAGATTTCACCAAGTTAAATATATTTTTTATATTGGTGAAATAATTAATTTTATTCCATTATATTTGTTTCATAACCTGATATCATGAGTTCTATAACCCCCCATTGTAATTATTTGTAGCTTTCATATCAATCCATTACCCACCCAGTCGATAGGGTAGATGACTTATTAGTAGGAATAGGTAAAATATTTTTTCCTATTTATTTTCTCATTTTAGATATTTAATATGACCAAGAGGTACCTATTATTATTATAAGGCCCCTTTTCTCCAAAATATGTGTGGATGGCATTGATGTTTCAAAGGGAAAACCAATTTTTAGCCTTGGTGAATAGAAATAGGAATTTAATGTTTTCAAAAAAAATTAAATAACACACACAAGATAATTTATTTCTAAGATATGAGATTCTATAAATATATGAATCTATTGAAAAGATAAAGAATTATTTTTAGGTATTATTGAAGAGATCAATGATACACCTAATTTATCTATAGATACTTTCATGGGGATAAGTTTGGCCAAGGAAAAAGATCCTTTAGATAAATTTTAAGGGCAATTCATAGGTCACTTAGATGAATTTTATATTGAATATATTTTGACTCCACTCAAAGAATATAGATGTGTGGAGTTTTTATCTAAAGATAATAGTGATAAATAATATTCTTTTTACACTACCTTCTTTAAGAGGAAATGTGAGGACCTTATACCCCCCAGACCTAATTGTCATCCCTTGATCCAAGTTCCTCCCACCAAGGAGCTTAAACCTTTTCAAGTTAATTTGAAATATTCATTTTTAGGATAAGTATAAACTATTATAGTAATTAATTCTTCTAAATTGGAATAGTTTAAATAGGATAACTTTCTTAATTTTTGAGAAAATTTAAGTCTATTATTGGATGGACTGTTGTTGATATCAAAGGTACAAGTCTATCATTTTGTATGAAAAAAATTCACATGGAATATAATTCTACCCCAATGGTGGAATATTAGATAAGATGTAACCCAAATTAGAAGGAACTATTTAGAGAATAAGTGAATATGTTTCATGATTATGGAATAATATTTCCCATTTCAGACAACCCACGTGTTAGTCCTATTTAGATAGTCCCTAAGAAGAATGGAGTGACTGTGATAACCAATGAAGAGAATGAAAAATTAAAAAAAACTATGAAAAAATTAAGATTCGATATATAATATAAGAAACATAACCCCACAAATAGAAAATATCATTTTCCACTTCCATTTCTAGATCAAATGAAAAAAGGTTGGTTATAAATCAATTTTTTCTTCTTTTTTGGTGATTTTTCTGGTTATAATCAAATTCAAATCACCCATGAGGACCAAGAGAAAACCACTTTCAGCTATCCATTCATAAAATTTTCTTATAGATGAATTCCCATTGGTTTATGTGGTTATCCTTCCACATTTTAAAGGTGCGTGATAGACATTTTTTCTGATATGATTGAGATATTTTTTGAAGTTTTCATGAATGAATTTTCCATATTAATTTCTTATTTTGAAGAACATTTGAAACATCTAGAAAAATATTTAAAAAGGTGTAAAGATAAAAGACTTGTATTAAATTGGATAAAATTTCAGTTCAAGGTTATTAAAAGAATTGTGTTGGGTCACAAATTTTCTCATTATTATTTAGAGGTTGATTATTCTAAAATTGAAGTAATACAAAAATCTTCCTCCACCCAAAAATATCAAGAAAATTGTATGTTTTTAGGACATGATAGGTTTTATAGGAGATTAATCAAGGATTTTTCTAAGATAACTAATCCACTGTGTTCACTACTTATTAAGGAAAAACCATTTTTGTTTGACGATATTTTTTTGGAATAATTTAATTTTTTATGGAGAATCCCATTTATTTACCCATTATCACTTCCCTTAAATAGGAATTTGTACCACAAATCTTTATTTTTGTATTTTTCATAAACCAATTTATGGTTGAGTGGGAACCACACAATATCAAATACCGATTTTAAAACCCCACAAAAAACTCTTCACAAATTTCAACAAAGGTCACATGCCAACTAATGGGTATTCAATAAATAAAAAATTGAAGAAAAATGTGTCATGTCACTTCTTCTGGAAACAAACTATGAGCTGATGCCTCAATCCAAAAACCCTGAAGCACCAAATCACCCATCGTCATTCCCATCACCAGCGAGAACTACCCACCAGATACTTGTCCTTCTCCATTACTAGAACCAATGAATTAATGCCTCAAAAAACTTCACTAGACAACCAAATAAGATCCAAAAACTATTTAAAGCCATTGTAAACACCGTTAATAATCACTAAAGACAGAGGGTATATCCAAAGGTTGAAAAACCAAAAAAACCAAAACCATATTTACAAACTAGAAATCCATTGATGTTTCCACCATCTTCTCAGTCACCCAAAAAAATTAATCCATCACAAAAAACACTAGAAAAAACAAAACATCATTGGATTTGTGAAGAAAAACCACCACTGAACACATAACCCAAAATAATGATTCACAAGGCCAAGAAACATTCGAGACCAAACCACACTACCATGATTGAAGGATAACCAATAAAAAAGAAGTACCAAATCACAACCATAATTGAAATATAAAACCAAAAAAATAGAAGAGAACTAAAATGAACTGTGATTACCAAGGCAAAGAACTGAAGCCACACTGCCAAGATGTTCCCTTGTTGCTGATAACTAAAAAAATCATTTTAAAATTATTAGTGATTCTAGTGTCATTAAAATGGGAGATATTTTATGAAAAAGGAAATATAGAAAATAATTTGTAGTATATTATTCTAATATGATAATTGACTAGGTTTAAAGGAGTTACACCACAATAGAGAATGAAATTTTAGTAGTAGTAATTACTTTAGAGAAATTTAGGCAGTATCTGATAGGATCAAGAATAATTGTCTTTATAGACCATTCATCTATTAAATTTCTATTTTATAAGAATGAAACTAAAATAATAATAATGATATGGGTTGGAATATTATATTAATTTGACTTTTTAATCAATAATCAAAATGGGGTTGAAAATTTTGTGGTTGTCTAGGATGAACAATACCCAAAATAAAGACCAAAGGGAGATAAAATCACCTTTTCCAAATGAAAATATTTTTTCAATTACTAGTATAAAGGTTCCATGGTTTTATGAATTTGTTAAATTTCATATGGAAGGACTTATATCTAAGGGTCTGTCTCAAAATGAGAGAAATAATTTTACTTATGAACTTAAATATTTTTATGGGATGATCCTTTATTATTCATAAGGTGTTCGAATAGTGTTATGAGAAGATGTGTTCTTGAAGATAAAATTATGCCCATTCTTGAGAGTTTTCAATCATCTTTATGGGGAGTAAATAATGGTAGTGTGAGATCTAATAATTTTTTTAAAATCCAGATTATTTTTCCTACTCTATTTAAATGCTTTTGATGTTTGGTTATAGGGTGTGGAAAATGTCAATGACTAAGTAATGTAGACAGTAAATAAGATCTCCCACAAAAGGGAATTTTGGAAGATTAAAATTTTGATGTTTGGGTAATTTAATTCATGGTAAATTTCCCTTCATCATGTTGAAATGAATACATTTTGGTTTAATTTGACAATATATCAATGTGGGTTGAGGTAGAGGCATTTAAAAATAACCAAACTAGTAGTTTAATCAAGTTTTTAAAGAAGAATATCTTATCAAGGTTTTATGTTCACAAGGATTTCATTACTGACAATAGTTTTCACTTTGAAAACACAAAATCCTAGGAACTTATTGAAAATATGTTTGTGCACACAAAACTGGTACCACATACCATCCATAGTTTAGTGAATATGATGAATTATCCAACAGGGAACTGCAAAAAATACTTCAGAAAACTGTGAATAGATCTTGTAAATATTGGTACATAAATGTTAGAGGATGCATTATGAGATTATAGGGATACTTTAAAAACCTTAATAGACATTTTATCATATAATATAATTCTTATAATGTCTTTTAATTTTTTTATGGAGCTATAACATAAGTCATTTTGGGTATTGAAGGATTTAAATTTTGGTATTAAGTCTTCTGGGAAAAGAAGGTTGTTTAAATTAAGTAAACTAGTTAAAATTAAGAGAGAATATTATGACAATTCTATAATCTATAATCAAAGGAATAATGATTCCCATGACTATATAATTTATAAAAACACACTTTCAAGTGGTAAAAAAGGTGCTTATCTTCAATTCTTATCCAAATTAGTTTTATGGTAAACTCAGATCCATGTGGTCAGGCCCATTCACAATTTTGAGGGTGATAATAAATGTGGTAGTCAAATTAGTTTGAAATGATAACATAAAATTTTTATTTAGTGGAAAAAGAGTAAAGAATTAATTTAATGGAAAATTAAATTGTTTGTCTTCTATGTTCCTCCTTCAGAGTTGATCTTTTTTTGTCAGTCTGACTGAAGACTCTAAACTCATTGCTTTATGGGAGAAAACCCATGTGTAATTTTTTTATTTATTTTATTTTATATAGTATTCTGTTTATTTTTTTCTATTTTTATATATTTCTGATTCTCACATCATAATTATTTCATTTTTGTATGAGCTGATTATGCTACCTAGAGGGATAATATTTAAGTAAAATGGAAGCTTTATGTGGTTGAACTAATAAATGAAAAGATTTTACACAATGTGAGTGATAGTTATAATTTTCACATATTTTTAATTATACTATTCAATTTTATGTTTTGTAGAATACCACTTGATTTCATTTTGGAAATTGTGAAAATGTTGGATTAATTATGTGATTTTTCTTGTTAATGTATAGCGAGTTGAACATTAGTTTGATCCAAAATTTTAAAACCTATTCCCCCTTAACATCTCTTATGTTGCAGATAGTTTAATGATTATCATGCTTCTTTTCAAGATAATTTATGAAATTATTTTTCCTATATTTAGAAATGTAAAGCTTTAACATAAAAAAACTAAATTTACAAATTGATTGGATGTTTCAAAATTATGCTATTTTGAACATTATTTCAACACCCTCCCCACTTATTTATTACTACATTGAAAATTTATTGTGAATGAAAATATCTCCCACATTGGGATTCAAAATTGGGGAAAATGTTATGTTATGAGTATAGGGGAGAAGAGACATTATCTATGGATTAACAATTCCCTGATTCTGTTACATCAATAACCCAATTGTTTTTTCAAATACGTCAATATTTTTGAATTTAATCAATTTTTTGTATGTAAACAAAACATTTTGTGTTGGAAAATAAGAATTCAATGTTTCCATCCAAGGAAAAAATGCTATGTCCCATTTATAGAAACTTATTGAGTCAAAATTTGTGTGGATTGAGTGATTTTTTAGTTATTTTTTCTACTATATTTATGGAAATACTATTTGAAAACATGGAAAAGGATGTTTGATAGGTTAGAATCCAATGGAATTAAAACTATAAATTGAGGAAGATTGATCTTGAACATAAACCTAGATTCTTTTCCAGGGTAACATGGAGCACTTTAGGGAGCCAAATAATTTAATAATTATTATAAATCCTTTGAATAAATATTGAAATGGGAAATTGGTATCATATAATGTGTATCTGAGAAAGGGAAACTGGGTGTATTTATATAAATAAAACCAAATAATTAAGTTCTCTACATAGTTCTATGCACAAATTTATATCTAAAAAAAACTAAAATATATTGTTCTTATAAAAAATGAGCTCATGTTAGTGATGGAAATACTAAACCTAAATGAACAAGGTGATAATTTATTCATAAGAAAATATTTTTGTGTTGTACCAAAAAGTGATAAGTGGAGATTTGGTTTGAGTAAACTAATGGAGAGTGAATTCTTTTTGTTCCTATTGCTATAGATTTAATTCCACTTGGGTCTCTTTAGTCTTCAATACTTGAATTGGATTTTGAGATTGTATCGAAATACGACAGTGTGGAAATCTCACATAGGAGGACTAACATTCGTAGGAATGGATGATTCAATGAATTTATTTAATTCTGGCTTATCCAATACAACCTAGGAAGTATGATCATCATTTTTTTGTTGTCCTGTAAATGAATTTATTGATCAGGAGTGTAACATATTAAGTGTGTGGGATTTTTATGTGGAACTATTTTATAACACTTTTCCATATCTATTTGGATGAATTAAATGAGTTTCTTATAAAAATTGAGCTTATAATGTAGAATCATTGAATCTGAAAACAACTTGGTTGAATTTGGGGTTTATTTAATTTTTTTTGAAATTTTTCTATTTTTGAATGATTAATTGACTGAAATCCATGGTGTTAGTCATTTTTATCTATGAATGGTTTTATGTTTCTAATTGAGAGTTCTAATGATAACTTATCTCTATATTTTTAGATGATATGGTGAAATATGAATATCATTTTGAGCGAAAATACTTTCAAACGAATTGACCTTTTTCCAAAAAGTTTAGAATATAGACACATCTATACAAGAAAAAAAAGAGAAAGAAATTTGACTCCTTATTCAAATTTGATTATCTAGATCGACCATACATCAACACTTTCCTAATAACATATCAATGCTTGACATTTATCTGAGTTTTTAGTACAATTTCATTGATGCTTCCACCCTTATGAAATTTATATTTGGATATTTTAGTTGTTGTGGTTGATAGTGAAGGACCTGCTTACGTGGAAGATGGTGAAACAATTACACTTCTATCGACACAAGATACCCCATTTCAAGTGGGATACAAAACAAGAACTTCCTGAGTAAGATGAAACTAACAATTCTATAAACATATGAATCATTATCCACTATAACCTATTTATAAATTCAAATTCTATAATCAATCATATTGAAACTTAAGATGATCTACTACTGAAGAATCCACATTAGCATCTCCTGACGAGGGTTAATACTTTACTCCCATGATCTTCAAAAACTATTTTTTGAATTTTTTGATGATATTTAAATAATTGATCATTTAGGGTACGATATTAAAGCCTGATGTATGTAATCACACTCATGAAGACATCTTACTCAGTCTAACGATGACACTAATACTTAAAAGTTTGAATTTAGTAGAAGGTTGAAGACTGAGATGATGATTCCTTCAGTCAAGTTGAATCATCTATGTGAGTAAATTGAATATGTGGATACCATATTTTATTTTAAGGGAAACATATATGTGATAAATCAACTACATGTAGAAAATATTATATGTGAGTAAATCAGCAACATGTCTGAATCGACTACATGAGGGGAATTAGCTACATGGATAATCATATATGTATAAAAATTAGCTTCATGGTACCATATGGTTATATAGAATAATTAGATACAGTATGATTCATCTATGTTGACTAATAATATATGGGAATCAAATGGGATATATTATTAATTCAATCATATAATTGGTATGCTAGCCAGAGGGAATTCCGTTCTTTTATACTTGCACATAACGACCTTCTAAGAAGTTCTACCCAGATCAAAATTCCATGACTAAAGAAGGAGTATAGGGTATGTGTATGACTGTAAGGGAGCATGTTTTTTAAAGGGAGTAAGTATGGAAGAGGGGGATTGGATCTATAAAAAATATTAGGCATGAATACAAGGGATAGAGGGGCACCAAGGATTTCACACATGTATTTGTAGAAAAAACTTTTCATCCCTGACTTGGGGATTTATATTTTCTCTTATTTTATTACCTTTCCTTGTAATTGAATCAATTTTGATATATTTAATAACTCTTTATTAAGGGTTGTGTAACAACCCAAGATTTCATAGTGTGTTATTTATTCAAAATAATTCAATAACTTGCACTACACGCAACACCGATTTCAATCACACCATGACTTACAAAAAAAATCCATTCAAAAGAGGTTATGAATAGTATTATCTAAATTTTAAACTTTATATAATCCTTATAATTTTAGAATCCATATTATGAGTTTCTTAGATATAATGCAAGAACAAATTCATTTTCAGTATTGCACTTTTATCAACTTTTAATAGTGAACCCTTTTTAAATACAATATTTTAAACTTTTTGACTAAATGGGGACATCAAAAATTTAAAATAAAACATCCCAAGCTTCCATGACACGCTTTCTTTGAATAATACAGTAGCGTGTGTTGTACGCAACCTTGAGTTTTAACACACACCACAACCAATCAAACTAGCCGTTATGAATAGTAATACCTACTTTTCGAAATTATATATATTTTATATTTTAAAATGGACTTCATTTCTGGATTCAGAATATCGAATTTAGCCTAAGGTGAAATTTTGGTACTTTTCGGACAACTTTCATATTTTTATGAATAGTGAAAATTACTAAATTTTAATTAAAAACAACTTTTTTAATCAAAATAATTAATAGTGATAAATTATGAATTTGAGTGGTTTTAAAGTATATTTAGAATATTTTTTTAACATTTAATATAATGTTGGTCATTGGACATAATTTTACAATTAAACCGAACATAAACAAGTGTCAATCTTTTGATAGTTATTATCTCTTAAAAACACGCTTTTTGTTTTGACAGCGGGAATTAATTTTAAATTAATTTCTGCCACTTCTGTGTTTTGAATTTAGAAAAATGGATTCAATATTTGGAATCAGGATGTACAAATTGTGTAAATAGTTAACTTTTATTTTTAGAAATTTTGAATAATTACTGTGGTAAATATTTTATTTACCATGGTTAAGGGTAAATCTGGTAAATAAGGGTTAAACAATAATATTATAATAATACTAAATTACCCTAAAACGTGTCCTAGAGTTATGGGTTGATACATGTTCGACCATAGGCATCTTTGGGTCGATTTGGGGACCCCATGGTGCCACTTGTAGGTGATAGGGACACTTTATTTTAATTAAGTTAAAATGAATACAAAGATGACACAAGCATATATCTTTTAGAAAAACAATTATTACATAGGGTTATATATGTTGGAATTTAGATTATAAATATTCATTAGAAAGATAAAAAGATTTACTACATAATTATAATTTATTTATAATTTTTAGACATTAAATAAGTTATTTTATTTATGACACAATGATGATGCAGTAATTACTATAATAGTGAAAAATTAAAATAATTGATATTATAAATACCCAAATAAATATAATATGAAACTTTTAATGAATTAAACTAATTTTATAGGATACTATGATATATTAGGATTGATTTAATTTACTTTTTTCGAAGTAATCAATCTGTTATGAGTTTCACAGAAATCAACTATTGAATAGTGTCAAAATTGACATAAAAGAGTTCTTAAAACAAATATTATATTATTAATTGATATTAAATTCCTAAAAATCTAAGGTTCGGCCAAGAGACTTATATCATGATAGGTTCATCATTAATGGACCACTTGGGGGTCTCTTGGATGTATATAGTAAGTCTATTAACCATATTATATAAAAATACAAAGAGACATTGTAAAAGTGAAACTAATTAACTTAGAGTTAATACTTAAAGATAAGGTTAATATAAGTACCCAAACCTGTCTAAATTCTATTGGTTGAGTGGTTTTCGACCTATCCCCACCTTAAAATTTGAATAGTAAACTTTGTAGCCATTAGAAACTGAATATGAATTTATTATAAATTAATATTTCTAGCTTTTCCAAAGGTGCCCCTCACCCCTCTTATAAAAAGGCACTCCTCCTTCTCATTTCTTCACACCTTCAAAGCCTTTTGGCTCGGCCAAAATCTGCCCAAATACTCTACCAACTTCCATCAATACAACCTAGAGGCCTTAGTTTGATCATAAATCCAACCTAAGGAGCCCTTTTGATCAAATCAAAAGGAAGAACCCGAAGAAGAGGTAATGTTTTCACCACCCCTTTTTAAGTTCCTTTCTTCTTCCACTTCCTCTTTATTTGTTATTACCATTATAAAATAATAACTCCAGTATCATATATATACTGTGATGTTATTATAATTATGGTACAACCATATTCATTATTCTATCCATCCTTTGAATAACATGTCACCATACGTGCGTACGTACGGCTTACCGTCTCCACGTCGTGGTGTAATTGTTATTCACTATATTATTATTTGGATGGGTATAATAATGATGTGTAACTCATGTAAATAATAAATATAACATGATAATGATTCTGTATATATGATATAAAATCCAATTATATATTATTTTAATATCAAAAGAATGATATTGTCGCTCGTGCGTATGTACGGACTACCGTCTCCACGAACGCGATGAGATTCATTGTCCATCATATCCATTCAAGTATAATTATAATTTGATGATTTAAAAATAGTATCTAAGGACTTGATATAATTCTGGATATGAATAATATACATCCCATTAATAACGAATATGGCTCATATAACAAAGAATATAAAGTAAAATGAACCCGTTAACACCCGAAATAACGATAATTCTAAGATATTATTAACAAATCAATGTTAAAAGATCATATATGATATCATATATAAGTAAATGATTCTTGTATTATTCAATAACAATTATTTCACCATTATACAGGAGGTAAACCTACCATCGACCAAGGAAAAAGTACAAGTAAGGGATTTTCTTATCTCACTTTCAATTCCGTGAGATTTCCATTGTTCGCCACTAAATTATTGAAAGTGGTGTATTGTGTATTGCCATTTGATATATATTATCATGATTATCTTTATATTCATGTTATTCTGTAAATCATTTGGTGGTTATTAACTTTTGGCCATACGACTCAGTTGATTAACGTGGTAAGGAGTTTCTTATCTCGCTCTTAATTTCGTGAGAATTCCATTGTTCACCACTTAATTATTACATGTGGTGTATGTGTACTGCCCATGATTGTATTCATTGTGTAATATACTTTAATTTATGGGTATTTACATAGTCATGGTATGATCCTTATTTCATGGTTGTTTGTTTCGTAAGTTACCAAATCGATAAGGGAATTTGAGATTTCAATTTCCACTCATTCGGCTTTACGCATATTTCATTGATTATATTACTCCAAGATTATGTGTGGAATCACTATTCATTTTATAATTTCCACTCCCCTTCCTGTGGATATACTTTTGATACACATAATCACTCCATTGATAATTCTCAAGTCATTAATATGAATTTGATAAGAGTAATTTTAACTCTTTCACCATTTGTTGAGTTAAACATCCAATTCGTTGGTGTTGTTTCTACAAGAATATGTGTGAATATCATTTGATTGTTTTACACTGAATATTCAATAATATTTAGTGTATTTATATTTTTTCACACATAATTATGTCGTTGATTTATCCTTAACCTAAGGATACGGCCTTTATGAGAGATTTCATCTCAATTTACATTCAACTGAGACTTCTTTGTTGATATACACCAAATCACTTTTATGTGGTGTATATAATGTACTTTGACATAGTATATCATGAATCCCTTTATTCTCATGATATTACAAATTTTTGATTACCTCAAATATTTGTATTCAAGTGTCTCTCTTTTGGTTAGAATCTCTAACCAAAATACCATTTTAAAATGTTTTAAAGACTTATTCTTCTATATCTTGCTCATTAATGTCCATGTTTTAAAAATGATTTTAAGGATTTATTTATATGGACATTAAATTTTTAAAATTAAAACTCCTTTTAAAAGTTTCAAAGTGGTATGGGACACTTTGATTCAAAAAAATCTATTTTTAAATGGCTTCTTGACAAATAGTGTGACTTTTAAATGATTTCAAGAAAAGGGGGATATTTCCCTCAAATAGTTTTGATGATTATTTTCATCTATCTCAACATCCTTCATTATTCATGATTGAGGTTAATGTGATACAATACAATCTTCCATATTGTATCAAATGAGTTATGTTTGACTGTGGATGTTCTATTTTTATACCATTCATGGTTTGTGGTTAAAGTATTGACATTTCGTGTGCTAGTTTTAATACGAATGTTTATTTTATGTTTAAACCTATTCATATGAGGAATGAATTGGACTTAATAAGTGACGGGTGGAGCCCACTATAGCTCCTCGATGCATCGGTAGGTCTCATGAGACAAACTAGTGTCTTGGCACAAGGCCTTGGCAAAATCTTATTTGTAGTCTTGGCACGAGGCCTTGGCTATGTGGTTATGATAGTCTGGAATTATGCATTCCATCATTATGAAAGTGGTTATTGATATTGCATGTGATCATTCGACTAGTAGAATATCCATGTGAGTAAGTAAATGGCATTATTTCATTTTACCTTTTCCATTTTATGCTGAAGTTCAAGTTTAAAAGGCTTTTGTTTTAGTTATAAATTGCCTTAAGTGTTTATGCTTATTTATGAAAGCTTCTGCTATAATGTTATCCTTACTGAGCATCTGAGCTCACCCCTTTCAATGTTTTATTTTTTTCCCAGGATTATGAAGAAGTAATTTATGAATGACCTGTAGGGATAGTATGAGGGGATATGAAGACAAGATGTTTTTTTTATGATGTAATGTAAAATTTATGGATGTATCTAGTTATTCCAAGGCTACTAAACTAATCGTTCTTTCGAGACTTGATCTTTCTCGTGATCATGCCAATGTTATGTAATAATGCACCGACTCTAGGTAATTATAGTCGGGGCGTTACAGTTGGTATCAAAGGAAGTTTAGTACAAACCTTGGAAGCTAGATTTAGATAAACTCTGATTAGAGCACGTAGACCTAAGATGAACTTTGAGGATTAGTGTAGAAGAACTTCCTAGAATTTTGGTATTGTAGAGATTTTGTGAGTTTTCCGAGCAATACATCCCTGTCTGGATACGAGCAGGTAGAGGCGGCTCTGGCACAGATGTACCTAGGGGTAAAACCCGAAAACACCACTTTGAGCTAGACTCGAACGGGAACTGGTGCACGACAACGGGCCTTGCTGCACTCTTGGTTACGACACTCCCGGGGGATATGTTTAGGATAATTCTCATTTTCTTTACAAACCATTATGAAGGGTTTATGAGTATATACATCCTCAAAGGAGACATTTTTATGATTATGGATTATATCCATAAATAGTTCAATTTATGTTAAGTGTTTTATAAGTATGGGATTATGTATTTTGATTCATAAACTGATCTAGTGTATGCCATTGTTTAGAAATGGCGCCCAGTAGAAGGAATGAGAACTCTAGAAATGAACATGATCCAAAGAGAAGGAAGGATCATATCTTTCATGGTCTTAAGCTAGAATTTATAAGAGAAATAGTCTCCCATGTATTATCATCATATGAAGAAATAATATCATGTGTTGATAAGATAAGTAAAGAGTTTACTGAGTCCTATGGGTTTGAAGGGAAGCAAGATAAGAAAAGTATGGAAGAGAGAAAGATGGATAAAGGGAAGAGGGAAAAGAAGAATTTTCCCATATGTGGTAACTGTGGAAAGAAACACCCTGGAACTTGCCTGAAAGGATGGGAGTTTGTCATAAGTGTGGAGGAAAAGGGCACAAAGTACGTGACTGCAAGGGTAAGAAAATGGTTTTAAATGTACAATGCTTCATTTGAAAGGATTTTGGACACTACGCGAACCTATGTCCCAGTCATCAGACTATGCCGCAAATGATGTTATTGGATAATAATCAAGTTATGATACTACCACAGATGAAGAGGAATGATTAGAGTTCTTATGTTGATTATGTCAATTGAGTGTTGTATCAACAATGTACTTGTTATAATAATTATGGAGTATATAAGGATTGTACTGCAGTACTATTTCATTAAGGACTTGAGATTGTGTGGAACAAAGAAAAGTGACTCAATAGCAGGATAAATTTTTGGAAAATATATGGTTGAGAGAATGATAAATCATAATATAGTTCTGATACTGAGGTAGTGATTTTGGAATAATATGTGATTGTTTTGGATAAATTATATTGGATATTCTTGACTACCTTGGAACTGATTAATGATTTGTATATTCCATCATTGTTGGGGTTTAAAACATTTTTGGATTAATGAAGTATATCCAGCATTCTATATGGAATAAGGGAGCATGAATGTAATCAATAAGGAATATGGTAATACATGATGAAGGTATTCATATGCTATTACGGGGTAAAAAGGATCTATATTATGTTTACCTTCCTTATAAATGTTGGACTGTGAGTTTGGACAGAAGTATTTTGGATAGTTCTAGTTTGGATTATTTTGGATTGCCATAAAAGGACAACCCGGAGGTCGGGCGGCAACCCGTCGCGTCCGGCAAGGCTGCGAGACTTGAACCCGCAACCGAAGGGCGACAAGGGTGTATCACCTACCACTGGCCCACGAGATGTCCTGGATTAAATAATGTAGTTTTTATTAAAATATCTTGTAGATGAATTATAAATTTGTTTATTTTGGAACCCTATACGAATAGTGTAAATAGAATTTTTTTTACATTCTATTATCTTTTAGAGTGAAAGATGAGTTTGTGGTAGAAATTTATTAATGGATAAAAATCTAATTATAAAGTAATTATATCTCCTTATGATCTTAGCCAATCTCATAAATAAATTTCTCAATATTAAGAAAAGCAACTTAGAACAAAAATGTTTTCCTAGATGGTACCTTAAATCATCACTAATTTATGGCTTTGGGATTGTTGGCCTTTTCATAGCCATGTTCTCTACCACTCTCCATCAGATAATTGATGGTTCGATTTTTCTTCCATATCCATATTTTCCTACATGGAACCCTAGTATGTGTTATTTTCGGTAATCTTCATACTTTCGACTCTTTATTTTAAATAGAGGCCTCATTAATTTATTTTTCGATGTGGGATTTCAACTAAGATATTTTGAAACGTCAAAAATGTGTTATCCTAATACCCTATGTTTTGTTGAACCGATGGTATTTCAAATCATCATAGATTGATGAATTTAAGGACCTCAATTTTATACTTGTTTGTGATTGATGACCTCAATCACTACCTATAAATATTTACGTTTTTCCTCCAATTATACGTCTCTAATTTCCACCAATGTTCTCCTAATCGAGATCATAATTTGGTGGTGACCCTTTCATTTCTATTTTCCTCATATTAAGACTAAATTTTAGTAACCCAATTTCCGATGTGGGTTTTCCCACAAATATATTTTCTATTTTCAACCTTTTATTTTCGAAGAACAATTTCAAATTGCGAGGACGCAATTTATTGAAGGAGGGGAGAATGTAACACCCCAAGATTTCATAGTGTGTTATTTCTTAAAAATAATTCAATAACTTGCACTACACGCAACACCGATTTCAATCACACCATGACTTACAAAAAAAATCCATTCAAAAAGGGTTATGAATAGTATTATCTAAATTTTAAACTTTATATAATCCTTATAATTTTAGAATCCATATTATGAGTTTCTTAGATATAATGCAAGAACAAATTCATTTTCAGTATTGCACTTTTATCAACTTTTAACAGTGAACCCTTTTTAAATACATTATTTTAAACTTTTTGACTAAATGGGGACATCAAAAATTTAAAATGAAACATCCCAAGCTTCCACGACACGCTTTCTTTGAATAATACAGTAGCGTGTGTTGTACGCAACCTTGAGTTTTAACACACACCACAACCAATCAAACTAGTCGTTATGAATAGTAATACCTACTTTTCGAAATTATATATATTTTATATTTTAAAATGGACTTTATTTCTAGATTCAGAATATCGAATTTAGCCTAAGGTGAAATTTTGGTACTTTTTGGACAACTTTCATATTTTGATGAATAGTGAAAATTACTAAATTTTAATTAAAAACAACTTTTTTAATCAAAATAATTAATAGTGATAAATTATGAATTTGAGTGGTTTTAAAGTATATTTAGAATATTGTTTTACCATTTAATATAATGTTGGTCATTGGACATAATTTTACAATTAAACCGAACATAAACAAGTGTCAATCTTTTGATAGTTATTATCTCTTAAAAACACGCTTTTTGTTTTGACAGCGGGAATTAATTTTAAATTAATTTCTGCCACTTCTGTGTTTTGAATTTAGAAAAATGGATTCCATATTTGTAATCAGTATGTCCAAATTGTGTAAATAGGTAACTTTTACTTTTAGACATTTTGAATAATTACTGTGGTAAATATTTTATTTACCATGGTTAAGGGTAAATCTGGTAAATAAGGGTTAAAAAATAATATTATAATAATACTAAATTACCCTAAAACGTGTCCTAGACTTATTGGTTGATACATGTTCGACCATAGTCATCTTTGGGTCGATTTGGGGACCCCATGGTGCCACTTGTAGGTGATAGGGACACTTTATTTTAATTAAGTTAAAATGAATACAAAAATGACACAAGCATATATCTTTTAGAAAAACAATTATTACATAGGGTTATATATGTTGGATTTTAGATTATAAATATTCCTTAGAAAGATAAAAAGATTTCTTACATAATGATATTTTATTTATAATTTTTAGACATTAAATAATTTATTTTATTTATGACACAATGATGATGCAGTAATTACTATAATAGTGAAAAATTAAAATAATTGATATTATAAATACCCAAATAAATATAATATGAAACTTTTAATGAATTAAACTAATTTTATAGGATAATATGATATATTAGGATTGATTTAATTAACTTTTTTCGAAGTAATAAATCTGTTATGAGTTTCACAAAAATCAACTATTTTATAGTGTCAAAATTGACATAAAAGAGTTCTTAAAACAAATATTATATTATTAATTGATATTAAATTCCTAAAAATCTATGGTTCGGACAAGAGACTTATGTCATGATAGGTTCATCATTAATGGACCACTTGGAGGTCACTTGGATGTATATAGTAAGTTTATTAACCATATTATATAAAAATACAAAGAGACATTGTAAAAGTGAAACTAATTAACTTAGAGTTAATACTTAAAGATAATGTTAATATAAGTACCCAAACCTGTCTAAATTCTATTGGTTGAGTGGTTTTCTACCTATCCCCACCTTAACCTTTGAATAGTAAACTTTGGTGCCATTATAAACTGAATATGAATTTATTATAAATTAATATTTCTAGCTTTTCCAAAGGTTCCCCTCACCCCTCTTATAAAAATGCACTCCTCCTTCTCATTTCTTCACACCTTCAAAGCCTTTTGGATCGGCAAAAATCTACCCAAATACTCTCCCAACTTCCCTCACTACAACCTAGAGGCCTTAGTTTGATCAGAAAGCCAACCTAAGGAGCCCTTTTGATCAAATCAAAAGGAAGAACCCGAAGAAGAGGTAATGTTTTCACCACCCCTTTTTAAGTTCCTTTCTTCTTCCACTTCCTCTTTCTTTGTTATTACCATTATAAAATAATAACTCCAGTATCATATATATACTGTGATGTTATTATAATTATGGTACAACCATATTCAGTATTCTATCCATCCTTTGAATAACATGTCACCATACGTGCGTACGTACGACTTACCGTCTCCACGTCATGGTGTAATTATTATTCACTATATTATTATTTGGATGGGTATAATAATGATGTGTAACTCATGTAAATAATAAATATAACATGATAATGATTCTGTATATATGATATAAAATCCAATTATATATTATTTTAATATCAAAAGAATGATATTGTCGCTCGTGCGTATGTACGGACTACCGTCTCCACGAACGCGATGAGATTCATTGTCCATCATATCCATTCAAGTATAATTATAATTTGATGATTTAAAAATAGTATCTAAGTACTTGATATCATTATGGATATGAATAATATACATCCCATTAATAACGAATATGGCTCACATAACAAAGAATATAAAGAAAAATGAACCCGTTAACACCCGAAATAACGATAATTTTAAGATATTATTAACAAATCAATGTTAAAAGATCATATATGATATCATATATAAGTAAATGATTCTTGTATTATTCAATAACAATTATTTCACCATTATACAGGAGGTAAACCTACCATCGACCAAGGAAAAAGTACAAGTAAGGGATTTTCTTATCTCACTTTCAATTCCGTGAGATTTCCATTGTTCGCCACTAAATTATTGAAAGTGGTGTATTGTGTACTGCCATTTGATATATATTATCATGATTATATTTATGTTCATGTTATTCTGTAAATAATTTGGTGGTTATTAACTTTTGGCCATACGACTCAGTTGATTAACGTGGTAAGGAGTTTCTTATCTCGCTCTTAATTTCGTTAGAATTCCATTGTTCACCACTTAATTATTACATGTGGTGTATGTGTACTGCCCATGATTGTATTCATTGTGTAATATACTTTAATTTATGGGTATTTACATAGTCATGGTATGATCCTTATTTCATGGTTGTTTGTTTCGTAAGTTACCAAATCGATAAGGGAATTTGAGATTTCAATTTCCACTCATTCGGCTTTACGCATATTTCATTGATTATATTACTCCAAGATTATGTGTGGAATCACTATTCATTTGATAATTTCCACTCCCCTTCCTGTGGATATACTTTTGATACACATAATCACTCCATTGATAATTCTCAAGTCATTAATATGAATTTGATAAGAGTAATTTTAACTCTTTCACCATTTGTTGAGTTAAACATCCAATTCGTTGGTGTTGTTTCTACAAGAATATGTGTGAATATCCTTTGATTGTTTTACACTGAATATTCAATCATATTTAGTGTATTTATATTTTTTCACACATAATTATGTCGTTGATTTATCTTTAACCTAAGGATACGACCTTTATGAGAGATTTCATCTCAATTTACATTCAACTGAGACTTCTTTGTTGATATACACCAAATCACTTTTATGTGGTGTATATAATGTACTTTGACATAGTATATCATGAATACCTTTATTCTCATGATATTACAAATTTTTGATTACCTCAAATATTTGTATTCAAGTGTCTCTCTTTTGGTTAGAATCTCTAACCAAAATACCATTTTAAAATGTTTTAAAGACTTATTCTTCTATATCTTGCTCATTAATGTCCATGTTTTAAAAATGGTTTTAAGGATTTATTTATATGGACATTATAGTTTTAAAATTAAAACTCCTTTTAAAAGTTTCAAAGTGGTATGGGACACTTTGATTCAAAAAAATCTATTTTTAAATGGCTTCTTGACAAATAGTGTGACTTTTAAATGATTTCAAGAAAAGGGGGATATTTCCCTCAAATAGTTTTGATGATTATTTTCATCTATGTCAACATCCTTCATTATTCATGATTGAGGTTAATGTGATACAATACAATCTTCCATATTGTATCAAATGAGTTATGTTTGACTGTGGATGCTCTATTTTTATACCATTCATGGTTTGTGGTTAAAGTATTGACATTTCGTGTGCTAGTTTTAATACGAATGTTTATTTTATGTTTAAACCTATTCATATGAGGAATGCATTGGACTTAATAAGTGACGGGTGGAGCCCTCTATAGATCCTCGATGCATCGGTAGGTCTCATGAGACAAACTAGTGTCTTGGCACAAGGCCTTGGCAAAATCTTATTTGTAGTCTTGGCACGAGGCCTTGGCTATGTGGTTATGATAGTCTGGAATTATGCATTCCATCATTATGAAAGTGGTTATTGATATTGCATGTGATCATTCGACTAGTAGAATATCCATGTGAGTAAGTAAATGGCATTATTTCATTTTACCTTTTCCATTTTATGCTGAAGTTCAAGTTTAAAAGGCTTTTGTTTTAGTTATAAATTGCCTTAAGTGTTTATGCTTATTTATGAAAGATTCTGCTATAATGTTATCCTTACTGAGCATCTGAGCTCACCCCTTTCAATGTTTTATTTTTTTCCCAGGATTATGAAGAAGTAATTTATGAATGACCTGCAGGGATAGTATGAGGGGATATGAAGACAAGATGTTTTTTTTATGATGTAATGTAAAATTTATGGATGTATCCAGTTATTCCAAGGCTACTAAACTAATCGGTCTTTCGAGACTTGATCTTTCTCGTGATCATGCCAATGTTATGTAATAATGCACCGACTCTAGGTAATTAGGGCCGGGGCGTTACAGGTTGGATAAAACCAATTTAGGGAATGAGATTGATATGTTAAGTATATTTATTTCACTCAAGTTTCAAAGGTGGATTGAATCTACCTTTTTTCCAATTGGTCAAGAAATATAGTTTCTTTAATTTCCAAACTCAATGAGAATTGTTTTTTTTATTAGCCTCTATTAATTTTTTAAGTACATTTGAAAATAGGGTTGTAAATTAAAGGGTAGGTCATCTGGTTTCTTAATTGATTGAGTTAGAGGAGACTACATTTGAGAAGCTATAGAATCCAATTACCTACATGTTATCCTTCGAGAGAATTGACTAGTCACTTTTCTCCAGATTGAAAAAATCATAACCTTGAATGAAAGAAAAAAAATACATTTATAATTCCTGAATAAATTCAACATCCAATCAATATCTCATACTCCATCCACTGGACTTATCAATATTTTCCAATAATCACCTCTCTCTACCTACACTTTTCCCATTGTTTGTTCCCAAACCTTCAGTCCATTGACTTCCTCACCACCATTTCTATCACCATTATATGATTTTTTATTTTGTTTATATATTTTTTTTCTTTCACTATCACTGGTCCCGCTCGACACTCCTTCCACTAAAGTCTTTCCCTCGTGATCGACTCCTACTTACTACTACACTAATCTTAAGTAGGGTTTATAAATATTTAATTTTTATTGTACCTAGTGATGACCTAGATTCTAGACCATTATTTTTAAGTATCCTCATTTTTTTGTATTACAGTGATGGAATTTCAATGGATAAATTCTAATAGGAAGGGTATAATGTAACAACCCAAGATTTTATGACATATTTCTCTTTAAATATTTTTTTGATAGATTACTTTGTATAAAACAATGAGTTTAAATTAACCATGAAAACCTATTAAAATATTATTTTGGGAAAATTATATTATTTTTGAGTTCATAATTTCAATACTATATTAGGTTGAAAATTTTAGATTATTCTGAAAAGATTGATTTTTCAGTGAATAGTGAAAAATACCATTTTTTGTAAAAGCTTCATTTATTTTTATTAAAAAATCCCCAAAATGATTTGAATTAAATTAAAATAAAAAACATTTAGTTATAAATAATCTAATTATGTATATATTAATCATTATTATACCTTATTTTAGTATAAGTTTATTTTTGAACTTAAAAACATATTTTTTTACAAAAACTGTTTTTCAAACCATTTTACTTTTTTATGTTAAATTAATTTCACCCATTTCTATGAATTGAGTTTGATAAAATGGATTCCATATTTTGAATAATGAGTTTCAATTTTGTTAAATATTTCACTTTTATTTTTTTCATTACGAATAGTAATAATGGTAAAATTTATCAATTCAATAAAGGGTAAATCATGTAACTAATGATTAAAATTAATGGTTGGATTGAAGGGCCTCTTAGAGGATCATATGGTGTTGGTATAGGTGGAATATACACACTACTAATATCCCCTACCTCAATGGGGGTGGGGGTGGGGGTGGGGGGTGGGGGGTTCTTTCCTTTCTCCTTTGGCTTCCCATATTTGACCCTTCATCTCATTTATTGACCCCTACCATCTTCCCAGCTTTCCTATGATTGATGCATGCCCTAAAGTTCCATTACATGAATATGGTGTTCTCTTGATTCTAATTTCCTCACTATAGTTTAATAATTCATACTCGATTATTATTATTTATTTTTTGGCTCCCTTCGGCAAGGGTCGTACCATGGTGGATGTCTTCGACATGCACATCTTAAATTTTTATGGTTTACGTGAGCAAGAGATTGTAGGGATTCTGGACCAGCATCAGTTTTTTTATTCATTTTATGAATGAAAAATACTTACTCTCATCCTGGGATACTAACCATGTTTCTCTATTTAACTAATACCTTTTTATTATTTATTGGTAATTCAAGTTACACTTGAAACACAATATCCTATTGGAACTGATTTGGATCACTCTTCCCAACTTACCTCATCCATTTCAAAATATGGGGATTCTAATGTCGATTGGAAACATGGTGGGAAATTTCTTGTGTTTGTAACATTGAAACTGTGCATTTTTTTGATACACCCCAAGATTTCATAGTACGTTATTTCTTCAAAGTAATGCAATAACTTTCACTGCACGCAACACTAAGTTCAAGCGCACCACGACTTACAAAACTAAACGTTCAAAAGAGGTTATGAATAGTATTAACTGAATTTTTAACTTTATATAATCCTTATAATTTTAAAATCCATATTATGAGTTTCTTAGACATAATGTAATAACAAAATTCTTTTTTTTCCAGAAAAAGAAGTATTTTTTTAAAAAAAATGAAATTTTACCGCCTTTTAATGGTGAACCCTTTTTAAATCAAATATTTGAAACTTTTACATATTCAATTTGACAAAATGAACTTCTTATTTAGAATCGGGACATAATAATTTATTTTCAATAAATTTTTGGTGTTTTTATGATAACTTTCATATTTGGGTGAATAGTGAAAAATACTATATTTTAACCGAAAACAATTTTTTTTAATAAAAATAATTTGTTGTGTTAAATTATAAATTTTAATGGCTTGGAAGTATAAATAGATTTTATTTTTACCATTTAATCCAATGTTATTCATTGGAAATAATTTCACTTTGAAATTGAGCATAAACAAGTATCAATCTTTTGTTAGATATTGTTTCTTAAAAACTCTCTTTTTGGTTTTGACAACGGGAATTAATTTTAAATTAATAAATGAAACTTCTATGATTTTAATTGGGTAAAATAGACTTAATTTTTGAATTCATATTATAAAAATTATCTTAGGGCGAAATTTTGGTATTTTTCTGAAAACTTTCAATTTTTGATGAATAGTAAAAACACTGAGTTATTGTTTAAAAATTGACTTTTTATTTAAATAATTATTTATTTTATTTAAATTTATTTTAGGTCAAAATAGATACATAATACCTATATAATTTTAATGTAATTAATTGCAGTTAGTTTTTAATAATTTTAGATATATAAAAATTTTATTGAACTTTTTGCCGTCTTTTACCCACCTCCTAGGAGAATCTGCAAATTTACATAAAAATTAATTTTACTGCTTCTTGGAGTTGAATTTCAAAAATACGAGAGACACAGTTGCTATCAGTAAGTAAAATGTGGTTCAATAAGATGAAAATAATTTTTGGTGAATAATAACTTTTTACTTTTATTTACCACGGTTAAAAGTAAATAGGGTAATTAAGGGTAAAAATGATATTATTATTACCCTAACACATGTAATAATTCTATTGGATAAGTGTAATTCGACCAAAAAATACCTTAGGAATAAAATATGATCCTTTAGGTCCACTTGGATTAGATTAGGACATTTATTATTATTTAATTCAAAGAAGAGTTAAAAGATTAAAAAACAAAGTTTAATAACAAAAACATTTTTAATATAGGGTTACACATAAGATAAATTTGACTATAAATATTCATTAGAAATATAATAATATTTCCTACATAATGGTATTTTATTTATATTTTTTAGACATTAAATAATTTAATTTATTTATGACACAATGATGATGCATTAATTAGAGTATTAATGAAAGGTTAAAATAATTGATATTATAAATATCCAAATAAATGTAATTTGAGACTTTTTATGAATTCCACTAATTTTATAGGTGAATATGACATATTAGGATTGGTTAAATGAATTTTTTTATAATTAAAAATGCTGTTATTAATTTAGAAAAAAAAATACCAAATAGTATCCAAATTGACATAAAAGAGTTTTTAAAACAAATATTATATTATTAATTGATATTCTATTCCTAAAAATCTAAGGTTTGGAAGAAAGACTTATATAATAATATATATGACATTAATGAAGCAATTGGGGTTCTATTGAAATTTTATAGTAAGTTTATTAACCAAATAATATTAAAATACAAAGAGACGTGATAAATGTCTAACTATTTAACTAATAGTTAAATCTAATAGATAAAGTTAATATAGTGACCCAAACCTATCTAAAACCTATTGGTTGAGTGGTGTTTGACCCATAACCACCTTATACTTTACATAATCCAATTTGGAGCCATTAGAAACCGAAAATTATTTTATTATAAAATAATATTTCTAGCTTTTCCTAATGTGCCCCTCACCGCTCTTATAAAAAGGAACTCCCACTACTCTCTAATTAACACCTTCAAAGCCATTTGAATCAGCCAAAATATTCCCAAATACCCTATAAACTATCCTCCCTTAATCCTAGAGGTCGTCCTTTAGTTAGAAAACCTACCTAAGGATCCCTTTTGATCAAATCAAAAGGAATAACCTGAAAAAGAGGTAAATATTTCATCACCTCTTTGAAGTTACTTTCTTCTTCCAATTCCTTTTTTGTTGTTTCCATTATAAAATAATAACTCCAGTATATTATATATACAATGATATTTTGTTCTCATGCGTACGTACGGATTACCGTCTCCACGAACGCGATGAGATTCATTCCCCATCATATCCATTCAAGACTAATTTTCATTAGATGATTAAAAATAATGTTTAAAGACTTGATATCATTCTGGATATAAATAAGATACATCCCATCCATAATAAATATGACTCACATAACAAAGAATATTAAGGAAAAATAATATGTTAACACCCGAAACAACGATAATACTAAGATATTCTTAACAAAGCAATATTAAAAGATCATATATGATACCATATTAATATATATGATTCTTTTATAAGTTAATAACAATTATTTCACCATTATACAAGAGTTTAACCTACCCTCGACCATGGAAAATTACAAGGTAAGGGTTAATTCTACAATCTTTTCATTATCTGAGGTTGTTTATACGTAATTATATACTGGGACCTCTTAATCATCCACATCCATGTTTCTTAAAAATGTATTCCAAAACATTTTTACTATTTATTAGACTATGGTTTAAAGTCATTTATACCCTTGTTTGACTTTTTATAAAATGGTTTGAAAGGAATATTTTTGTCGTTTTCCAAACAAGGTTCCTTATGACCTTTTTGACAAAATTAATATACGAATGTTTTTTAACTTATACTGTGGGTGAGGCTATTTTCTGATGTTATAACATCGTCGAAGATTTCCTTAAAAGATTATAAGAATATTTTTAAAATAAATGTTTTCTTTTATAATTATGTAACTTTAAATGATTTCAAAAAAAAGAATGATACATTTCTCTCAAATAGTTTTGATTTAATCTATGTTAGCATCCTTTAATGGATTTTAATCTTGTTTGAAGTGGATTTATTATGATACAAAACTTCCATATTGTATTGAAGGTTTTTTGATATGTTTGACTGTGGATGTGTTCTTTTTACACCATTCATGGTTTATGGATAAAGTATTGACATTTCGTATGCTACTTTTAATACGAATGTAAATGATATGTTTAAAACTTTTCATATGAGGAATGCATTTGACTTAGTAGGTGACGGGTGGATCCCACTATAGCTCCTCGATACATTGGTAGCTCTCATTAGAAAAACTAGTGTCTTGGAAAAAGGCCTTGACAAAATCATATTTGTAGACTTGGAATAAGGCCTTGACTATGTGGTTATTAAAGTCTGGCATTATGCATTCCATCATTATGAAAGTGGCTATTGATATTGCATGTGATTATTCGACTAGTAGAATATCCATGTGAATAATTAAATGGAATTATTAGATTTTATCTTTGATATATTATATTGAAGTTCATGTTTAAAAGGATTTTGTTTTAGTCTTATACATTGCCTTAAATATTTTTGATTATTTATGAAAGTTTCTGATATATTGTAATCCTTATTGAGCATCTGAGCTCACCCCTTTCTATGTTTTATTTTTCCCAGGATGTGAAGAAGTATATTATGACTGACCTGCAGGGATAGTCTATGGGATCTCAGTGTTGTTTATGGAAACAATGTTGTTTTAGTTTTCCATTTTATGATGTAATGTAAACCTTATGAATGTATCTAGTACTTCCAAGGCTACTAAACTAATCGATCTTTCAAGACTTGATCTTTTGGGATCATGCCAATGATACGTAATAATGCACTGACTCTGGGATTCTGGGGCAAGGAATTATAGTTGGTATCATAGGAAGTTTAGTACAAACCTTGGAAACTAGAGTTAGATAAACTCTTATTAGAGAACATAGCCCTAAGATAGACTTTGAGGATTAGTATAGAGGAACTTCCTAAAATTTTGGTATTGTAGAGATTTGTTGAGTTTTCCAAGAAATACATTCCTGTCTGGATACGAGAAGGTAGAGGCGGCTCTGTCACAGATGTACCTTGGGGTAAAATCTGAAGACACCACTTTGAGCTAGACTCGAACGGGAACTGGTGCATGACAACGAGCCTTGCTAAACTCTTGGTTACAACACTCCCAGGGGATATGTTTAAGATAATTCTCATTTTCTTTACAAATAATTATGAAGGATTTATGAGTATATACCTCGTCAAAGAAAATATTTTTATGATTATGGATTATATCCATAAACTGTTAAATTTATGTTAGGTATTTTAAAAGTTTGTAATTATTCATTTCAATTCATAAAATGACCTAGTGTATGGCATTGTATAGAAATAGTGCCTAGTTGAAGGAATATGAACTCCAGCAATACGTATGATCCAAAGAGTAATAAGGATCATATATTTCATGGTATTAAGACAACATTTATAAGGGAAATACTCTCCCATGTATTCTCAACATATGAAGAAATAGTATCATGTGTTAATAAGATAAGTAAAGAATTCTCCGAATCCTATGGCTTTGAAGGGAAGCAAGAGAAGAAAAGGATGGAAGAGAGATATATGGATAAAGGGGATAGGGAAAAGAAGGATTTTCCCATATGTGATAACTATGGAAAGAATCACCTTGGTTAATGCTTGAAGGGAATGAGATTTTTTTATAAGTGTGAAGAAAAAGGACACCAAGTACGTGATTGCAAGGGTAAGAAGAAGTTTCAAATGTAAAATTCTTCGTCTACAAGGCATTGGAACACTATTTGAATCAATGTACTAATTATCAGAGTATACCAAAAATTATGCTATTGGATAATAATCAAGTTATGATACTACCTCAGATGAATAGTAATCACTAGTGTCCTTCTGTTGTTATTATAGAATTATTTCATTTGAGTGTTGTATCAGCAATATACTGGTTATATGAATTATAGAGATAAATAAGGATTGTACTGCAGTACTATTTTATTGAGGATTTGAGATTATATGGTTCTAAGAAAAGTGGATTAATAGTAGGTTACACTTTTCGAAAAATACACGGTTGAAGGAAAGGTAATCCTTAATATGGTTCTGATAATGAGGTAGTGATTTTGGAATAAGAGATGGTTGATTTGGATAAATTACATGGGATATTCCTGAATACCTTGAAACTGATTAATGATTTACCTATTACATCATTGTTGGAGTTTACAACATTTTTGGATAGAAGGAGTATATCCAGTATTCTATAATGAATAAGGGAGAATGAATGTAATCAATAAGGTTTTATGGTAATTCCGGATGTTGCAGTGTTTTAAAAGAATACATGATGAAGGAGTTCACATGTTATTATGTGGCCAAAAGGATATTCATTGTGTTTACATTCCTTATAAATTTTTTACTTTGAGTTTGGACAGAAGTATTTTGGATAATTCTAGTTTGAGATTATTTTTGGATTGCCATAAAAGGACAACCCGAAGGTTGGGCGGCAACCCGTCGCGCCCGGCAAGGTTGTGAGACTTAAACCCGCAACCGAAGGGAGACAAGGGTGTATCACCTACCACTGGCCAACGTGATGTCCTGGATTGAATAATGTAGTTTTTTTAAAAGGTCTGGTAGATGAATTATAAATTCATTTTTTGGAACCCTATACGAATAGGATAAATAGAATATTTTTTTAAGTTCTATTATATTTTAGAGTGAAAGATGTGTTTGTAGAAGAAATTAGTTAAAGTATGGAACTCTACTTGTCAAGTATATATTTTTTTATTCTATTATTTTATGAAGAAATTAATTCTTAAACATTAGGTAAGGGATATTAAAACTAAATATGTGTTATCCTAATACATTATGTTTTATTGAATAGATGATATTTTAAATCATCATAGATTGATGGATTTTAGGCCCTCAATTCTACAATTGTTTGTGACTGATGACCTCAATCACTCCCTATAAATATTTACATTTTCCTCCAATTATGTGTCTCTAATTTCCACCAATGTTCTCCTAATCGAGATCATAATTTGGTGGTGACTTTTTAATTCCCCTTTTCCTCTTATTAAGACTAAATTTTATTAACCTAATTTCTGATGTGGGTTTTCCCACAAAGGTATTTTATATTTTCAACATTTTATTTTCAAAGAACAATTTAAAATTGTGAGAATTAAATTTATTTAGGTAGGGAAGATTGTTAAACCCTAAGATTTCATAGTACGTTATTTCTTAAATGTAATGCAATAACTTTCACTACACACAACACTGAGTTCAAGTGCACCACGCCTTACCAAACTAGCCGTTCAAAAGTGGTTATGAATAGTATTAATTGAATTTTGAACTTTATATAATCCTTATAATTTTAGAATCCATATTATGAGTTTATTATATATAATGTAAGAACAAATTCATTTTTTTCAGATAAAAGAAGCATTTTTCAAAAAAATTGCAATTTTACCGCCTTTTAATGGCGAACCCTTTTTTAAATCAAATATTTGAAACATATATATAATTAATTTGACAAAATAAAATCATTCTTTAGAATAAATACATAAGAATTTAGTTTCAATAAATTTTTGGTGTTTTAATGATAACTTTCATATTTGGGTGAATAGTGAAAAAATACTATATTTTAACAGAAAACAACTTTTTTAATCAAAATAATTTGTAGTGTTAAATTTTAAATTTTAATGGTTTGTAAGTATAAATATATTTTATTTTTACCATTTAATCCAATGTTATTCATGTGAAATAATTTCACTTTGAAATTGAGCATAAACAAGTATCAATCTTTTGTTAGATATTTTTCTTAAAAACACTTTTTTTGGTTTTGACAACGAGAATTAATTTTTAAATAATAAATGAAACTTATAGGTTTTTAATTGTGTAAATTAGACTTAACTTTTGAATTAAGATAATCAAAATTAGCTTAGGGTGAAATTTTGGTGTTTTTCTGAAAACTTTCAATTTTTGATGAATAATGAAAAACACTGAGTTATTATTAAAAAACTGACTTTTTATTTAAATAATTATTTATTTTATTTAAATATATTTTAGGTAAAAATATATACATAATACCTATATAAGTTCAATTTAATTCATTGGAGTCAATTTATAATAATTTTAGATATATAAAAATTTTATTGAACTTTTTACCATCTTTTACCCACCTCCTAGGAGCATTTGCAAATTTACATAAAACCTAATTTTACCGCTTCTGTGAGTTGAATTTCAAAAATATGAGAGAAATAGTTGATATCAGTAAGTAAAATATGAATCAATAAGATGAAAATAATTCTTGGTGAATAGTACCTTTTTACTTTTATTTACCACAGTTAAAAGTAAATAGGGTAATTAAGGGTTAAAATGATATTATTATTACCATAACACATGTCCTAATTCTATTGGATAAGTGTAATTTGACCAAAAAAACCTTAGGAATCAAATATGATACTTTAGGTCCACTTGGATTAGATTAGGACATTTATTATTATTTAATTCAAAGAATAGTTAAAAGAGTTAAAATCAAAGTTTAATAACTAAATCATTTTTAATATTGGGTTACAAATAAGATAAAGTCGACTATAAATATTAATTAGAAAGATAAAATGATTTCCTACATAATGGTATTTTATTTATATTTTTTATACATTAAATAATTTAATTTATTTATGACACAATGATGATGTAGTAATTGCCGTATTAATGAAAGATTAAAATAATTGATATTATAAATATCCAAATAAATGTAATTTGAGACTTTTTATAAATTACACTAATTTTATAGGTTACTATGAAATATTAGGATTGGTGAGATGAATTTTGTTCGAAGTAATAATTCTTTTATTAATTTATCAAATACAAAATACCAAATAGTTTCAAAATTGACATAAAAGAGTTTTTAAAACAAATATTATATTATTAATTGATATTATATTCCTAAAAATCTAAGGTTCAGACAAAAGACTTATATAATAACATATATGACATTAATGAACCAATTGGGGTTCTATTTTCATTTTATAGTAAGTTTATTAACCAAATAATATTAAAATACAAAGAGACATGGTAAATATCAAACTATTTAACTAAGAGTTAAATCTAAACGATAAAGTTAATATAGTGACCCAAACCTATCTAAAACATATTGTTTGAGCGGTTTTAGACCCATACCCACCTTATCCTCTAAATAATACATTTTGGTGCCATTATAAACCGAAAATTATTTTATTATAAAATAATATTTCTAGCTTTTTCTAAGGTTCCCTCACCCCTCTTATAAAAGGGCACTCACCCTTCTCTCCAATTCACACCTTCAAAGCCATTTGGATTAGCCAAAATCTTCCCCAATACCCTATAAAATATATTACCATCATCCTAGAGGCATTACTTTATTCATAAAGCCAATATAAGAGCCCTTTTGATCAAATCAAAAGGAAGAACCCGAAGAAGAGGTAAATATTTCATTACCTCTCTCAAGTTCCTTTCTTCTTCCACTTCCTTTTTCTTTGTTGTATTTATTATAAAATAATAAATCCAGTATATTCTATATACTGTGATGTTATTATAAATATTTTACAACCAAATTCATTATTCTATCCATCCTTTGAATGACATTTCACTATACATGCGTACGTACGGCTTACCGTCTCCACATCGTGGTGTAATTGTTATTCATTACATTGTTATTTGGATGGGTATAATAATGATGTGTAATTGATGTAAATAATAAATATAAAGTGATAATTATTATTTATATATTATATAATATCCAATTATATATTATTTTAATATCAAAATTATGATATTGTCGCCCGTGCGTATGTACGAATTACCGTCTCCACAAACACGATGAGATTCATTCCGCATCGTATCCATTCAATAATAATTTAATTAGATGATTAAGAATAATGTTTAAATATTTTATATCATTCTGGATAGGAATAAGATACATCCCATCCATAACAAATATTACTCGCATAACAAAGAATATAAAGGAAAACAAATCCGTTAACAGCTGAAACAACGATAATACTAAGATATTATTAACAAATCAATATTAAAAGATCATATATAACATCATATTAATGTATATGATTCTTCTATAATTTAATAACAATTATTTCACCATTATATAGGAGTTTAACCTACCCTTGACCATGAAAATGTACAAGTTAAGGGTTAATTCTACAATCTCTTCATTATTCATGGTCGTTTATATGTAATTATCTACTGAGACCTCTTTATCATCCCCATCCATGTTTCTTAAAAATGTATTCGAAAACATTTTTACTATTTACTAGACTATGGTTTAAATTCATTTATACCCTTGTTTTAATTTTTATAAAATTGTTTGAAAGGAATATTTCTGTCGTTTTCCAAACAAGGTACCTTATGGCCTTTTCGACAAAATTAAGGTAAGAATGTTTTTTAACTTATACGGTAGGTGCAACTATTTTATGCCATTATAACATCATCGAAGCTTCCCTTACAAGCTTATAAGACTATTTTCAAAATAAATAGTTTCTTTTATAACTATTTGACTTTAAATTATTTAAAAATAATAATGAGATATTTTTCTCAAACAGTTTTGATTTCATCTATGTCAACATCCTTTAATGAATTTTAATATTGTTTGAAGTTGATTTATTATAATACAAAACTTCAATATTTTATTGAAGATTTTGTGATATTTTTGATTATGTATGTTTTCTTTTTACACCATTCATGGTTTATGGATAAAGTATGTACATTTTGTATGATAGTTTTAATATGAATGTTTATGTTATGTTTAAACCTTTTCATATGAGGAATGCATTGGACTCAGAAAGTGACAGATGGAGCCCGCTATAGCTTGTCGATGCATCGGTAGGTCTCATGAGACAAACTAGTGTCTTGTCATAAGGACTTGACAAAATCTTATTTTTAGAGTTGACACATGGACTTGACTATGTGTTTATTAAAGTCTGGCATTATGTATTCCATCATTATGAAAGTGGCTATTGATATTGAATTTGATTATTCAACTAGTATAATATCTATGTGAATAAGTAAATGGAATTATTTGATTTTACCTTTTCCATATTATGCTGAAGTTCATGTTTAAAAGGCTTTTGTTTTAGTCTTATACATTTCCTTAACTGTTTATGCTTATTTATGAAAGTTTCCGCTATATTGTTATCCATACTGAGCATCTGAGCTCACCCCTTTATATATTTTATTTTCCCCAGGATGCAAAGAATTATATTATGACTGACCTTCCAAGATAGTCTATGGAATATCAGTGTTGTTTATAGAAATAATGTTGTTGTAGTTTTCCATTTTATGATGTAATGTAAACCTTATGAATTTATATATTACTTCCAAGGATACTAAACTAATCAGTCTTTCAAGACTTGATCATTTGTGATCATGACGATGATATATAATAATGCACCGACTCTGGGCTTCTGAGGTCGGGGCATTACATTTTTCATCCAGTTTCTCCACATATTTGTGTTTAAATTGATGTATCTAAGGCTCCGGTGGACTTCATATTCATTTTGATTGAGGGTGAACTTTTATGGAAGAAACCAACACACTTTTAATCATGGGTTGATTTCAATTCATCTTGAAATAGCGTGGTTCATTCTACCACTATCTTCTTGCATGGGTTATAATCCGATTGAATAGGGAAGGTTGCTGCTCATTCGGAGGACTTGGTGGGAAATGGTGGTCGAGTACTGGTCAATTATTTTTAGAAATAACCAAGACCCAATAATGATAATCCAAATATCATTGATTATTTCAACTGGATGAGGATTTATCTGGACACACCCATGTCATTAGTTAAAGAGCATCTCAGCTAAGTGGGATCCAAGGGGATGGGTGATATTATCTTGGAACCTATCCCCATTATTTCGAAATATGGATCCTATGTAGGGGAAATGAGATCTTAAAAAGTAAATAAATAGGTTGGGGTGCTGCAAGAGACAAGTGAGGTATTCTCATTAGGCTGTAAGGCTCCGTAGTACTCAATAAAAGGTACTAAGGGTTGGAGGAAAGTCACCAATGGGACTAGTCTAAGTAATAACTTGTATCATTTAAACCTTAGTAACCAATTTGAAGGTCTGTAATTTGAAGAACTGGTTATGGATCATAGTTAGGATGATCAGAAAGATTCCTCTATGAATGGAAAGGGACTGATTCTTGCAGAGTCAAGTGATGAGACTTTTTACCAATTTTTTGGTGACATTGTAGAGGGATGACACAACAGAGGGATTTATAGCCGGAGGAGAAAGGAGGGACAGAAGGGAATTTGGGAATCTAGGATTTACATCCTAGTCAAGGAGAAAAAATCAAAAGGGTAGAATGATTATTATTACCTTTCCAAACCCATTGAAACAAGGTCTATCATGAAGTTGAGGCCTAAGGATATGGACTATAATGAGATATAATGTGAAGTTGAGGATTATAAGAAATAATAGAGATCAAGTGGTGTGATGTAGGAGAGTCTGTGGTGGTGTATCATGCCAACATTGAGACATAATATGGTATGGACAATTCACAACAAGAGTTAGGTATGGATTCCACATATAAGGGGACACCATTGGAGCTCATCAACCATTCCGAGGAATAAATTTAGAAGGATGCATTTAGGATCAAGGCCCTCATACAGGTTGCAGACTAGATGTATGAGTGATTCATTCTAATGGAAAACAATAAAGAATAATGTGATTGGATCAATAATAAAGATATTATTATCACAATATGATTAAATTAAAGGAAGATAAATTTAGAGGAGTACATTAAAGCAAGGGACAAGATGGCTTACTACTTCGAAGATCTGATCAAGGATGGGCCCAATTCAAAGGTAATCAGTTATTATTTGAAATTATTTTAGGATAATTCTTATAATATACTACAAGAAAAATTTAATTGTTTGTCAATTTATTTTTGTGCATGATGTTTATGTAGTTTTACTTTTTGTGGTCTCTCACTTTCTCCTTAAAAGTGTGTGAAAAATAAATAAATGGTAATATTATGGATGGTTAAAAACTAATGTGATAAGGATTTATAATTTGAATAACACATTAATTTATCATATTTTAGGAGTTTAATTTGAACATTATCATCCAAGTATAAAAAACATGGCCACTTAGTTCCATTTTTTATATTTATACTTATATTATTTTAATAAAAGAATAAAAATGAAATGTTTCACTCTTGAATTTAACATCTATAATATTTTTACATAAAGATAAAAAGAGGTAATGTGAAGTTTTAAATTTTAATATTAAATATGAATTAATTTTTTTATCATGATAGTTTTTTAAAAAATTTATCATTAGAATAATTACATTAAATGATTATGAAATACCGACACAATAATTATTCAATTATTAGAAAATAATGATTTAAAAATATTAAAAATAACAAAATTTTAATGAATAATTATGTTCAAAAACTTTTATAGACAGATATGAAATATTATGGGTGTGTTAAATGATTATATTTTAATTCCATATTTGTCTTGATGTATATAAAGTAAAGTTAACTGAGTAGTATCAAAAATGACATTATTGATATTTTATGAAAACAATAGTTTATTAAACTATTTTAAAATAAAAAAATATTGAAATGGGAAAAGGGGGATATTATATGGTTTAATATTTAATGCATAGGACATTTATCATTCAATTTTCACATTATAATTAAAAATTTTACACCTTTTTTATTTAAAAAATTATTACCACAGTTAAGGTTAAAATTGTTTAATGAAGGAGTTAATCCAAATGATAAGGTTTAAAATGTTACCTAAACCTATCCAAATTTTATTTTATGATTATATTAATACCACATCCATTTTATATTTCAATATATTCCATTTTGGAACCAATTTACAAGAGTTATAAGAATATTATATTATAATATTTCATAAATTTCTAAAACTGCCCCTCCCCTCACTTATAAAAGGGATACCATTATATATTTTATTTACACCACTTTGAGCCATATATATAAACCAAAACCTGAAAAATATTCTACTAAAAATCCTTATACAAAATATGGAGGTTATTTTCTTCACCCAAAGACCAACCCTAGTCCCCTTAAGTGGAGATCTAATGGAGGTCTTTCAAATAAGGGGTAATCATCTTCATCATGCACTTTAATTTTGCTTCTTCTTTTACCGCATTAAATTATTTTATAAATATTAAAATATAATAAAAATATTATATAAAAGATAATTATATTTTATTATGTTAAAGACATAATATTTATTCATATTTTTCTCTATAAAATGGGAAACAAAACCATTGCTCATGTGTACGGTAGACTACACCCTTGCAAACCGATGTAATTTTTTCCATTATTACCTCACATGGATTATTATAACTACGGAAGTAATGAATATATATGATATTTATGAAATAATTATTCATATTTAATTATAATATCATATATACCTTCTTACATTCCAATCTATTGGAAAACGATAACGTTGATTATGCACATGTGTGGGCTACCACCTCCACAAAGTGTTACTATTTTTTTAATTTATAATTTTAAATAATGGAAATAAGGATATATTTAATAAATATATATGATATATATGATATAATAATTATTATTTAAGTTTAATTATCATTTAATTTTTTTTATTCCAACTATTAATAAGTGAAAACAACGTTCAAGTGTAGGTACGACGTGCCATCTCGATGAACAGTGCAATTAATTTTTATATATCAATATTTTATGGATGAATCTAAATATATATATATATTGAATATTTTATATCTTGAATAAAATCATACATATTATGGAACCATGGGAAATATATTATGAATGGGACTATCTAATCAAAGAATACCTGAAAAACGAAGTAGTTAACACCTGAAAAAATGTTAATAATAAAAGATTGTTAATAAATAGGTAATAAAGTGTTATAAATAGATCATATAAATATTTTAGATATGGAAATTGGTCAGTTATGTATTTATAACAAATTAAAATCTATTATACAAGAGGTTAGGTAATCTATGAGGAAAGACGAACTATATATAAGGGGTTTCTTAACTCAATTTCCTTTCATTATGTTATATAACTTCTTTATTGATTCTATAATGTTAATATTATTTGTGAAATTAAATTTGATTATTTTATATTGTATTTACTCTTAAATTTTGTGGATTTAAATTTTTTCATATAATATATTCATTTTATAATTCTCATTTCCTTAATATGATGGTTGTAAGGGATTTCATATCAATTTTTATTCCAATGATACATATTTGGTATTATGCACTTATTTTTTTTATATGGTGTATATAATTACAATTTAAATTCTTTAAAATGAGTATATATTTATTCATAGTGATTAAATTGTCAATTTAATTTTATTCTTTCAATGGGTTACAATTTAGAAAATACTAGAGATGTAAGAATTTATTTTACATTATCATTTTTGGTACTTCACTTATTAAAAATGAATGAATCCTCATAAACAACATTTATGTTTTAATCCACTATATATTTAATGAGTATCCATGTTTTCTTCAAAAAAATTTCATCTTTGGAACTTGAATAAATAAAATAACCTTTTAAATGAAAATTTTATCTTAATTCTCCCTTTGTTTGACTATATTTTTCATCCATATCTATATTATTCCAAATTATTTTGAAAAAGTACTTTTTATTTACTCAAATGATTTATTATAGAAATTTTATATTATCCTTAGATTTATAAAAAGTTTTAATGGAATATATATAAAGTTTTTTGAAAGTTTTTTTTCAAATTTATTTATAAAAATTCAATAGTAATGTCTTTTCAACATGTACAATGTGAATAGATTTTCATACCACCATTACCATTTTATACAATTTATCTTCTTGAAAAAGTATTCAATAAATTTAAAAGATAAATCTTTAATGAAATATTATGATAATATTTGTCTTATATTTTCCTTCATTATCCAAAGGACATGATTTAATTTCAAAAACTATATTTTTGATGTGTTTCTAGTAATTTTTATCCCCTATTAATTTTTTTCGTTAACTTTCTCTTCAAACATTCAATTTATTTTGATCATTTTAAATTTTAAATTATATTTATCTTAAATATACATATTATTTGTATCATTGATATGATTATTTATTAAACTATATAAATTTTTTATATATGGTGATTTTCTTTGAAAATTATTTGATTGACTAAGGAAATATTCATATTCCATATTATTTACCAAATAAAATTATTTACTGATAAGTAATTTTGTTTATTAATTAAATTGATCATTAAATATATGATAAATTATTTGGACAGGAAGTGATTAGTGTGACCTAGTTATAAATATCCTCTTAATGCATCAATAGGTCTCATGAGACAAACTAATGACCAACCTCTTTTAAATGGATTTTTGGTGTACACCTAACCATCGATTAAACTATCATAGAATAAGGATTTGATGGTAAAAATATCATGATGTACAAGATAGTTACATCCAATATCAATAATTTCCTTCATTGAGAATTTAGTTATTAGTATCAATGGTATTTATTTAGTGATATTATCCATGGATGCATTTATTACCGAAGTTATTGATTAAATTATATGTGTTTTAGTTATTTTTCTTACCATATTGATTATACCTTATTTAATCAAGATAGTTTTGACTTTACGTAACTGTTACTGAACATATAATCTCACCCTTTATTTATTTTCCTTTCCCAAAAATATTAAGAAGGATATTATTAATAATACCAAGGTTGTAAAAGGGTTCCTTATACTACGTATTTTATATTTCCAATGTAATATAAGAATCATCTATGTTTCTAGTTTTCCATGACTAATAAACTATTTAGTACTTTAGATTTTTATATCTTATATCTTATGCCAATATAATAAGTTTACACCATCTCTAGGTTATTGAATTTAGAGTTTCTATAAAACATGTGGGAATATCTTTTCCCACTTTTTTAAGAATTTTATTTCTTTGATGTAATGATTTTATATGCGATTCATGCTTACGTGACTCATTCATTTTTACAATCTCACATAAATAACTTCTATTAAATTTTATGTAGACTTTTTATCTCACGTTTTAATCATAAATTAGTATTTTATCTTCCCAATAATACTTACATAATATTTTTATTTCTCAGATCTCATTTATTAAACTGGATTTTACTCTTACATGACTAATTTTTTTTCTTACAAATTTTGTCTAATTTTTAATTTTTATATATATATCCTCTATCTATATGTTTAAAATAAATAAAATTTAGGTTCAACCATTTATTAGAACAAAATAAATAATATTAATTTAATAAAATTTTCTATTTATCTGAATTTAGTAGTTAATTTTAAAATTTTCACAATAATTTAAAATATAGTAAATTATATTTTATTATATACATTAATTGGACTAAACACAATAAATTATAGAATAAAAATGGGAAAATATTTATCTCCATCAGTCCCCCAAAATTAATCTATTTCTCTCTTATAAAATACTATTAGTTAATTTAATTAAAAATATATCCAAATCAAGTCTAAACAACCAAGTCAAGAGTAAAAGAATTAATTAAATCCTTCCACCCACATACTATCATTATTCATATATGAATTCATTTTATTAATTACATTTATATCCAACCTATATTAATTTTAACATTTTTTTTCTGCACATAGCCTATTTCCAACCCACCGTAAAATATAATTATCTCTCTAACTCAAGAATAATTTTTTTATTGAGTTTCCCTAAATTTCAAGTTATTCATGATTCCATAAGATTAATTTATTTATAATTTTTCTAATAACAAAGATAAAATTTTATATACCCCTTGAGGGATTAAAAAAATTAATCTGAGAGTACGGGAAAGTGGGTAATTATAAAACATTTAAGGCTCATAGAGGATAGTGGATCATGTATAATGCATGATATTTAATTAAAATATTAATTATGATTCTCTCACTCCTTACCCTTATATTTTTATAAATATTCACACTCGTCATCCCCATTTTACATTTAATTTACCATTAAATAAATCCAGCGGCAATGACTTATTTTCTACTTTATTATCCATTATATATATATTTTGAGAATGACATGGAAATAATATTATTGTGATATTTTGACTTGTAAAATTGTAATTCCCGTAATAAAATGAACATAACCCTCACATTCTCCCCAAGAACATATTTCTCCCCCAAAAATAACCTAAGAAACATCCACCCCCTACACTTGTGTAAAATTATATTTATAAACAATTACTTAATATATGAGTAGGTAAGGAAAAATTTACTTGAAAGGTTGATTGAATAAAAAATAGTACACAACATATAAGATCTAAAAGAAAGATTGGAATATTATTGTGACCTAAAATAGATTATAGGGGCTTCAAAATTTTTATTAATTATGTTAACATAAATCTTACGCTCCAATTTTTTGAAAAATATTAAAACATGTTCTAGAATCTATAATAAAACTCAATAATTATCTTAATAATGAAGGGTATTATAATAACATGTCAATGATATTAAAATACCTCATAGGTTGTAGAAATAATAATAATTGTTAAACAACTCATAGGTATGGACTTTTTTGAATAATAAAAACTATTAATATATTTTAAAATTAGTTAAAATCAATAAATTCATATCATAAATCCTTTAGTCATGGGTTTTAAAATTAAATAGTACCTCAAAAATTTATTATTAACAAATAAATAAATTTAATATAATGTTAAGATAAATTTTTTTACATTTTTATTTTTTAATAATTTAGAAAAACACATAAAAACAAATGAAATTACAAACCAATAAATTATTCCAAGATCTACATTTATTTTCAACATAATCATTATTTTAACTTTAGTATGATTCTCATAGTGATAAATTCAAAAAAATATAGGAAAACATGTAAAAAAAATGGGAAGGAAAGATATTATTTGATGGTTTATTTCTTGATGTAAAAATTGGAAAATAAAGATTATGTCAATAAATATTTCTACTCTCCTACAAGAAAATAAATTTAATATTGAAATTTATTTTAGAAAAGTAAAAAAAGTCTTGGATGACCCTTAATAAGGGTTAAATTTTTATTTTATACAACTAGATAGTCTGTAGTTTATCTCAGATTTGATGGTGGGTGTGTATTTTTTGTTTGGAAGCATTACATCTTTATAGATTAATGATGCTTCCAAATATAATTCTTCTTCAGGAGTTCCCTATATTGATAGTGTTTTATGTACACCGCTTTTTTACTAATAATATTTTTTTATAATTGGGGTGGACAAATAATACAAGGTTTGACTTATTTCTTAGCAAGTGGATTGACTCATCTCATTGAATTTTTGATTTTGGTTAAGGGGAGTGTCTTATATACTTCCTTTAGAGAAAATTTATCTGCAGAAATCTCTAAATCAGTACCAATCCCCTTATTAACTTAAGTGTGTATCCCAAAAATATCCTATATCCTCTATTAAAAAATAGCCACATGTTCTGTGTATTTTTCATTATTATCAACTCTCAGGGAAATAAAAATCTTAAAAATATTTTTAATGTATATATGAGAGAGATTATTTTTCAATACATATGGAATAAAAATAAACCAAAATGAGTTCATATTTAATTTATCTTTATTTAATTCATTAGATTTTATTTTTTTCTTTTTTAAATTCCTCTAGAAAATTGGTTATCATAATTAGTAGCAGATACATTAAATTTCTTCAAAATATGCCACATTATGTGTGGTTTTTTATTATTCATACAGATCTGGTAAGAATTGAGTTGGACCTTCCTTTTCAGTGTGGTGGGGTAGTTTCTAATACATTTATAAAATATATTTATTATATATTATAATTTGTTTCATTTATGGGATGTGTATAATTTATTGTAAGATCTTTTATATGTAATTACTTTAATAAATATGAAATGGGCACACATAGTGGTTTTAACTCTTCTACCATCTCCTCTACTTCAACAATTCCAATGTTCAAAGGAAAAAAATTATTCTTTCTCTTAGTTTGGATCTGAGATATGCCTTATCATCTCATGAAAAATATAGGTAATGTCTAAAACCACCCAGATACCTTGGTAAACTGATAATTGAGTAAGTATTAACATATACTGAAGGATGTTCCTAATCTTCATGGGTTGGAAACAAGTTCTTGAAATAATATAGTGAAAGTGGGAATGATTTTTTCACAAAAATAATGGAAGAAAGAAAATGAAATTTGTATGAATAAAATGAAAACTCCATAGTTATAAGTGTACCAAAAGTCAAACAGGTATGAAAACCCATAGAACAACCACAAAGTACCATTAAATAGGATAACAATCCATGCCCTAAAAGACACAACTATCCATGTCCAATTATAAAAAACTACTACTAAATCCAATTGGTTCCTAAACTTTTCTCAAACCTGGAGGAATATAATCTACAAACACCTGAAGGCATAGGTAGGGTGTGAACTAAAAGACTAGTAGGGTCTCACCAGGGATTCCATAATAAGTTTCCAACATTTTATTAAACAAATAAAGATTTTAATTTTATCTAAACAAAAATCATTGTTCAAAAAATATTTTAAAAAATCCTGATGTACATTTGAAATAATGGAAATAATTTAAACAAATGTCTTAATAAAATTTTTATATAAAATAGTCTATATAAATTCAAAAGGCAAGGTAATGTTTTTTAAAAACAATGGCATATGTTTCAAATAAAAAAAAAACAAGAAACATGGCTATATTCCAAAAGGTATGATAGTAATAGGCTATGGTACTCCATCAAATTCAAGTAAAAGATTTCAAAAATATGTGTACAGACATTCCTTAATAAATGGTAAAAAAATAACTCATCACCATACCATTGGGTATGTGACCTTCTGCATATGTATTGTTAGTATTGTAAATCATAGGGTGTTGTTCTGAATAACTCACTAACTACCTGGGCTTGCATGTATTCTAATAAGAATCAATGATGGGAAATTTATATTATGAAATATTAAAATAAAATTCATCCCATCACTTACTTTAATATTAAAATTTCCATTTAAAAACAAAAGTGGGTATTTAATAAATATATTCCTTTTTTTCAGAATAAAACCAATGGGTTTCTATCAAAATCATTTTATGAAATTTTCTCAAATACCAATTTGAAATCAATTTCATCAAATCTATTAATAATTAAAATTACAAAATAAAATTAAATTGGTTAATTTAAAAAATTTCCATCCAATTTCACAACGCACCACAATTTAAAGGCATTGGGGGGGGGGGGTTCTTGATTTTCTACCAAATCAACCTAAATACCCAAATTCAATGGTATATATTTTTTAATAAACCAATTAAATTAAATTTATCATGAAATTGAATACAAATAAAATAATTTAATTTAAATCTATCAATCTGGGTTAATAAAAATTGTCCATCATAACAAAACCACTTACCTCGAGATCATGAGATCATGAAACACAAATCCATAACAGGTAAACTCCAATGAAGAACTTAAGAAATATGGATATGAGAATCAAACCTAGACTCAAGATCCAAAATAGTGTGGATTAGATCCTCTAAAAACTCCGAGATCTATAAAACCCTAGGGAGGAAAGAGGATAAAGCAGAAGAAAGGGAACAGGAAGGGGAAACCTACCAAGTAGAGATCAAAATTCGTTTTACAAGATTCAATCCTCTTATGGAATGGAGTAGAGGGGAAACAATCCTTCAATGAATAATAAACCATACAGGGGTCGTTCTGGCCCATCATGCATCTAAAAGGGGTTTTTGATATTTTAAAACTAATTGGTAGATTAAAATTTCCCGTACACATGATTAGCTTAGTAGGGCCGAACGATTAGAAAAACTATGCACCCTAATAATGCAACCCATTTTGAAGGGGTGCATGGTTTCTCCTTAGTGGGAACATGGTTTTTCAAACCATGCACTAGCCATGGAAACCCCCACTATTTAGATTTTCATGGTTTTCCCTGAGAGGGCACATAGTTTTGGGAAACTGTACACCAACCGTGCATAACCCAGAAAATTTCAAAATTTTAAAATATTTCACCTGAAACAACCCCAAACAAAACCCAACCAAATAATGATCAAAATAGGGGTTTATGAATACTTGAAAATAGTAATATGATGTTACAAACGTCCCATAATAAAAAAATTTTTCCCAAAAAACCCTACTAAGAAGCTTCCATGCTAAAAAGATGAGGCTATTGCTCTCTCATCAGTTCCTCCCTCTCCCACATCTCATGAGAATTAAAACTGTACTACCCCAACACTCAAACCAAAGGTATTTTCATCCCACAAAGTACCTTGGTTTTATAATCAACAATCTTAAATGGATTATTAGTCATAGATAAACCTGGATCGACCTCGAGATCACTCCGGATTAGAAAATGATATTGATCGGATAGATACCTCCATAGCTAAGATACATGGAACACATTAGGTATCCACACAAGCTATTGTGAATGTGTTAAATGGTAATACACTATTCTTACCTGTTTAATAACCTCAAAAGGACCCAAAAAAAGGATAATGATTCCCTTTTATTCTATGCTTTGATGAACAAAATTGGGTGAAATTTTCAAGAACACCTGGTCACCAACTGAAAATTACAATGGTCTATAATGACAATCAACATAAGATTTATACCAACTTTGTGCCATCTAAATTATTTGATGAATCAACTAAATCTTTATTATTGTCTTTTGAACCAATATAGGTCCATCCCATGATCTCTCACCAATCTTTGACCAAAAAATTGATATCTATAAGGTTTTCCATACAAGTCCTCAAAAGGTTCCGTTATGGTCATAAACTGGTAACTATTATTATAAGAAAATTAATTTAGCCCTAGATGATCATCCAAAGCTCTGCCAAAGTCAAGGATCCAGGAATGTATCACATCCTCATGAATCTATATGGAGATTTCTGTATAGCCATATGACTGTGGATGATATTTCATGCTCAAATGGACCTAATATCTCAATGCCTCTTGAAGGCCTCTCCAAAAACGATAAGTGAATCAAGGATCCCTACCTGAGACTATAGTGTATGAAACTCTATGAAAACAATTAAATGTATTTTAAATAGAGATTTCCGAAATCCATAACTTCAGTTGTATCATAAATGGGTATAAATTATGCAGATTTAGTCATCTAATTGATCAGAACAAATTTGAAAATATTATTTCTCTAGGTACATAGTGACCAAATAAGAATTCTATAGATATATTTTCCCACTTCTAAGTCGACACTGGAAGTGGCTAAAGTAAACCCAAAGGTTTTTTATGCTCATAATTGACCTTTTCGAATGTATAAATGTGAGAGAAAAAATTATAAATGTCCCATATCATACCTAGACACCAGAATCTATGATGTATGTCATATAAAATCTTCATGGTTGTTGGGTTCACTACCCACTGGGAATTATATAAATCCCCCATCATATATTTCTTTACATCTAAAATAAAAAAAATCAATTCTGATAGTGTAGAGTTCCCTTGTTGGAGAATGGCCAATCAGGTACGGTCTTCCCACCATAAAGAGAGCCTCTAAGGCTATGGAACTCATCATCAAGCTTATATTCTTAAAGGATCATCTAGAGAAAATAAGATATCAATTAAAAACTGGACATGGAAACCACAATCCATGTTTCCTAGACTCTTATATTTAAATGTGTAAAAGAGCCATCAAGTTCCAATATTTTGATGATTCTTTCACCACCTAGTCTATAAGTTTTCTATTCAATGCATCTAAAAGACATTCCATTCCCTATGATATCGACGATGTCAAAGTTGAAAGATTGTATGTATTCCACCCAATGCCTCTAGCAGAGACTCAAATATTTTTTTGAGAAGATATAACTCAATATATTGTGGTATGGATATAAAGTAAAAATTTCTACAAAAAGGTAGTGCTTCCAACTCTTAAGCGTGTGCATCATTGTTGCATGTTTGAGGTCATGCGTTAGGTAATTCTTCTCGCGTGTCCTGAGTTTATGAGATCCATAATCAATGACATAATCACTCTACATAAGAACACATACCAATATTGAACCCGATGCATCATAAAAGACCACGTATCCCTGCCCAAACATTGGAAGAGTTAACACCAGTGTAGTAGTAAAAAGGCATTTCAGATAAAAAAATAATTCTAACATTTCTCATCCCAAGAAAACTTTACTCTGTTCTAAGTTAGAGAAGTTATGAGAGAATCCAACATTGATAATTCCTTTACAAACTAGAAATAATACCCATCTCAATCAAATAAGATTCAAATATCAAAAACATTTAATGGTTTCTCCCATGTCATAATATCTTTCAACTTTTTTGTATCAATTAATACACCATGTTCTGAAACCACCTGTCCTAATAATTTCGCTTCCTGAATCTAGAAATCACATTTTGATAGCTTGGTATAAAGTTAGTGATTTCACAAGAATTCCAGAACTACTATAAGATTATGTACATGATCCTCATTGTACATAGATTAAACAAGGAGTTCATCCACAAAATCCACAAAGAATGTTTTAGGATACTTACTATAAATCCTATTCATTATATCCACAAAAACTACAGGAGCATTGGTTAAACCAACTGGAATGAAAAGGTATTCACAATGGTCATACGTATTCTGAAAGGTAGTTTTTTGAATGTCATATTATTTTATCCTGAATGGATGGTAACCAGATCTAAGATAAATCTTTGAGAACAAGTCTTCTTCTTAAATAGGTTAAACATATCCCCATTACATGGAAACATATAATTTTTCTTTTCTGTATCTCGATTGAGTTTTTGGTATTTCACATGAAGGAGAAGTGAACCATACGATTTCTTAACAAAGAGAACTGACGTTGCCCAAGGAGACACACTCAGGCCTATAAAGGCTTTCTTTAGAGGATCATCCAACCGAGCCTTCAACTATTTCATTTCAGCTAGTTCCATTTGGTAAGAGTAAATATTTACTAGTTGAGTGTCAGGTACCAAATCAATATAAAACTATACCCCTTACCAGTGTCAAACCATAGAAATTATAAAGAAAGACATCAAGAAACTCAATGATAACTTGAGGGAGATCACCAATCAAAGATTCCCGCACTAAGTAAAAAGAAATAAAAAATATTAATTTTCTCAACTCTAGATAAGAAGGTCCATCTCTACTCAATCTCGGGTCCCATTCTCCTGGAATGATTCAACAAACCCTATCAGGTGCAGTAAAGGAGATGCACCGAAGATAACAATAAATCTGAGCTTTAATGGAAATGATCCAACTCATAATGAATATTACATCATGCGGTTTCATGTCGAGAACTATAACATCTCAAGGAAGATCAGCATATGATAAAGTGAAAGCACAAGAGGTACTATGGATACCCTATTTTGTCTTTTTTCCAAGGGGTGTAGTAATATCCCTCACATAAGATAAAATCTTCATAAAAATATTTAGTTGATTAATAATAAGAGTTTAAATAAAAGAATTATATGCACCAATATAAAATAAACTAGTCACTAATAATGAATCTATAGTGGTGGTACGTCTCATGGTTACTGGACCCATATCTTCTTCCTCTCAAGACTCTTACACTACATGGAGAATCTTTGTTTCATATGAATTTGGATGGAAAACATTTTTCCTAGAAGAATCATATTTTACTTCAGTTTTAGATGGTGATGATGATAATCTGTCACTATACAGAGTGTAATAGATATGGAATAAGTTATTCAAGTAACCAGAGCATCTAGAGGAACCACATATATTGGGTGAATTAGTGAAAAACTATTTGATTTTACTATAATTCCACACTGGTAGAAAATCAAAGGGCCTCTACCAAGCATTGATGGAGGTACAAAAGAACCCTGATGTTGAGAACCACTAAGAGAATCATCATGATTCCTTTTTTCCTTCAAAGAAAATCACACTACCACTGGGAGAAAAAGGAACTCCCATCAACCCAAAATTTATAGCCAAGTCTATTTCAACCATCAATTCTTGCTCCATCACATCAATATAAGAAGATAGCTTCAATAAAAAAACCTGAGAATGAATATAAGATCAATTTCATAGATCAAACCTTCAAGTTTTCATATTATCATTTGATACTATATCAGGTTCACACTGCACAAACTGAGCAAAGGGATTTTCATATTCTATCATGGTCCTATCAACCCAATCGAGTTTGAAAAAGTCGATAGACTTGACCAAAACTATTGAATCTGGAAAGAACTAGTCGGTGGAAATATATTATAAGTCCATCCTCTCTAATACCTCATGTTTCTTCTCTATTAACATCATGTCCCACCATCTTCTGCTCGGTTCCTCTAGCAAAAATGTGGCACAATTCACCTTGATATCATTAGGTGTCTCCAAGAACTATAAAAAATGCTCAATCCTTCTCAACCATTCCTCAAACTACTAAGGAACATTGGAGCCTTTGAAAACAAGTAGATTCTTGTGAATAAAATCCGAAGAATTATTCTGGAAAACATAACTATGAGGCTCCATTGATAAAGACTAAATGGGAATTGGTGGTTGTGCTTGTCCCAGATAATGGATAGTACAGATAATCACCTCAACCATACTGTGGTCTACAAGAAGATTTTATCACTATGTTTTAGTAAATGTTTACTCCTAGATCCAATTATCACATATTCTCGGAGGCATGATGCTACACAACATTAGTATACAACATTGAAGACATCATATTAACACTCAAATAGATAAACAAGGGAAATTAATCCCATAGATAGACAAATATGATTTGGATTTCAATATATCCAAATAGAAAAGAGCGAACAAACTAAAACTAATCCTCAAGGTGTTCTCCCAATTCCACCCTTGGTGACTTAGGGCACCTTATAGCGAGAGATGGCCAAATAATCAACATAAACCACCTCTTAAGTCCCAATAAGATTACATGACTATATACTGACATCAATGACTACAAGAAAAATACCATATACCAATTCTTTGAAACTGTTGGTAAAGGCCTCCAAATCGTTAGTATATTCTATACCAACGGTTTGGAGAACTGTTGGCTATTAAGCCATGGGGATAGGTCTATACCAACAGTTTTCAAAACCGTTGGTATAAGTAAAATGAAAAATCTATACCAACGGTTCCATAAAACCGTTAGTATATGTATTTCCAAAAAGAAGAATTTGGTTGGTTTTGATCCCAGTACCTCTGGTTTATGATTGAATGACCTAACCACTAACCTAACTTGACTTTTGTGAACATAATTTCACACACATATATATATATTATCATAAATATTTTAAAATTTTATTTATTTAATGTTCTCTGTAACAAGATTCCATAAAAAATACATGTAACTATAGCAACGGTTCTCAAAACTGTTTGTATAGATCTATACGAATGGTTTTGAGAACTGTTGGTATTTATTATTTGATTTTGGGACCTATAACAATGGTTTTGGACAAACCGTTGGTATACGGTCTCTATTATGGACCTATACCAACGGTTTGGCTAAAACTGTTGGCATAGGTCCATATAAGTGACCTATACCAATGGTTTGGGTCAAACCGTTGGTATATGTCCAAATTAGTGACCTATACCAAATCAATGATGGGAAATTTATTTTATGACATTTTTAAAATAAAATTCATCCCATTATCTACTTTAATATGAAAATTTCCATTTAAAAAAAAGTGGGTATTTAATCAACACATTCCTTTTTTCCAGGATAAAACCAATGGGTTTCTATCAATATCATTTTAAGACATTTTCTCAAATACCAATTTAAAATAAATTTCAGCAAATCAATTAATAATTCAGATTCCAAAATAAAATAAAATTGTTTAATTTAAAAAATTTCCATCAAATTTCACAACACACCAGAATTTAACGGAATTGGGGGGGGGGGTTCCCAATTTTTTATCAAATCAACCCAAATTACCAAATTTGATGGAATCAATTTTTTAGTAAACCAATTGAATGAAATTTACCATGAAATTGAATACAAATAAAATATTTGAATTTAAATTTATCAATCTGGGTTAATAAAATTTTTCCATCATAACAGAACCACCGACCTTAGGATCACGAGATCATGAAACCCAAATCCATAATAGGTAAACAACAATGAAGAGCTTCATAAATATGGATATGAGAATCAAACCTAGACTCAAGATCCAAATTAGTGGGGATTAGATCCTCCAAAAACTTTGAGATCTATAAAACCCTAGGGAGGAAAGAGGATATAGCCGAAGAAAGAGAACAGGAAGGGGAAACCTACCAAGTAGAGATCAAAATTCATTTTACAAGATTCAATCCTCTTATGAAAGGGATTAGATGGGGCACAATCCTTCAATGAAGAATAAACCATACCGGGGTTGTTATGGCCCATCATGCATCTAAAAAGGGGGTTTTGATATTTTAAAACTAATTTTTAGATTAAAAATTTTTTGTACACAGGGTTAGCTTAGTAGGTCCGAACGATTAGAAAAACTGTGCACCCTAATCGTGCAACACATTTTTAAGGGGTTCTTGGTTTATCCTTGGTGAGAAAATGGGTTTTCAAACCACGCACTAGCCCTAAACACCCCCACCATTTATATTTTCATGGTTTCCACTGAGATGGAGTACAATTTTGGGAAACTGTACACCAACCGTGCACAACCCAAAAAATTTCAAAATTTTAAAATACTTCACTTGATACAACCCCAAACAAAACCCAACCAAATAATGATCAAAAGAGGGGTTTATGAATACTTGAAAATGGTAATATGATGTTACAACCTTCCCATAATAAAATTTTTTTTCCCTAAAAACCCTACTAAGAAGCATCCATGATAAAAATATGAGGCTAATACTCTCTCATCAGTTTCTCACTCTCCCACATCTCATGATAATTAAAACCGTAATACCACATCACTCAAACCAAAGGTATTTTCATCCCACAAAGTACTTGGTTTTAGAATCAACTCTCTTAAATGGATGATCGGTCGTAGATAAACCATGCTCAACCTCAATATCACTCTGGAACAGAACATGATATTGATCAGATAGATACCTCTATAGCTAAGATACATGGAACACATTATGTATCGACATCAGCTATTGTGAATATGCTAAATGGTAAGCCACTATTATTACCGATTTAATAAACTCAAAAGGACCCACAAAACAAGGAGAATGATTCCCTTGTATTCTATTAATTGATGACCTAAATTGGGTGAAATTTTCAAGAACACCTGGTCACCAACTGAAAATTCTAATGGTCTATAATGACTATCAACATAAGATTTATACCAACTTTGTGCGATAAAAATTATTAGATGAATCAACTTAATCTTTGTTATTGTCTTTCGAACCAATATTGGTCCATCCAAAAATCTCTCACCAATATCTAACCAACACAATGGATATCTATAAGGATTGCCATATAAGTCCTTGGAAGGTCCAATTATGATCATAAACTGGTAACTATTATTATAAAAAAATTCATCTATCCCCAAATGATCATCCAAAGCTATGCTAAAGTCAAGGATCCAAGAACGTAGCATGTCCTCATGAATCTGTATAGATCTTCTTGTATATCCATATGAATGTGGATGATATGTCATGATCAAATGGAACTGATATCTCAGTGCCTCCTGAAGGACTATCCAAAAACGAGAAGTGAATAAAGGATCCCTACCTGAGACTATAGTGGATGGAACTCTTTGAAAACGAAAAATTTGTTTCACAGAGAGATTTCCGAAATCCATAACTTTAGTTGTATCATAAATGGGTATAAATTAAGCACATTCAGTCATTTAATTGATCACAACCTGTATTAAAATCTTCTTTCTCTAGGTACATGGTGACTAAACAGAAAGTCCATAGAGATATTGTCCCACTTCTAAGTTGACAAAAGAAGTGGCTAAAGTAAACCCAAAGGTTTTTTATGCTCATAATTGACCTTTCAGAATGTATAAAAGTGAGAGAAAAAAAATTAGAAATGACCCATCTCATACCAAGACACCAGAATCTATGATGTATGTCATAGAACATCTTCATGGTTTTTGGGTTCACTACCCACTAGGAATTATGTAAATCCACCATCATATCTTTCTTTACATCTAAAATCAAAATAATCAATTCTGATAGTGTAGATGTAAGAACCCAGACCTTCTTTTTCAGGTATGTTTTCCTTTTCGGGCCGTTTTTGAGAAAAATAGGAGAATCTGGAAATTTTGTAAGTACACGCCGTGTACTTTACAAGTACATGCCGTGTATTTTTCTTCCGCTCAAGGCCGTATACTAGCTGTGTCCGGGCCAGTCACACGGGGTGTATTGATGAGGTGGAGTCCGATTAATATGGCCTATGGAAAAGGTGAGTACATGCCGTGTACTCAAGAAGTACATGCCGTGTACTCAAGAAGTACATGCTGTGTACTTTTATTTATTATTTTATTAATCGGACCGGGGTCATGCCTAATCCCCGTTTTCATAATCTTCTCCACCTAATTACATCCAGATTGACCTAGAGGGCCGATTCTTCTCCGAGCCACCGATCCTTCACCAGTTGTCCGAATAGAATGCTGCCGGGTGCAATAGAATCGCAGCAGTGAGTTCTCGGTTCTTCTTTGGCCATATTTCATGATTCCTACTCTTGTGAGAGTTATCTGAAGTTGAGAGTTTTAGACATTTTTGTAGATTTACTCCTTTCTAGGCCGATTCATAGGCCGAGGTCCAAGAATATCAATCTCCTAGGATTGAGGTAGGTGGTTTGTTGCCCTACGTTAAATGTCTTTGAGTTTTTGGTGCAAAAGTGCCAAATATCCATGTATCGGGTATCTTGGGTTAGGGTTTGATCCTGTATCGTTATCTTCCTTAGATTTATTGTATGCTTGAGGTTATTAGATGATTAATAATTTATTTTCAGCATGTTTGAGGATCACCCCACGGGTGTTTTCCCTTGTTTTGGCTGTTGATTTCTGTTTGGCACGGTTTGCCTATGAGGCAACCCTATTTCACATTGCTATATGCCTGTTGAATTGATTGCATGTATTGCATGCTATTTATATTCTTGTGGATGCATTGTAGCTATTAGACAAGTAGTTGCTGGACTTACTTAGGCTACTAACATTCGATTACGCACGACTAAACTGCTCAGGGCTGAGTGAACCTGGTGTGGTAGACTAAAGGGGGAATTGATGATTAGGGCTTCCCTAGAGAGTCTGTTATAATTATTATCGATCGCAAGACCTAAGGGAATGGGACATTGTGCTTCCTCAGAGTGTCTTTAGTTACGTAGCGAGACTATAGGGGGAATTAGACGTAAGTGATTCCTCATAGAGTCTATATCTTTCTTTGCAAGACTGCAGGGGAATTGATGGTGAGAGCTTCCCAGAGTGTCTGTTCCTTGTCCGTCTACTTGACTAGAGGGGTTTTCTAGTAGGATCCACCCAGAGAGTCAGTTCTTTATTTGTTTGTTGGTTGTGACGAGTCCACCAAGCCAATGAACAAGCTTGGGTTTGTACTGCTTGCTGTTTAGGTAGACTAATGAGTTACCTTTTGTGATTACTTTCTTGCATTGGGAGTATAGAGCTGTTGCTAGGTTCCTTGGTTGATAGCTAAATGATTTTACTGAACTAATAAATAACTGTGAATAGAGTTTGGTAGGATTGCTTACTTTAGTGTACATATGCTTCTATGATTCATTTATTTACTTTAATTTTTCTATATTACTCACTGACAGTAGGGCACGGATCTCATGGTGATTGCCTATTGGGATTAGTCTCACACCCTGTTTGGGTCCTGATTTTTGGCCTGAACAGGTTATATGGTTGCAGGTGCGGACATGGATTGTGTCCCTTCTATTTCGGGTACGTGATTGCTGGTTGGAGCTGTAGAGCATAGGACCGAGCTTAGGTTTGCGATGCTGCTAGAGTTGTTGTTCCTTTCGTACTTTGTTTTCAGTTGTATTTCAGCACGTTGTTGTGTTTGCTGCTTTCCTTAGATACTTGTACCTGCTGCATCATTATCATTATCATTATGTCTTCATTGCTTCTCCTATTTAGTTTCAGTGTTTGTATGTTGTTTACTGCTTCCTCCATTGACTATTGTTTTCTTGCCTTGTATACCTTACTAAATGAGGGCATAGTTTCCCCAATAACTTACCAAGGCCATCACTACTAGTTGGTAGCCTATGGAATTTGTGGAAATGCGCTTGAGGTCATGTGGCGAACCGAGTATGGGGCACCAGTGGAAGGGCTCCGGATTCGGGTCATTACAAAGTGGTATCAGAGAATTTCTTATCTTTTTCTATTGACTTACTGTTTAGCGACATTAGACAAGGATATGACGGAATAGGTAAATGGTAAATAGCCATTCCCGAGCGTTCTAGAACCCGTGTATAGGAAAAAATCCAGATTACCTAGAATATTGAAAATTTTGAGTTTTGTGAATGTTACAATTTAATTTATTTCACCGTTGGGTGATGCACTTGTTTTGTGCTGTTACTGTTTATATGATTGTGGTTATATTTTGTTGCAACCCAATGAGATGAGGGTATTCCATCTCATGCATCATATAGGCACATGTTATAAGATCACATGCCATGCATTTTTCCATGCCATCTTGGTTGCATTAGATATTGCATGCTGTTGTGATAGGATTTGTGATAGACAATGCATGCTGTTGTGATAGATGCTATGATAGAATGACTGTTATATTGATAAGGTATCGTTGTTTGGATATTTCTTATCATAGATGCCAAAATTTTATCTCAGAGGTGTTATGGGCCCTCAAGGATCGGAATTTAGTGGATCGTGAGTTCTTATACTGTGGCTTGTTCTATGCATCATTATGATGCCAAGATTTGATTCGCAGGGAGTATGGGCCCCCACAGATTGGAATTTGGCACCTTAACCCTTGTTTTTTTGTGTTTTCTGGGCTCCGGTGTAGTCTTAAGGCTACTGTCTGGAAAAACCCATAATACACGGTGTGTACTTTATAGATACACGCCGTGTAGTTTTTGGCCGTGTCACTGACCATGTGGACAGGGACACGGAGCTGTAAATGGTTTTCAGGAACATGCCATGTACTGTAGGTACACGCCGTGTAGAGGTTAACTAGGATCTTGACCGTGTAACTAACAAAACGGGCCAGTTAATGCATGTTTAGTACACGCCGTGTTCGGTATGCACACGCCGTGTATCGTTTCCCAAGTACCCGACCGTGTCTTGAAAAACACGGTTCAGTGTTATCTTCTATTATATATGCCATGTTTGTTCGTAACACACCGGGTAAGGATCAGCCGAGTACCCGGTCGTGTCACGAACAACACGGGCCAAGGTTTCCCTTCAAGTGTGCGCCCTGTCTCTTAGGAACACACTGTGTAGTGTCGAACGTGTGTCAGGACATGTCGCTAACAACATGGTCCAGGTAAGGCATGTCCAGCACACGCCGTGTCTGCCTCAAAGAATGCCGTGTAGTATTCAGCTAAGACAGTCCGTGTGACCTAGTCATGTAGGAGTAACCGGGTAGGGAAAAGGGTAAGTACACGCCGTGTAGTTTAAGAACACACTGTGCATATGGGTAGTTTACACAGCCAAGTGTGGCCAATGTACACGCCCTGGGTAAACTTTTAAGGAACACACCGTGTAGTGGTACTACATGCCGTGTAGTCATGTTTTTCCCAGTTTTAAAGGTTTTCCCCCTCTTGTTCTGTTTTAATCTCCTATGTCGCAACTGTGTTCAACTTTAATGAGGGTGTGTTTTGGTATTTTAGAGTTATGGCACCGAGACTTCCTCCCGTTGCACGCCAGGAACCAGGCAGTGATCGTACGCCTGATACGCCTGATCAGGGACTGCCAGTAGTTCCGCCCATCATTCCGGACATGGCACTTGCAGTGATTCCAAACACTAGATCCAACGCTCAGTTCAGAGAGGGTTTCATGAGATTCATGCAGACCTTCCAAGGAGTTCAACATCCTACCCCGACTATGGAAGAGCTAACGCGGGTCTTCCAGCAACAGCATCCTCCCACTTTCACAGGGGATAGAGGACCTCAGGGTGCAGAGTCATGGCTGGAATCCATGATGTCCATCTTCGAGAATCTAGAGACACCTCCAGAGAGGAGGGTGAATCTCACGACGTATATGCTGCGATATTCCTCCAAGAGATGGTGGGATGTAGTCTCTCAGATGGGGCGCCAGTAGGCTATGGGTTGGGATGAGTTTTAGCATACATTTTTCGACTACTTCTACCCAGCGACGCTGAGGGATGACAGAGCCAGGGAGTTCATGAGCCTGTATCAGGGTACTCTCTCAATTATGGAGTATTCCTCCTGCTTCACTGAGTTACAGCGATTCACTCTCGTTCTAGGGAATGACGAGCTGTTTCTAGCAAGGAAGTTGGAGGAAGGCCTCAGACCGGAGATCAGATTGCAGGTGAATGTCTTTCAGATGACTTATATTACTCTGATAGTCAACCAGAAACTCATCACGAATAGGAACCTAAGAGAGACTGGAGCTGTGGACTAGGGCGGTACAACATCCAAGGCTGATTCCCTCCAGACAGACAGCAGGAAGCGCCACCGAGAGTCTACCCTAGGTGACCCGAGGAAGTGAGGTATTCCTTCTGGTAGAAGAGATTCCCCTTATGGCACCCAAGTGGTGTGTTATCAGTGTGGGAGGAGTGGGAAAAAGAATCCCCAGTGCCTGAGGGACCCAGTGGAGTGCCGATCCTGCGGCAAGATGGGTCACCTGCAGCGTTTCTGTAAGGTTCTCCTTCCAGCGGCTAGTGAAGGAAGATCAGTTTCGACCCCACGTATAGGAGCATGATCACTAGCTCCACAGCAGACTGGGGGCTGGAGTTCTACTGGACGTTCAGGTCAAGGTAGAGGTCGTGGAAACAGTGGTCAGGCTCAGGGAGGAGCATCTCAGGGTTTTCAGGCTGCTACACAGGGCCGCGGTAGAGGCCAAACTTTTGTTGTAGAGCAGATTCATCAGGAACAGGATCCCGGACCCTCTACAGTTCAAGGTACGATCTTAGTAGCCTCAATTTTACCTTCATCCCTTTTCAATACAGGTTTATCACATAGATTTATCTCTATTTCTATCGTGGAAAGCCTTGAGCCTTGTGTCTTTTCATATGCTGACATGTTGACTCTCGACACACCCTAGGGAACGAGGACATCTAGCGTACATCAGTGCAAGGGGTTCCCTCTCGAGGTTACATGGTATCGTTTCTTATGGGACCTCTATGTCCTGGAGATGATGGTCTATGACATCATTCTTGGTATGGACTGGTTGGTTCCCTTCTAGGCAGTCGTCGATTGCTATCGCCATAGGGTGAGTTTCGTATCACCAGAGGGAGAATCTTTCCTTCATAAAGGCGAGTGGGATGTTCAGGCGATTCGAGCCAGACTCGAGCATTATGGGCTAGGAGGAGTTACGGCCCAGATTTCTAGTCTTTATCTAGATGACCAGGGGACTCCTCAGTTAGATTTTCTTCCAGTGGTTGATCGCTTTCCAGATGTCTTTCCGGAAGAATATTCAGGTTTTCCTCCGGAGCGTGAGGTATACTTCTTGATTGATCTCGTGCCAGGAGCAGCACCAGTGTCAATTACTCCTTATACGATGGATACACCTGATTTGCAGGAGCTCAAGAAGCAGTTGGAGGAGTTGCAGGCAAAGGGTTTCTTCCAATCCAGTACTTCTCCTTGGGGTTCGCCTGTCCTGTTCGCGAAGAAGGAAGACGATACCCTTAGGCTTTTTGTGAAGTATCGGAAGTTGAACCAGTTGATGGTCAAGAACCGATATCCCTTGCAGAGTATTGATGATCTATTCGATCAGCTTTGAGGAGCTCGGGTGTTATCGAAGATCGATTTGAGGTTCAGTTATCATCAGCTGCGTGTTAGACCTTCAGATATACCTCTAACAGCCTTCAGGAGCAGGTATGGCCTCTATTAGTATACGGTTATGCCGTTCGGTCTTACAAACGCACCAACAGTTTTCATGGCACTGATGAACCGAGTGTTCCATCCTTACTTGGATTCCTTCTTCATGGTCTTCGTGGACGATATCTTGGTGTACTCTCACACTCGACACGACCATGCAACCCATCTTGAGATCGTTTTGTGTACACTGAGGGAGCATCGTCTTTATGCTAAACTCTCAAAGTGCCACTTTTGGATGGATGAGATTCACTTCCTGGGTCATGTCATCTCAGAGACAGGAGTATCAGAAGACATAGAGAAGGTGAGAGCAGTAGTTACCTGGGAGCAGCTGAAGAACATCTTTGAGGTACAGAGCTTCTTGGGGCTGGATAGTTACTACATGCGGTTTATAAAGGACTTCTCACGCCTAGAAGCACCGCTGAAATGCTTTACTAAGAAGGGGGTGAAGTTTGTTTGGTCATATGACTGTGACTCATCTTTCCTGGAGCTGAAGGGGAGATTGAATTCAGCACTGATCCTAGTTTTTCTGGAGCCAGGCAAGAGCTATACAGTTTTCTGTGATGCATCTAGCATCGTGCTTGGAGCAGTGCTTATGCAGAAGTATCGAGTGGTTGTGTATAGATCTCGATAGCTGAGGCCTCATGAGAGGAATTATCCTACGCACGACCTGGAGTTGGCCGTGGTCGTTCATGCTTTACACTGTTGGAGACATTATCTTCTAGGAGAACATTTTGTGGTATACACTGACCACAAGAGTCTCAAGTACATCTTCACGCAGCGTGACCTGAATCTGAGATAGCGGAGGTGGGTTGAGTATCTCCAGTCCTTTAATTTCAAGCTTGCCTATACGCCTGGGAAAGGCAACGTAGTGGCTGATGCACTGAGCAGGAGAACTCAGATACATGCAGTTCAGGAGGCCATCAGTGAGTGGAAACTGATGAATCTGTTCTCGGAGACGCATTTGGAGGTGCACGACAGGTAGGGGAATACTTTTCTATATTCTATGGCTATTACATCTACGCTTTTAGACCGAGTTCAAATGAGGTATCTGGATGATTCAGAAGGGCTAGTTCTACAGGAAAGCATGGTAGGAGAGGACCCTCTTCCCGGGTGGACCATTGGTGAGGATGATATCTTGCATTTCCAGGGACACGTATGGGTGCCAGCAGATATAAGCGAGGAGATAATGAAAGACTTACATTCCTCAGTTTGGAAAGTTCATCCTGGCGTTACCAAGATGTACCGTGATTTACACTGCCAGTACTGGTGGCCAGGTATGAAGAGAGATGTGGCTGGTTTTGTCATGAGGTGTTCCACCTGTCAGCAGGTGAAGGCGGAGCACCGGCGGCCAGAAGGGCTTTTACAGCAGCTACCCATTCCAGAGTGGAAGTGGAACGATGTCGTGATGGACTTCGTAACAGGGTTACCGAGATCGTCGAGAGGAAAGGATGCGGTGTGGGTTGTCGTTGACAGGCTTACGAAGGTTTCTCACATCTTACAAATAATGGAGACCATCAGTGTCAATGAGCTTGGATGGTTGTACGTCTGTCAGATTGTGTGCTTTCATGGGGTTCCGTGTACTATCGTTTCAGATAGGGACACCCACATTACTTCACATTTTAGGCAGGGGCTACAGAAAGCTTTGGGTACACAGGTGCTTCTGAATACAACTTATCATCCTTAGACAAATAGTCAGTCAGAGCACACGATCTAGGTGCTTGAAGATAAGCTCCTAGCTTGCATTCTAGACTTTTTTGGTTCTTGGGAAAAGCATATACCTCTCGTGGAGTTTTCCTATAGCAACAGTTTCCAGGAAACTATTCAGATGGCACCTTACGAGGATTTGTATGGTAGGCCATGCTAATCACCTTTGTGTTGGCTGGAGGCAGGAGAGGCAGCTTTGCTGTGACCTCGTCTCGTCCAGGAGACCTCATAGCAGATAGATTTTATTTGAAAGAGGATGGATACTACAAAGTATCATCAAAAATCTTATGCTGATCAGCGGAGGCAACCTCTGTAGTTCGGGGTCGGAGACCAGGTTTTCCTACATGTCACCCTGAGGTTGGGACAAAAGCGGATCAGGAGATAGGGTAAGCTTTCACTGAGATACGTCGGGCCGTTCGAGGTTCTGTAGAGAGTCGGGATGGTTTCTTATAGGTTGCAGTTACCTCAGAGATATCAGGCTATGCACGACGTCTTCCATGTTTCTTAGCTTCGACATTATTTCTTAGACCTGTCTCATGTTTTTTGACCCGAGGTGGTTGAGCTGGAGCAGGATGCATCGTTCGGGTAGCATCCTATCAGTATTGTTGATCACAGTGAAAAGGTACTCCGTGGATGGTCTGTTCCTCTGGTATGGGTGCTATGGCAGCACGACCGTGTGCAGGACGAGACTTGGGAGAGGGAGGCCGATATGCGATTACAGTGGCCAGAGTTGTTCGAGGTTTCTTCTTCGCCACCTTGCTAGGGAAATTCAGGGATGAATTTCTTTAAGGAGGGAAGTTTGTAAGAACCCAAACCTTCTTTTTCAGGTATTTTTCCCTTTTCTGGACGTTTTTGAGAAAAAGAGTAGAATCTGGAAATTTTGAAAGTACACGCCGTGTACTTTTCTTCCGCTCGAGGCTGTGTGCTGGTTGTGTCCGGGCCAGTCACATGGGGTGTAGCGATTAGGTGGAGTCTAATTAATACGGTGTACAGAAAAGGTGAGTACACTCTGTGTACTCAAGAAGTACACGCCGTGTACTTTTTTTTTCATTAATCGGACCGGGGTCACGCCTAATCCCCATTTTCATCTTCTTCTCCGCCTAATTACGTCCAGAGCGACCTAGAGGGCCAATTCTTCTCTGAGCCACCGATCCTTCACCAGTTGTCCAAATCAAATGTCATCGGGTGCAATAGAATCGCAACGGTGAGTTCTCTGTTCTTCTTTGGCAATGTTTCCTGATTCCTCCTCTTGTGAGAGTTATCTGAGGTTGAGCGTTTTAGACATTTTTGCAAATTTAATCCATTCTTGGCCGATTCATAGGCCGAGGTTCAAGAATATCAATCTCCTAGGATTTAGGGAGGTGGTTTGTTTCCCTATGTTGAATGTATTTGAATTTTTGGTGCAAAAGTGCCGGACACCCATGTATCGAGTATCTCGGGTTAGGGTTTGATCCTATATCGTTATCTGCCTTATATTTCTTGTATGCTTGAGGTTATTATATGATTAATAATTGCTTCTCAGCATGTTTGAGGATCACCCCACGGGTGGTTTCCCGTGTTTTGGCTGTTGATTGATGTTTGGAACGGTTTTCCTACGAGGCAACCCTATTGAAAATTTCTAGTATGACTGTTGACTTGATTTCATGTATTTCCTGCTGTTTATATGCTTATGGATGCATTGTAGCTATTATCCAAGAAGTTTCTAAACTTACATAGGCTACTAACAGTCGATTATGTACGACTAAACTACTCAGGGCTGAGTGAACCTGGTGTGGTAAACTAAAGGGGGAATTGACGATTAGGGCTTCCCTAGAGAGTCTGTTATAATTAGTATCGATCGCAGGACCTAAGGGAATGGGACTTTGTGCTTCCTCAGAGTTTCCTTAGTTACGTAGCGAGACTATAGGGGTAATTAGACGTAAGTGCTTCCCCAGAGAGTCTATATCTTTCTTTGCAAGACCGCAGGGGAATTGACAGTGAGAGCTTCCCAGAGTGTCTGTGCCTTTTACATCTACTTTACTAGAGGGGTTTGCTGGTAGAATCCACCCAGAGAGTCAGTGCTTTATTTGTTGGTTGGTTGTGACGAGTCCACCAAGCCAAAGAACAAGCTTGGGTTTGTACTTCTTGCTGTTTAGGTAGACTATTGAGTTACCTGTTGTGATTACTTTCTTGCCTTGGGAGTATAGATCTATTGCTAGGTTCCTTGGTTGATAGATAAATGATTGTACTGAACTAATAAATAAATATGAATGGAGTTTGGTAGTATTTCATACTTTAGTGTACATCTGCTTCTCTACTGCATTTATTTCCTTTACTTTTTCTATATTACTCACTGACAGTAAGGCACAGATCTCGTGGTGATTGCCTACTGGGATTAGTCTCACACCCTGTTTGGGCCCTGCTTTTCGGCCCAAACAGGTTATATGGTTGCAGGTGTGGACATTGATTGTGACCCTTCTAATTCATGTACGTGATTGCTGGTTGGATCTGGAGAGCATATGACCGCACTTAGGCTTGCGATGCTGTTGGAGTTTCTGTTCCTTTCGTACTTTGCTTTCAGTTGTATTTCAGCACATTGTTGTATTTTCTGCTTTCCTTAGATACTTGTACCTGCTGCATCATTATCATTATCATTATGTGTTCATTGCTTCCGCTGTTTAGTTTCAGTGTTTGTATGCTGTTTACTGCTTCCGCCATTGACTGTTGTTTTCTTGCCTTGTATACCTTACCAAATGAGGGCATCGTTTCCCCAATAACTTACCAAGGCCCTCGCTGCTAGTCGACAGCCTCTGGAATTTGTGGAAATGCGCTTGAGCGCATGTGGCGAACCGGGTACGGGGCACCAGTGGAAGGTCTCCAGATTCGGGTCGTTACAGTTGAGTTCCCTTGTTGGAGAATGACCAATCAGGTATGGTCTGCCCACCATAAAGAGAGCCTCCAAGGCTATCGAAATCATCATCAAGATGATGTTCTTAAAGGATCATCTAGAGAAAATAAGATATCAATTAAACACTAGACATGGAAACCACAACCCATGTTTCCTAGACTCTTATATTTAGCTATGAAAAAGAGACATCGAGTTCCAATCTTTTGATGATTCTTTCATCACCTGGTCCATAAGTTTTCTATTCAATGTATCTATAAGACATTCCCTTTCCCTACAATATCGACGATGTAAAAGTTGAAAGATTTTATGTATTCCACCCAAATCCTCTAGAAGAGACTCAAATTTTATTTAGATAATATATAACTCAATATATTGTTGTATGAATATAGATTAAAACTTTCTACAAAAAGGTAGTGCTTCCAACTCTTAAGCGTGTGCATCATATTTGCATGTTTGAGGTTATGGGTCAGGTAATTTGTCTCATGTGGCCTAAGATGATGAGACCCATAATCAATGACATAATTACTCTACATAAGAACACTTCCCAAGCCGGAACCCAATGCATCATAAAAGATCACATATCCCTGCCCAACCTTTGGAAGAGTTAACACCAGTGTAGTAGTCAAAAGGAATTTCAGAAAAAAAAAATGATTCTAACATTTCTCATCCCAATAAAAATTTACTATGTTTGAAGTTATAGAAGTTATCAGAGAATCCAACTTTGATAATTCCTTTAAAAACTAGAAATAATACCCATCTCAACCAAAGAATCTTTGAATCTCAAAAACATTTAACGATTGCTCCAATGTCATAATATCTTACAAATTTTATTGTATCAATTGAAATACCATGTTCTGAAACCACCTGTACTAATAATTTCACCTTCTGAATCTAGAAATCACATTTTGATAGCTTGGTATAAAGTTAGTGATTCCACAAGAATTCCAGAACTACTCTAAGATTATGAACATGATCATCCTTGTACAAATATTAAACAAGTTGTTCATCCACAAAAGCCACTAAGAATGTTTCAGGATACTTACAATAAAACCTATTCATTATATCCATAAAAACTACATGAGCATTGGTTAAACCAACTAGAATTAAAAGTTAATCATAATGGTCATACCTGTTCTAAAAGGTAGTTTTTTGAATGTCATATTATTTTATCTTGAATGGATGGTAACCAGATCTATGATCAATCTTTGAGAACCACTCTTACTCTTCAATAGTTTAAGCATATCATCAGTACATGGAAACATATAATTTTTCTTTTATGTATCTCTATTGATTTTTAGGTATTTCACATGAAGGAGAAGTGAACCATCTGATTTCTTCACAAAGAGAACTGACGCTACCCAAGGAGACACTCTCGGGTAGATGAAGCCTTTTTTTAGACGATCATCCAACTGAGCCTTCAACTATTTCATTTCAGCTGGTTCCATTTGGTATGAAGAAATATATACTATTTGAGTGTCAGGTACCAAATCGATATAAAACTCTACCTCCCCTACCAGTGTTAAACTGAAGAAATTATAAGGAAATACATTGAGAAACTCGATGATAACTTGAGGGAGATCACCAATAAAAGACTCTCGCACCAAGTCAAAAGTAATAAAAAACATTAATTTTTCTCAACTCTAGATAAGAAGGTCCATATCTACTCAAACTTGGGTCCCATTCTCCTTGAATGATTCTATAAACCCTATCAGGTGTAGTAAAGGAGATGTCCCAAAGATAACAATAAATATGAGCTTTATTGGAAATGATCCAATTCATAATGAATATTACATCATACAGTTTCATGCCGAGAACTATAAAATATCAAGGAAGATCAGAATATGATAGAGTGAAAGCATAAGAGGTACTATAGATACCTTGTTTTTTCATTTTTCCATGGGGTGTAGTAATATCCCTCATATAAGATAAAATCTTCATAGAAATATTTATTTGATTAACAATAAGAGTTGAAATAAACGAATGATATGCATCAATATAAAATAAACTAATCACTAATAATGAGTCTGTATTGGTGGAATGTCTCATGGTCACTAGACCCATATCTGCTTCCTCTGGTGACTCTTACACTACCTGGAGAAGCTTTGTTTCAGATAAATTTGGATGGAAAACATTTTTCCTTGAAGCATCATATTTTACTGTATTTTTTGATGGTGATGATGATAATGTGTCACTACACAGAGTGGAATCGATATGGAATAACTTCTTTAAGTAACCTGAGCATCTACAAGAACCACATATATTGGGTGACTTAGTGAAAACACTATTTTATTTCCCTAAAATTACTCACTAGTAGAAAATCAAAGGGCCTATACCAAGCACCGAAGGAGGTACAAAAGAACCCTAATGTTGAGAACCACTAAGAGAATCATCATGATTCCTTTTTTTCTTCACATAAAATCACACTACCATTAGGAAAAAAAGGAACTCCCATCAACTCTAACTTTACAGCCAAGTATATGTCAACCATCAATGCTTGATCCATCACATCAGTATAAGAAGTTAGCTTCAATAAAAAAACCTGAGAATGAATATCAGATCAAATTTCTAGATAAAACCTTCATGTTTTCATATCATTATTTGATACTATATCAGGTTCACAGTGCAAAAACTGAGCAAAGGGATTTTCATATTCTGTCATGGTCCTATCAACCCAATCAAGTTTGAAAAACTCGATAGCCTTGGTGAACACTATTGACTCTGGATAGAACTGGTTGGTGGAAATATCTTATAAGTCCTTCCTCTATAATACCTCATGTTTCTTCTCCATTACCATCATGTCCCACAATCTTCTTCTCAGTTCCTCTAGCACAAAGGTGGAACACTTCACCTTGATATCGTTAGGTGTCTCTAAGAACTACAAAAAATGATCAATCCTTCTCATCCATTCCTTAGACTCTTAAGGAACAATGGAGCCTTTGAACACTAGTAGATTCTTGTGAATAAAATACCAAGAATGATTCTGTAAAACATATCTATGAGGTTCCGTTGATGGAGACTAAATGGGAACTGGTGGTTGTGCTTGTCCCAGATCATGGATAGTACACACAATCACCTCAACCATATTGTGGTCTACAAGAATATTTTCTCACTAAAGTTCAGTAAACGTTTACTCCAAGATCCAATTATCACATATTCTCATAGGAATGATGATACACAAAATTAGTAGACAACATTGATGAAATCATATTTACACTCAAATAGAGAAACAAGGGAAATTAATCCCACAGATAGACAAACAAGATTTGGATTTTAATATATCCAAATAAAAATAGGGAAAAGACTAGAACTAACCCTCAAGGTGTTCTCCCAAAACCACCCTTGGTGACTTAAGGCATATTATAGTGAGATATGAAAAAATACTCAACAAAAACTACCTCTTAAGTCCCAATAAGATTACAAAACTATATAATGACATCAATGACTACTAGAAAAATACCCTATACCAACAGTTTGAAACTGTTGGTATAGGCCTCAAAATCATTGGTATATCCTATACCAACGGTTTGGAGAACTGTTGGCTAGCAATACATGGGGATTGGTCTATACCAACGGTTTTCAAAACCATTGGTATAAGTAATATGAAAAATATATACCAATGGTTCCATAAAACTTTTAGTATATGTATTTCAAAAAAGAATAATTTGGTTGGTTTTGATCCCAGTACTTCTGTTTTATGATTGAACGACCTAACCACTAGCCTAACTTGACTTTTGTGAACATAATTTCATATATATATATATACACACATTATCTTAAATATATTAAAATATTATTTTTTTAATGTTCTCTGTAAGAAGATTCCATAAAAAATACATGTAACTATACAAACGGTTCTCAAAACTGTTGGTATAGAGCTATACCAACGGTTTTGAGAACCGTTGGTATTGATTCTTTGATTTTGGGAACTATACCAATGATTTTGGACAACCCATTGGTATAGGGGGGACCTATAACAACAGTTTGGGGAAAACTGTCATTATAAGGTCTCTATTATGGACCTATACCAACAGTTTGGCCAAAAATATTGGCATAGGTCCATATAAGTGACCTATACCAACGGTTTTGGACAAACTATTGGTATAGGTCTCCCTATACCAACGGTTGTCCAAAACCGTTGGTATATGTCCAAATTAGTGACCTATACCAAATCAATGATAGGAAATTTATTTTATGACTTCTTAAAATAAAATTCTTCACATTCTCTACTTTAGTATGAAAATTTCCATTTACAAACAAAACTGGGTATTTAATCAATAAATTCCTTTTTTTTTCAGGATAAAACCAATGTGTTTCAATCAAAATAATTTTAAGACATTTTATCAAATAAAAATTTGAAATAAATTTCATCAAATCAATTAACAGTTTAGATTCCAAAATAAAATCAAATTGTTTAATTTAAAAAATTTCCATCCAATTTCACAACACACCACAATTTAAAGGAATTGGGGAGGGGGGGTTTCCCAATTTTTTATCAAGTCAACCCAAATCCAAAAATTCAATGGAATCAATTTTTTATTAAAACAATTGAATGAAATTTATCAATAAATTGAATACAAATAAAATATTTGAATTTAAATCTATTAATTTGGGTTAATAAAAATTGTCCATCATAATAGAACCACCTACATCCGGATCATGATATCATGAAAAACAAATCCATAATAGGTAAAATCCGATGAAGAACTTCATAAACATGGATATAAGAATCAAACCTAGACTCAATATCCATAACAGTGGATATTATATCCTCTAAAAAATTTGAGATCTATAAAACCCTAGGGAGGAAAGAGGATAGAGAAGAATAAAGAGAACAGTTAGGGGAAACCTACCACGTAGAGATCAAAATTCATTTTACAAGATTCAATCCTCTTATAGAAGGGAGTAGAGGGGAAACAATCCTTCAATGAATAATAAAACATATGGGGGTCTTTATGTCCCATCATGCATCTAAAAAGGGGGTTTTGAAATTTTAAAACTAATTTGTAGATTAAAAATTTCCCATACACACATTTAGCTTATTAGTTCCAAACGATTAGAAAAACTGTGCACCCTAATCATGCAACCCATTTGGAAGGGGTGCATGGTTTCTTCTTAGTGGGAACATAGTTTTTCAAACCATTAAATAGACATGAACACCCCCACTATTTAGATTTTCATGGTTTCCACTAAGAGGGAACAATGTTTTGGGAAACCGTACACCAACTGTGCACAACCTAGAAAATTTCAAATTTTGAAAATATTTCACCGGAAATAACTCCAAACAATACCCAACTAAAGAATGATCAAGATGGGTATATGAATACTTGAAAATAGTATTAGGATGTTACAAACTTCCCATAAAAAATCTTTTTCCCAAAAAACCCTACTAAGAAGCTTCCATGCTAAAAAGATGAGGCCAATTCTCTCTTATCAGTTCCTCCCTCTCCCACATCTCTTGAGAATTAAAACCGTACTACCACATCACTCAAACCAAATGTATTTTCATCCCAAAAATTACCTTGGTTTTAGAATCAACTATCCTAAATAGATGATCGGTCATAGATAGACCAGGATCAACCTCAAGACCACTCTGGATCAGAACATGATATTGATCAGATAGATACCTCCATAGCTAAAATACATGGAACACATTATGTATTGACATCAGCTATTGTGAATGTGATAAATGGTAAGCCACTATTCTTACATGTTCATTAACCTAAAAAGTACCCACAAAACAATGAGAATTATTTCCTTGTATTCTATTCTTTGATGACCTAAATTGGGTGAAATTTTCAAGAACACCTGGTCACCAACTGAAAATTCTAATGGTCTATAATGACGATCAACATAAGATTTATACCAACTTTGTCCGATCAGAATTATTAGATGAATCAACTTAAACTTTATTATTGTCTTTCGAACCAATATTGTTCCATCCAATGATCTCTCACCAATCTCTAACCAACAGAATGGATATCTATAAGTATTTCCATACAAGTCCTCGAAAGGTCCCATTATGATCATAAACTGGTAACTATTATTATAAGAAGATTCATCTATCCCCAAATGATCATCCAAAGCTCTTCTAAAGTCAAGGATCCAAGAACGTAGCATGTCCTCATGAATCTGTATAGATCTTTCTGTATATCCATATGAATGTGGATGATATGTCTTGTTTAAATGGACCTAATATCTCAGTGCCTCCTTAAGGCCTATCCAAAAACGAGAAGTGAATCAATGATCCCTACCTAAGACTATAGTGGATGGAACTCTTTGAAAACGAACAATGTATTTCACATAGGGATTTCCCAAATCCATAACTTTGGTTGTATCATATGTGGGTATAAATTAAGCGGATTCAGTAATCTAATTGATCAAAAACTGTATCAAAATATTCTTCCTCTAGGTAAATGGTGACCAAACAGAAAGTCCATAGAGATATTTTCTCACTTCTAAGTTGACACAGGTTGTGGCTAAAGTAAACCCAAAGGTTTTTTATGCTCATAATTGTCCTTCTAGAATGTATAAAAGTGAGAGAATAATTAGAAATGGACCATCTTATACCAAGACACCAAAATCTATGATGTATGTCATATAAAATCTTCATGGTTGTTGGGTTCACTACCCACTGGGAATTATGTAAATCCCCCATCATATATTTCTTTACATATAAAATAAAAAAAATCAATTCTGATAGTGTAGAGTCCCCTCGTTGGATAATGAACAATCAGGTATGGTCTGCCCACCATAAAGAGAGCCTCTAAGGCTATCAAACTCATCATCAAGATGATGTTCTTAAAGGATAATCTAGAGAAAATAAGATATCAATTAAACACTAGACATGGAAACCACAACCCATGTTTCCTAGACTCTTATATTTAGCTGTGAAAAAAATCCCTCAAGTTCCAATCTTTTTATGATTCTTTCACCACCTGGTCCATAAGTTTTCTATTCAATGCATCTATAAGACATTACCTTTCCCTATGATATCAACGATGTCAAAGTTGAAAGATTACATGTATTCCACCCAATGCCTCTAGTAGAGACTCAAATATTATTTAGAGAATATATAACTCAATATATTCTGGTATTAATATACAGTAAAAATTTCTACAAAAAGGTAGTGCTTCCAACTCTTTAGCGTGAGCATCATAGTTTCATGTTTGAGGTTATGGGTCAGGTAATTCTTCTTGTGTGGCCTAAGATGACGTGACCCATAATCAATGACATAATTACTCTACATAAGAACACATCCCAAGCCTGAACCCAATGCATCATAAAAGACCACATATCCCTGCCCAACCTTTGGAAGAGTTAACACTAGTGTAGTAGTCAAAAGGCATTTCAGATAAAAAAAATAATTCTAACATTTCTCATCCCAAGAAAACTTTACTACGTTTGAATTTAAAGAAGTTATCAGAGAATCCAACTTTGATAATTCCTTTATAAACTAGAAATAATACGCATCCTAACCAAAGAATCTTCGAATCTCAAAAACATTTAACGATTGCTCCAATATAATAATATCTTTCAACTTTTTTGTATCAATTGAAATACAATGTTCTGAAACCACCTGTCCTAATAATTTCACTTCCTGAATCTAGAAATCACATTTTGATAGCTTGGTATAAAGTTAGTTATTTCACAAGAATTCCAGAACTACTCTAAGATTATGCACATGATCCTCCTTGTACATAGATTAAACAAGGAGTTCATCCACAAAATCCACTAATAATGTTTCAGGATACTTACAATAAATCATATTCATTATATCCATAAAAAATACATGAGCATTAGTTAAACCAACTACAATGAAAAGGTAATCATAATGGTCATACCTGTTCTGAAAGTTAGTTTTTTGAATGTCATATTATTTTATCCTGAATGGATGGTAACAAGATCTAAGATCAATCTTTGAGAACCACTCTTACTATTAAATAGTTTAAACATATCATCAGTACATGGAAACATATAATTTCTCTTTTCTGTATCTCGATTGAGTTTTAGGTATTTCACATGGAGGAGAAGTGAACCATCCGATTTCTTAACAAAGAGAACTGACGCTGCCCAAGGAGACACACTCGGGCATATGAATCCTTTCTTTAGACGCTCATCCAACCGAGCCTTCAACTATTTCATTTCAGCTGGTTCCATTTGGTATGATGAAATATATACTATTTGAGTGTCAGGTACCAAATCGATATAAAACTCTACCTCCCTTACAAGTGTTAAACTGAAGAAATTATAAGGAAATACATCGGGAAACTTGATGATAACTTGAGGGATATCACCAATCAAAGACTCTCACACCAAGTCAAAAGCAATCAAAAACATTAATTTTTCTCAACTTTAGATAAGAAGGTCCATCTCTACTCAAACTTGGGTCCCATTATCCTTGAATGATTCTACAAACCCTATCAGGTGTAGTAAAGGAGATGTGCCTAAGATAACAAATAAATATGAGCTTTATTGGAAATGATCCAATTCATAATGAATATTACATCATGCGGTTTCATGTCGAGAAATATAAAATCTCAAGGAAGATCATCATATGATAAATTGAAAGCATAAGAGGTACTATGGACACCCTGTTTTGTCATTTTTTGAAGGGGTGTAGTAATATCCCTCACATAAGATAAAAGCTTCATAGAAATATTTAGTTGATTACCAATAAGAGATGAAATAAATGAATGATATGCATCAATATAAAATAAACTAATCACTAATAATGAATCTATATTGGTGGTATGTCTCATGGTCACTAGACCTATATCTGCTTCCTCTGGTGACTCTTACACTACCTGGAGAAGCTTTGTTTCAGATGAATTTGGATGGAAAACATTTTTCCTTGAAGCGTCATATTTTACAATAGTTTTTTATGGTGATGATGATAATGTGTCACAACACAGAGTGGAATAGATATGGAATAACTTCTTCAAGTAACCTGAGCATCTACAGGAACCACTTATATTGGGTGAATTTGTGAAAACACTATTTGATTTCCCTAAAATTCCACACTAGTAGAAAATCAAAGGGCCATTACCAAGCACTAAAGGAGGTACAAAAGAACCCTGATGTTGAGAACCACTGAGATAATCATCATGATTCCTTTTTTCCTTCACAGGAAATCAAACTACCACTAGGAGAAAAAGGAACTCCCATCAACCCTAACTTTACAGCCAAGTCTATGCCAACCATCAATGCTTGATCCATCACATCAGTATAAGAAGTTAGCATCAATAAAAAAACCAAGAATGAATATAAGATCAAATTCCTAGATCAAACCTTCAAGTTTTCATATCATCATTTGATACTATATTATTTTCACACTGCACAAACTGAGCAAATGGATTTTGATATTCTGTCATGGTTCTATCAACCCAATCGAGATTGAAAAACTCGATAGCCTTGGTGAACACTATTGACTCTGGAAAGAACTGGCTAGTGGAAATATCTTAGAAGTCCTTCCTCTCTAATACCACATGTTTCTTCTCCATTACCATCATGTCCCACAATCTTCTTCTCGGTTCCTCTAGCACAAAGGTGGAACACTTCACCATGATATCATTAGGTGTCTCCAAGAACTACAAAAAATGATTAATCCTTCTCATCCATTCCTTAGACTCTTAAAGAACAATGAAGCCTTTGAACACTAGTATATTATTGTGAATCGAATCCAAAGAATGATTCTGTAAAACATATCTATGAGGTTCCATTGATGGAGACTAAATGGGAACTGGTGGTTGTGATTTTCCCAGATCATGGATAGTACACACAATCACCTCAACCATACTGTGGTCCACAAGAATATTTTCTCACTAACGTTCAGTAAACGTTTACTCCTAGATCCAATTCTCACATATTCTAAGAGGCATGATGACACACAACATTAGTAGAAAAAATTGAAGACATCATATTAACACTCAAATAGAGCAACAAGGGAAATTAATCCCATAGATAGACAAACAAGATTTGGATTCCAATATATCCAAATAAAAATAGGGAAAAGACTAGAACTAATCCTCAAGGTGTTCTCCCAAAACCACCCTTGGTGACTTAAGGCACATTATTGTGAGAGATGAAAAAATACTCAACAGAAACTACCTCTTTAGTCCCAATAAGATTACACGACTGTATACTGACATCAATGACTACTAGAAAAATACCTTATACCAACGGTTTGAAACTGTTGGTATAAGCCTCCAAATCATTGGTATATCCTATACCAACGGTTTAGAGAACCGTTGGCTAGTAAGCCATGGGAATAGGTCTATACCAATTGTTTTCGAAACCATTGGTATAATTAATATGAAAAATCTATACCAATGGTTCCATAAATCTGTTGGTATATGTATTTCAAAAAAGAAGAATTTGGTTGGTTTTAATCCTAGTACTTCCGTTTTATGATTAAACGACCTAACCACTAGCATAACTTGACTTCTGTGAACATAATTTCATATATATATATATATATACATTATCATAAATATTTTAAAATTTGATTTATTTAATGTTCTCTGTAAGAAGATTACATAAAAAAAATACATGTAACTATACCAAGGGTTCTCAAAACTGTTGGTATAGACCTATACCAACGGTTTTGAGAACCGTTGGTATTGATTCTTTGATTTTGGGAACTATACCAATGGTTTTGGACAAACCGTTGGTAAAGGGGGGACCTATAACAACAGTTTGGGGAAAACTATCGGTATAAGTTCTCTATTATGGACATATACTAACAGTTTGCCCAAAAATGTTGGCATAGGTCCATATAAGTGACCTATACCAATGGTTTTGGAAAAAACATTGGTATAGGTCCCCCCTATACCAACAGTTTGTCCAAAGGTTTTTATGCTCATAATTGACCTTTTAGAATGTATAAAAGTGAGAGAAAAAAAATTAGAAATGACCCATCTCATACCTAGACACCATAATCTATGATGTATGTTATAGAACATCTTCATGGTTGTTGGGTTCACTACCCAATGAGAATTATGTAAATCCCCCATCATATCTTTCTTTACATTTAAAATAAAAAAAATAAATTCTAATAGTGTAGAGTTCCCTCTTTGGAGAATGACCAATTAGGTACGGTCTACCCACCATAAAGAGAGCCTCTAAGGCTATGGAAATCATCATTAAGATGATGTTCTTAAAGGATCATCTAGAGAAAATAAGATATCAATTAAACACTGAACATGGAAACCACAACCCATGTTTCATAGACTCTTATATTTAACTGTGAAAAGGAGCCATCAAGTTCTAATCTTTTGATGATTCTTTCACCACCTGGTCCATAAGTTTTCTATTCAATGAATTTGTAATACATTCCCTTTCCCTTGATATCGATGATGTCAAAGTTGAAGGATTGTATGTATTCCACCCAATGCCTCTAGTATAGAATCAAATATTTTTTAGAGAATATATAACTCAATATATTGTGGTATTAATATATAGTAAAAATTTCTAAGAAAGGTAGTGCTTCCAACTCTTAAGCATGTGAATCATAGTTTCATGTTTGAGTTCATGGGTCTGGTAATTCTTCTCATGTGTCCTAAGTTGACGAGATCCATAATAAATGACATAATCACTCAACATAAGAACACATCCCAAGCCTGAACCCAATGCATCATAAAATACCACATATCCCTACCCAACCTTAGGAAGAGTTAACACCAATGTAGTAGTCAAAAGGCATTTCAGATAAAAAATAATTCTAACATTTCTCTTCCCAATAAAACTTTACTCCGTTCTAATTTAGAGAAGTTATCAGAGAATCCAACTTTGATAATTCTTTTGAAAACTAGAAATAATACCCATCTCAACCAAAGAAGCTTCGAATCTCAAAAACATTTAACGGTTTCCCCCATGTCATAATATCTTTCAAATTTTTTGTATCAATTGAAATACCATGTTCTGAAACCACTTTTCCTAATAATTTCACTTCGTGAATCTAGAAATCACATTTTTATAGCTTGGTACAAAGTTAGTTATTTCACAAGAATTCGAGAACTACTCTAAGATTATGCACATGATCCTCCTTGTACATAGATTAAACAAGGAGTTCATCCACAAAAGCCACTAAGAATGTTTCAGGATACTTACAATAAATCCAATTAATTATATCCATAAAAACTATAGGAGCATTGGTTAAACCAACTGGAATGAAAAGGTACTCATAATGGTCATACCTGTTCTGAAAGGTAGTTTTTTGAATGCCATATTATTTTATCCTGAATGGATGGTAACCAGATCTAAGATCAATATTTGAGAACCAATCTTCCTCTTCAATAGGTTAAACATATCATTAGTACATGGAAACATATAATTTTTCTTTTCTCTGTCTCAATTGTGTTTTTGGTATTTCATATGAAGGAGAAGTGGACCATCTGATTTCTTAACAAAGATAACTGACGCCACCCAAGGAGACACACTCGGGCATATCAAGCCTTTCTTTAGAGGATCATCCAGGCATGCCTTCAACTATTTCATTTCAGCTGGTTCCATTTGGTAATAATAAATATATACTAGTTGAGTGTCAGGTACCAAATTTATATAAAACTATACCTCCCTTACCAATGTCAAACCAAAGAAATTATAAAGACAGACATCATGATACTCGATGATAACTTGAGGGAGATCACCAATCAAAGATTTTCGCACCATGTCAAAAGCAATCAAAAATATTAATTTTCTCAACTCTAGATAAGAAGGTCCATCTCTACTCAAACTCGGGTCCCATTCTCCTTGAATGATTCAACAAACCCAATCAGGTGCAGTAAAGGAGATGTGCCAAAGATAACAATCAATCCGAGCTTTATTGGAAATGATCCAATTCATAATGAATATTACATCATGCAGTTTCATGTCAAGAACTATAAAATATCAAAGAAGATCAACATATGATAAAGTGAAATCAGAAGAGGTACTATGGAAACCCAGTTTTGTCTTTTTTCCAAGGGGTGTAGTAATATCCCTCACATAAGATAAAATCTACATAGAAATATTTAGTTGATTAACAATAAGAGTTGAAATAAATGAATGATATGCACTAATATAAAATAAAATTGTCACTAATAATGAATCTATAGTGGTGGTATATCTCATTGTCACTGGACCCATATCTGCTTCCTCTGGAGACTCTTACACTAAATGGAGAAGCATTGTTTTAGATGAATTTGGATGGAAAACATTTTTCCTTGAAGCATCATATTTTACTATAGTTTTAGATGGTGATGATGATAATGTGTCACTACACAGAGTGGAATATTTATGGAATAACTTCTTCAAGTAACCTGAGCATCTACAGGAACCACATATATTGGGTGACTTAGTAAAAACACTATTTGATTTCCCTATAATTCCACACTAGTAGAAAATCAAAGGGCCTCTACCAAGAACTGAAGGAGGTACAAAAGAACCCTGATATTGAGAACCACTACGAGAATCATCATGATTATTTTTTCCTTCAATGGAAATCACACTACCACTGGGTGAAAAAGGAACTCCCATCAACCCTAACATTACAGCCAAGTCTATGTCAACCATCAATTATTGATCCATCACATTAGTATAAGACATTAGCTTCAACAAAAATACATGAGAATGAATATCATATCAATGTCCTATATCAAACCTTCAAGTTTTCATATTATCATTTGATACTATATCAGGTTCACATTGAACAAATTGATCAAAGGGATTTTCATATTCTTTCACGATCCTATCAACACAATCAAGTTTGAAAAACTCAATTGCCTTGGCTAACACTATTGACTCTTGATAGAACTGGTTGGTGGAAGTATATTAGAAGTTCTTCCTCTCTAATAACTCATGTTTCTTATCCATTAACATCATGTCCCACCATCTTCTGCTCAGTTCCTCTATCACAAAGGTGGCACACTTCACCTTGATATCATTAGGTGTCACCAAGAACTACAAAAAATGCCCAGTCCTTCTCAACCATTCCTCAGACTCTTAAGGAACATTGGAGCCTTTGGATACTAGTAGATTTTTATAAATCAAATCCCAAGAATGATTCTTGAAAACATACCTATGAGGTTCCATTGATGGAGACTAAATGGGAACTAGTGGTTGTGCTTGTCCCAGATCATGGATAGTACACACAATCACCTCAACCATACTGTGGTCCACAAGAAGATTTTCTCACTATGGTTCGGTAAACGTTTACTCCTAGATCCAATTCTCAAATATTCTCAGAGGCATGATGCTAAAAAACATTAGTATACAACATTGAAGACATCATATTAACTCTCAAATAGATCAACAAGGGGAATTAATCCCATAGATAGAAAAACAAGATTTGGATTTCAATATATCCAAATAAAAAATAGGGAAAAGACTAGAACTAATCCTCATGGTGTTCTCCCAAAACCAACCTTGGTGACTTTAGGTACATTATAGTGATATATGACCAAATACTCAATAGAAACTACCTCTTAAGTCCCAATATGATTACACGACTGTATAATGACATCAAAGACTACTATAAAAATACCCTATATAATATCAACATTTTGAAACTATTGGTATAGGCCTCCTAATCGTCAGTATATCTTATACCAACGGTGTGGAGAAATGTTGGCTAGTAATCAGTGGTGATAGGTCTATACCTACGGTTTTCAAAACCATTGTTTTAAGTAATATGAAAAATCTATACCAATATTTCAATAAAACCGTTGGAATATGTATTTCAAAAAAGAAGAATTTGGTTGGTTTTGATCCCAGTACCTCTGATTTATGATTGAACGACCTAACTACCAACCTAAATTTAATTTTGTGAAGATAATTTTATATATATATATATTATCATAAATATTTTAAATTTTTATTGATTTAATATTATCTATAAGAATATTCCATAAAAAATACATGTAACTATACAAACGGTTCTCAAAACTGTTGGTATAGACCTATAACAACGCTTTTGAGAACCCTTGGTATCGATTATTTGATTTTGGGACCTATACCAATGGTTTTGGACAAACCATTGGTAAAGGGGGGGACCTATTCCAAAGGTTTGGAGAAAAACATTGGTATAAGGTCTCTATTATGGACCTATACCAACGGTTTGGAAAAAACTATTGGCATAGGTCCATATAAGTGACCTATACCAACGGTTTTGGACAAACCATTGGTATAGGTCCTCCATTTACCAACGGTTTGTCAAACAACGTTGGTATATGTCCAAATTAGTGACCTATACCAACGGTTTTGGCCAAACTATTTGTATAGGTCCATAAAAGTGAACTATACCAACGGTTTGCCCAAAACTATTGGTATAGATCTTATTTCCAGTAATGTATGCAAGATAAAAAACCTCCATCTGAAACCACATTGTCATGAAATATCTCAGATACCTTGGTAACATGACAAATAAGATAGTCCAGACATATCTAGAATGGAATTTTCAATCCCCATGGTTTGGTGACAAGCACCTGGTATCATACAATAAAAGTGGGAATGAATTTTACACAAACAAAATAGAGGAAAGACAAACAATTCAGTATTCATACAAGGAAAAATTTAAAGGGAGAACTACACTAGAAGTCAAACAGGTATGAAAACACAAAGTATAAATAAAAAGTATTATAGGATAGTATAACAACCCAAGTCCTATTGAAAAAAACTCTCTAATACCAATGATCAATAGCTATGACCACATATAAGTGGCTCCTTAACCTTTCTTGATCCTGGAAGAAGATAATCAACAAAAAAATCTGAAATCCTAGGTAGGGTGTGAGCCAAAATCCTATTATTGTCTCACCAAGTATTCCATAATTAGATTTCAATATTTTATTAACAAAAATAAATCTTTTAATTTTTAATAAACAGACTTGGTATTTAAAAAATAATATTTAAAACAAATAATGAATTACATTTGGAATGATAGAAATATTTTAAACAAATATATTAATAAACATTATATATAAATAAATCTATATAAATTCATAAGGCATGGTAAAATATTTTATAAACAATGTCATATATTTGAAATACAAACAAAAAATAAACATGGTCATCTACCAAAAGTTACGATAGTTCCAGGATATAGGACTCCCTCACACTCAAGTAAATGATCACAGTAATATGTGTACCCACGTTCCTTATAAAATGGTCAAAAAGTAACTCATGACCACCACATCAGGGATGTGGCCTGCTGCATATGTATTGTTAGTGTTATAAATCGTAGAGTGATATCTCATATAACTCACTAACTACCTAGGCTTCCATATTCCCTAATTTAAATAAATTATGGGAAATTTATTTTAAGACTTATTAAAATAAAATTTACCATATTCCCTATTTTAATACTCTAATTTCCATTTAAAAATCAAAGCGCATTTTTTTAAAAAAAATCCATTTTCTATGATAGAAACAATGGGTTTCTATCAAAATAATTTAAATCAACTTTATCAAATACCAATTTTAAACCATTTTCATCAAATACATTTCACAATTTTGATTCTAAAATTAAATAAAACAATTAAATTTAAATAATTTCTATTCAGTTTCACAACATACCCCAATTCAATTGAATAGGGGGGTTTCCTAATTTCATGTAAATCAACCCAAATCACCAAATTCAATGGAATTAATTTTTTAACAAACTTATTGAAAGAAATTTATCATGAAATTTAATTTAAATAAAATAATTGAATTTAAATCAAGCAATTTAGGGTTAATAAAAATTAGACATCATAACGAAACCTCCTACCTAAGGAGCATAGGATCTCAAAATGAAAAGCCCAAATCAGGAAACTCCAATGAAGTAAATTAGAAATGTGGATCCAAGAATCAAACCTAGATTCAAGATCCAAAATAGTAGGGATTAGATCTTCTAATAGCTTAGAGATCTATAAAACCCTTGATAGAAAATAGAAGGGATTAGGAGAAATAGAATGAGAAGAGGAACCCTACCTTGTAGAGATCAAGCATCATTCTCTAAGATTAAATCTACATTCAGAAGGCTGTAGAGGGGAAAATCACTTATTGGGAGCCTCCAAGGAAGAAAAAACTATATGTGGGTCATTCTGACCCATCAAGAATTTAGAAATCAGGTTTTAGGATTTTAAAACTTATTTTTCTATTAACAATTTTCCATACGCATTGTTAGTTGGGTAGGGTTGGATAGTTATACTAACTGTGCACCATAACCATGTGCCCCATTCTAAAGGGGTGAATAGTTTATCATTTGTGGGTTCATAGTTTTTCAGACCATGTGCTACCTTTTTAAGACACCACTATTTCGATTTGTACAGTTTCCACAGAGAGGGCGCACAGTTTGGGAAAACCGTTCTCCAACCATGCATATTCTATAAAATTTTTAAATTTTCAATCTTTTTACCTAAAACAACCGTAAATGAAACCCAACTAAATCATGATAAAAAGAGGTGTTTAGGAATACCTAAAAATATAAACAAAATTCTACAAGTAATATATTATATATGTTCCCTTATCAATTTCATCATTCTATTTATGAGTTCAAGTTACCACTCCTTTAAAATATCTCGTAATAGTTTATTATTGATTGATGTAGGTTATTATTTAAATAGGGTAGGTTAGTATTGTTATTTAATTGTCCAATTTTTTTAATATTTTTTGAATTTATAGTTGAATCTTAAACTCTATCTTTATCCAGGATTGTGCACTAGTTTTCTACTCCCATTGTTAAGCTGTAATGTAGAACTCTTTCCTCTACATCCATGGAAACCATTATTGGTTATTATATTGTTCATTATAAGTTTTCCAGACATAAAAATGTGTTTATCCACTTTATTTTATATTTTTAATTATTAATTTTTTGGAACTATTCAATTTACGGAAATAGAAATAAACAAAAATAAAAAAAGAAGAAAAACATAAACAACCTATTTGTATAAAACTACGAATAATTAATGAAAGCATAAGTTCTTCAATAATGGAGTAAAATTGACGTAAGAACTTTTCATAGGTCTTATTAATAAATTTTCATATTTCCTAAGGAAAGCATCATTATGAAAACCCTACATTTTCTTCCAAGGGGGTTTTCCTGTAACAAACTATTCTTACTATCAATTATTATATTTTTATAGTGGAAAATGTTTTTGGGTTTTTATAAAATAAATATTTCAATAAAAAGAAAAAAAATCAAAAAGAAATAAATATTGATTATTTGTAGATTCCCTAAGTGTATTGATGGATATTCACTAAAATAGTTCAATAGTATTATATTATTGGTCAATATCATAATCCTAGATATGCATGTGATGTATACGTAGGATAAAAATTCCAATATCTTATAAGGCATTGAGATTCCCTTATTATATGGTATTAATGGATTATGTTATGTGAAATCAGGTGCATAGGAAATTTCATTATATTGTAATCAATTTCACATGTTTTAAATTATTAAGATGCTTAATTTATGGAATTTAAAATATGATATAATGATTTGAAACTTTAAAATTATTATATATACCTATGGGATTGAATTTTTCATAAAACATATCAACTATGAGGTATTAGAAACCTAAGACACACTTCCTTAATTAAATGAATGAAACTTATATAAAGGGATTTTGTTTCTTCTTATTTTTCATGTGACGCTATCTAGAAAAAACCAAATCCCTCTTCTCTCTCTTTTCTCCATTTATCTCCACAAAGAAGGTCCTAACACCCCTTTTGAGTTCTCAAGATCCTTTCATATCCTATATAGATTCTAGTGGCTGGTATACTACATGTGGAGGTGAGGTCACTTATGATTTCTCTTAGTGATATCTATCATACATAATCAGTCAGGATATATAGAGATAGAGATCACTATGATAGATTTACACATATTTATTTTTATGTTATTCATTTTATATTGATTTGATGATGGTATATTGGGAATTCAATCAGGGTTCTTCCACTGTGTTAGACATGGTAGGATCTTAAAAAAACATTAGTAGTTTCAGATCCATTCTTATCTTTGAATCAAAATGTTTTCTAAAATAATTTAATAAATAAAATGTATATCAAATGATTCGAAAGGTGATATCGTAAGGTGTGATATGATTTGGAAGATCATCATCCACTAGATCTCTATACCTTGCACTATTATATGCAATATCATAACATGTGACTTTTTTTCATGGTTATAGGGTAGTAAATGTTGAATCATTGTACATGATTCATCAAAATCCAACATTTTTTCACTAATTGGTATGCTATGATATACAATATCATAGCCCATGTCTTAAATCCTAGGTTTCAAAGGACAAAAAATCACTTCATAAAGGAGATATAGTGTATATTGTTAAAAATAACACACCATTAGTTATAACGCTAGTCATATTCCATGGTTTCATGGTAGCTTATGATAGATAACATTCATTACATATCATAAATTATAAAATAATCCAAAATTTAAATAATTTAATATTTTGAAAAAAATGCTTATTGTTTATAATTTTTTTTGTAAATTATAAATGTCAGGAATTATAAATAGAATATTTTTATATTGAAATTAAATATGAAATGTTTATATTATTATCACATGTTTCGAAAATAGATGAAATGATTATTTATTTATTTATTCGTTTTAAATATATATATATATATATATATATATATAATGTTTAAATAATGTTAATATTATGTTTGCTTAAATTTATGTGATAAATTGGTTCCTATAAAATATTTTTTCCATGATTGGTAAGACAACATAAGCTGTAGTTTTCATCTACCTTGACTACATTTTGTAATTAAGTAACTACAAGTAGAGGGAATTTGGGTTGTAATTCCAATTGGTTTGGTGGATTATTCCATATCTTGAAAAGTAGGGGATGACTATCTATGACTCTATTCTTAGTCTTGTATGGATTTTTAATTTCATATAATTCTAAACCATTACATGAAATAGTTTATATAAATTATATATAGAATGTATTTGGATTTTATTTTTAGGTGATTAACATAAACAATGAGTTATGTTAAGTGTTACTCATTAATATGGTTTAAACATGTTAATTTGGTCGATGGAATAATGATTCCAAAACTAAATTGTTATAACCATACATATATAAAGGAATAAAACATTAGATAATAAAGATTGTAGGTTATAAAATAGTTATGAATTTAATAAGTATATAATTTATATTAAATATGTGATAAATTAAAATAAAACCCCTCAAATACTAAGAGTTATATTCCTCCCAATTAAATCACATGTCAAGACCTCTATCATCAAATCGGGTAACTTCATGATAAAGTTAGGTGCCAATGGATTATCTTGTTCAAGGCCTGGTAGAAATTGAAAATCCTAAGATTTGGGTAATCAAATACCATTATAATATTTAGTTGAAATTTATATAGGAAAAACTATAATATAAGATAATAGAGGAATATAATTAAGTTTATTCATATGAAGGATTTGGGAGAAGTGTTGAAATATTAACTATCTGGGAGTCATATACGATGTGATTGGTATAATGGAATACCAAAATAGTTTTTTTGAGAGGATCACTAAATTGAACTCAAAACTTAGTGATATATGGATCATATACAAAAAAATGTAATTATTTATGGGGTCATCATTTTATTGGGAGTAATTTAATTAAAAGTCCCTATTATAAAGATAAAAATCATGACACTCACCCATGATTAAATACTTTTTTATAGATTATGACATGCATCATTTTATGATTTTTATGTCTCTTATAGGTTTAAAATATAAAAAAATAATATATTGATATATAAGGTAGATATTTTTTCTAAAAAATAATCATTATAATAATTTTTATGTGAATGTTAAAGAAATAAATTTCTATAACTATGATTCATTAGTATTAGATACTGGGTGTTAGTCACACATTTTAAATGATAAAAAAACATAGAGATATAATATAATTGAAAAACAGTGATGCATATGTATTTATTTTAAATGAGGAAAGAGTTTATATATTTGAGTTTGACACTTATGATCTATTTATACACAATGATTTTGTTTTGGAATTAGAAAACTGTTATTATTTTCATCTCATAAACAAAAATATGATTTCTCTATCTTTTTTGGAAAAGATGGGATTTTCATTTTTTATTAACAAAATAGGTTTCCTATATATATGAATTAAATTTGTCATGGAATTGGGAATATTATAAATGTTTTATAAATTCTACACATGGATAATCATATCTATAAAATTTAAAATAAAAAGGTCCAGGTCAATTATAACCCCACTTGAATTTGGAATTGTTAACCTAAAAATATACATAAGAAACGCATTCAAATAATCTATAGATATGGTGAGGTGATTTTTGTTATTAATATTTTCATAACTTATTATATACTCCCTTAACTGATTTTTTATGAAATGTGCATAATTTGTGTGAAATATTAATGTTTTAATACTAAGTATAATTTTTGAGCTTGTTTTAGAAGTATTCCAATTGAGTCAATTTACTATTTTATTTATAACTATCCCCATAATGATCCAAATTATGTGGTTAATGTTTTTTAGGATTCCTAATTCAATATCCAACATTTCATTAGAAGGGATCATGGTCAAATTCTACCATTTAAAGGCTCATATGGACCACACAAGAAAGCCCACAAAATATGTGAGGAAACTAGACCAGCCATGAAGATTTAATTTCTGGGATCAATAAAGAAGTTAAAATTCTTTCATTCTCCACCAAATATTGGGGGACAATGTAATTTTTCTTGGATAAAAATTTCAAGTCCCAAATCCAAAGACAAGGGGACCAAATGATTCATTTAAACTCAGCCCACCATTCGGGCCTAGAAATAAAATTAGTAGAGTATGCATGACATATGTCATGATGTAATCATCAAATAAAGCTTAGCATTTTCAGTGTGAAATACGAGATATAGTCAGCTAACTTTGTTGAAGAAATAATTCAGATTGGAAGGCATTTTCCTATTCAAGAATCCATTCACATTTTGTCCATTGAAAAAGCATGGATAGAAATGGATAGTTTCACATTGTTTATTGCAACCGTCATAACTTTGGATCCATAGGTCCAAATGCCTCCAACATTTGAGATTAGTCGTAAAAAATTATTATCTAAAACTTGGAATAATGAGATATCTCAATATTCGGATGTCTGGATGTCCAAATTATCAAGACAATTAGAGGTACAGATCGGGAATGCAAACAGTCCACTTCCTTGGGATATAAATACACCCCCTCCTCTCTTTCAAAGGGGATGACATTTTTGAAAATAAGAGCATCAACTGGAATGACCAAATCCATTACAAAGTCTTGGTAGGACCTTCCAAACTCAAGTTTTTACTTGAGAGACGTTTCCTCTTCTCTTTATTTCCTTTTACTTTTGTGTTCTTCATTATTGTAATCTTGTAAGTCCTTTTTTTGTAATTCTGTTTTAATGCAAGTTACTTCTTCAATATCTCTTATTCTCTTCCAAATTCTGTAGTTTAATATTAATTTTCTCAAAATATTTTAAATACAATTGAATCAACTTCCCTTATTATGCTTTCTCATTCAATCTAAAGTTAGTATTTAATTCCCTTCACTATTTGTGTGTGTGTGTTTGTTGCACCAATATTTTCTTATCCATTTCTTTTTCTTACATTATTAATTTATCTTCATAATCATTATAACTGGATTATTAATCATTTAAATGGATGATTAAATCTCTCATTGGGATGAGTTATAATTTAGGGATGTAACGTTATTGAGATTCTTTGCTCGGTGGGTATTATTTGAGTTAATATTGTTTATGTTGGACTTAACATGTCATGGATTAATGATATGTTCTATTTAATATATGGATTCTATGGATTATTGGAACCAAAAATACACTACCATAAACAAGTAATGGTAATTATTAGAACTCTAAGTTAAGGTATGGCTTGGATTAAATCTTTAACACTTGGGAATTTCAATCAAAATCATCTTATGAAGTGGGTATTAATTTAATGCAATATAAAGCAAAGCTCGAGGATATCATAAGCTTAAATCCCCAATAATGAACTCACCCAAATCTCTATCAATTTTTTAAATCAAACATCATCCAGAAATTATTTATTAAGCTCTACAATCTACCCCCCAATCAGATTACAATTAACTAAAACAACCGATTATTAAAAAGTATCATCATCGAGGATTTGACCCGAGTGCTGCTATACACATTAGCAGAGCATCGAAACCTTGACCGGTCGATAGGCGATAATCAACCACACTTTAAAATGGAACCGTTTCCGAGAATGGTGATTTATGAAGTCATTAGTTTCTGGTTATTGTAAACAAAACAAAAAAAATTGAAAAAAAATTGAAAAAAAGACCTAAAGAAAATCCTGCCTTCTCATAAAAATCATAAACTGAAAAAAATAAAAAGAAAAACCCATCTTCCCCTTCCTTCAAAAATCTCTATGAATGCCTCGTAGCCTCCCAAACAATCCCTTGGATTTGTTTGACCTTGAAATTGCGCGAACACTTTTCCAACTTAGGAGGAACATAGGAGATAATCAACTCATTCAAGAACCAGTCCTTGTCCAACCAATTGAATTAGATATGGCCAATACTAGGGAACAAACACTTAAAGAACTTTATTCCCTTGATATGAATTACCAACCTCTTGGTATTCAATATCCAAACATATAATATGACTTGAAACTCAAATCGATTTTGATTCATCTTCTCCCTCATTTTCATGGGCTAGCCGGTGAGGATCCACATCTCCACCTTAAAGAGTTCCAAGTGGTGTTCTCTACCATGAAGCCTCAAGGGGTTTCTAAGGAACAAATAAAACTCTTAAAACTAACACTGCTAGGTCATGGCTCTATTACCTTTTTCCTGGTTCCATAACCACATGGAATTACATGAAGTGACTTTTCTTAGAGAAATTCTTTCCTGCTTCTCATACTACTTCTATCCAAAAGGAAATAAGTGGTATCCATCAGTTCCCAAGTGAATCACTCCATGAGTACTAGGAAAGGTTAAAATATCTTATTGCAACTTGCCCACATAACTAAATTCATGACCAACTCTTTATCCAATACTTCTATGAGGGGTTATTGGCTATGGAGGGAACTCTCATTGATGCCATAAGTGGCAGTGCTCTTATTGATAAAACTCCTACAGCTGCAAGAGATCTCATAATTATCATGGATGAAAACACACAAAAATTCCATATTGAAGCAAATGCTCATGTCAAACAAGACCAAGATAATCAATCAATTGAGTGGAACAAGATGACCTAGTGGATGAGTAAACTTACAGGTCTTGTGCGACAACTAGGTGTGGCTACCAAATCCCCAACCTCATCTTCCCCTCAATCAATGTTTCCTGGACCTATCAAAAACCATGGAATCTGCAACTCTTCATCTCATCCAACTGACACATGTCCACAACTTCAAGATGATCAATCCGATTCATCTAGACCATTGGAGCTCAATGTAGCATATGCTCAGAGGAACACCAACCCTCAACAATTAGGTCATTTCAATAGAAACTTCAACAAACCTTACATTGAAACCTTCTCTTCTTCATATAACCAAGTCCCGAGGTATGGTAATTCTGTCTCTTATCTCCCTCAATTCCCTAATCAAAACAAAAACCAATTCTAATATGGTCAAGGTGTTGGTAACTTCCAAAAACCTTATCCTTTTATTCCTCAACCTCAAAGGAACAATCCTCCTCCTGGATTCCAATATCCTAGTGAGCCTTCCCAATTCCAAAACCAATATAGTCACTTTCCCAAGAACCAAAATCTAGGTAATCCCAATTCGAGACAAGCCTCTTCTTCTAAGAAACCATGGGAAAGTAAAGTGGAAGATATTTCCTCTTTAACCCATTCTAGCCTCAAGAACATTGAAACCCAAATTGGTCAACTTGTTTCCCACCTTAGTTAGCAGCAACCGTCAAATTCTTCCCAACTCCCAGATCAACCATTACCCAACCCTAAGGGTAATGTAAGTGCAATTACACTAAGATCGGGAAAGTAAATTGTTATACCTCAAGATAAGTCATATAAACCACCTTTAAATGTTGACCTATAAAATGAAAAGAAAAAGAAACTTGAAAAGGAACCTGAATCCATTCCCTCACCTCCTTCTCTTCCACATAGGAACCCAATTCCTTTTCCTCAAGTCATTTCTAAGCCAAATAAGTCCTTTGAACCCAATCCTGAAATGCTCGACATGTTTAGACGTGTTGAAGTCAATATTCCCCCCATAGATGCCAAAAAAAAATTCCTAAGTATGCCAAGTCTCTCAAGGAGTTGTGTACCCACAAGAGGAAACTTAGGACCTCCAAAAATTTTTCAACCCAAGAGTCCATACCCATTAAGTGCAATGATCAAGGGACCTTTACGGTTCCATGCCCAATTGGAAGTTCCAACTTTGATGATGCACTCATAGACCTAGGAGCCTCAATTAATGTCATTCCCAAATACATCTTCTCCAACCTTGGTATAGGTCCCTTACATCCAACGGGTGTTATCATACAATTAGCCAATCGAATCACAGCCATTCCTGAGGTAATAATCGAGGATTTCCTTGTTCGTGTCAATGATCTTATCTTCCCAGTCGATTTCTATGTGCTTGACATGGAAGGTGAGACAAACTCTTCTTGATCTCCCTTAATTATAGGATGGAAATTCATAATGATAGAGAGAACCAAGATTCATGTCCATTCTGGACTCTTATCCATGGAATTTGGTGACCAACCGGTCAAGTTCAACATTTTCCAAGCAATGCGATACCCATATAAGGATAACTCTACATTCTCAATCCATGATTATGAGTACACTTCTAATAGTCAATTAAACCCCAATCCATAATGTTATTCATGTTCAATTGATAAAGGATCTTGTAAAATATGTACCATGATAAACCAAGTTATAAATGGTAAAGTTGACATTGGCCTCTCATTCATAGACTGCATCAATCTAGAGGAACTTGAAAACTCTCTTTAATCCCACATCAACTCAGATCTCTACTTCTCCACATTGGACAATATTAAGAAGAATGAATCTGAAGAAACTAAAGTCCCTTCCTCCATTCCTGAGTTTTCTAACCCACAAATGAAAGATGAGACTGATCCGAAACCTCTTTCTGAACACATGAAATATGCATTCCTTTTCCATGATCACTCTTATCCTATCATTATCTTTTTCACTTACTAAAACTGAGGAGTCCAAAACTGTTCAAGTGTTAGAGGGAAAAAAGGCCTTAAGGTGGACCCTAGATGACATACCAGGAATCAACCCTTCACTTTTCATGCATCACATTCATCTTAAGGAATCATCCAGAAAAATTAGACAACCACAAAGAAGACTCAATCCACTCATCCTTGAGGTAGTTAGGGAAGAGATCACCAAGATTCTTCAAGCTAGTATTATATACCCAATTTCTGATAGTGAATGGGTTAGTCCAATTCAAGTTGTACATAAGAAGGGTGGGATAACTGTTGTCACAAATGAACATGGGGAGGTAGTCACAACTCGAGTGAAAAAAATGGCGTGTGTGCATCGACTACTGAAAATTGAATGTCGAAACAAGAAAAGATCACTACCCTCATCCATTCCTTGATCAAATGTTGGAATGATTATCTGGAAAGTCATGCTATTGCTTTCTTGATGGATACACTGGCTACTTCCAAATCCCAATCGCACCTCAAGATCAAGAAAATACTACTTTCACATTCCCCTTTGGAACATATTCATAAAGAAGAATGCCTTTTTTCCTTTGCAATGATCCTGAAACATTCTATAGGTGTATGATGAGTATCTTTTATAAATTCATTAAACACTTCATCAAAGTATTTATGGATGAATTTACCATTTATGGTGATTAATTTGAATCGTGCTTGAATTCACTGTCTATAGTCCTTAAAAAGTGTGTCAAGTGTAACCTTGTGTTAAATTTTGAAAAATGTCACATCATGGTTGAAAATGGGATTGTTCTAGGGCACATAGTTTCAAAAGAGGGTATTGAAGTTGATTCTACCAAAATTGAAGTGATCCAATCACTTCTTGAACCCAACTATGTTCAAGACATCCTTTCATTCCTCAGTCATGCTGGTTTATATCGGCAATTCATACATAACTTCAGTAAAATTTACCTTCCACTCACTCGATTCCTCCAAAATGATGTCACATTCTATTTCGATGAGGTTTGCAAGAGAGACATCGTTGAACATAAAACTGATCTTACATCTACCTCGATAATCCAACCCCCAGATTGGTCCTTACCCTTTGAGTTGATGTGTGATGCTTCTGATAGAGCCATTGGGGTTGTTCTTGATCAAAGAAGATAAAAAATTCCTCATGTCATCTATTATGCCTCAAAAACATTGGATGAAACTCAATCTTGCTACACTTTCACTGAAAAGGAACTTTTAGCAGTTTTTTTTTGCCTTAGATAAATTTTGGACCTCTCTATTAGGTGCTAAAATCATTATCTTCATAGACCATTCTGTTATAATGTTCTTACTCAAGAAAAGTTATTCCAAACCAAGGCTAATAATGTGGATCCTAATTGTCCAAGAGTTTTACCTTGAAATTAAAGATAGACCAGGAAAAGAAAACCATGTGGCTGATAACTTGAGTAGAAATTCTAATTCTTCTCATTTTGAAATAATAGATCCTGAATTCCCCACTGAGCACCTTTTATCTCTCACTCCAAAAATACCATGGTATGCCCAAATTGTAAATTACTTTGTTTCTGGTGTTTTTCCTAAATTTTTTTTCAGAAGAACAAAAAATAAAGTTGAAAAGTGACTCAAAACACTATTTTGGGAAGAAAATAAACTTTGGAAAACTGGGGATGACATGGTAATAAGAAGATGTGTTGATGAAAATGAACATTCTTCCATCTTAGTTTTCTGTCACTCAATGCCTAGTGGTGGCCATTTTGGACCAAAAAGGACCTCCTGAAAGGTCCTAGACTCTGGATTCTTCTGTCCTTCACTCTTCAAGGACTCACATGAGTTCTGTCAATCATGTCCCACATGCCCAATGTTTGGCACAATTTCAAAGAGAAATGAAATGCCCCAAAAGCCTTTAATTTTCTGTGAGATCTTAGATGTATGGGGTATTGATTTCATGGAACCATTTCCCCCTTCCAATGGGTTTTCATACACATTTCTTGCGGTTGATTATGTTTCTAGGTGGGTCAAGGATAAACCCACTAGAAAGGATGATTCACATACTATTAGTGAGTTCATAAAGGCACGAATTTTCCATAGATTAGGCACACCATGTGCCTTGAAAAGTTACTTAGGAACCCATTTCTGTAATAAAACCATGTAATCTATTTTAAAAAAGAAAGGGGTTGTACATAAAACTTCAACTGCATATCACCCCCAAACAAATGGAATGGATGAACTTTCTAATAGAGAAGTGAAAAGATCTATTGAGAGAGTTGTAAAACCCACTTGAAAATACTGGTTTGAAAGACTTGGTGAAACACTTTGGGCTTATTTAACTACCTATAAAACACCCATTGGGATGTCTTCTTTTAGGCTAGTTTTTGGTAAAGCATGTCATCTACTAGTTGAAATCCAACATAAGTCTTTTTGGGCTGTGAAAACCTGCAATTTTGATTTTGAAAAATATGGTGAAGAATGAATGTTTCAATTAGATGAACTAGAGGAGATTATACTTGAATCCTATGAGAATTCTAATCTGTACAAAGAAAAGGCTAAGGTACTCCATGAAAAACAAATCCTGAGAAAGGTATTCCATGAAGGTGAAAAGGTATTTCTCTTCAATTCTTGATTTCAGCTTCACCCAGGTAATCTTAATTATCATTGGGAAGGTCCTTTTATTTTTTCCCATGTTTTTCCATTTGGTGTAGTGCAAGTCAAAGACCCCTCTTCAAAAAGGGAATTCACAGTTAATGGACATCAGTTAAACCATCACCATGAGAGGACACACAATCCTGGAACCACATTGACTTCCATTAAATCCCCAACTATTACAGTCAACCCACCACTGGATGGAGATGGAAACCCACCAAATCCAAACCAGGGGGAACCTCTTTCCCTTTAACTCTCTCCATATCTCTTCCTCTATCTCACTCTTTCTTCTTCTTCCCCTCTCTTTCATTTTTACCACTTTCATTATCAGACACTTTTATTTACTCCTTATCTTTTGTGTTGGTGTGTCTTAATTAAAAATTATAAAAAAACTAAAAAAACTAAAAAAAACAAAAACAATAAAAAATATAAATGAAAAAAAGAGTGATACTTACTCACATTCCAATTTTCAAATTTTTTCCAACCATATTTTGGAGTTAAAAGACATGGTTTCATTTCAAAAATCTTGTGTTTTCATCATATATTTGGATAAAGAATATTGTGTCAAAACCAAAAAACATTGAATGCTCAATTTTTGATTTGGAAAATGATTTTCCCCACCCATGAGAAACAACATTAGCTTTCATGCCAAGTCCACCTAGGGCCATCTTTTCAAAATGTGTGTTTTTACCCCCATTTGTGAATCTTGCGTTTGTGGACCTTCAAGATGAATTTCCTAATTTAGTGTGCATTAACATGATAGAGGCATTTTCTGAACCACATGAGAATCACAATAGCCAAATGGCCTCCCATTTACATTACAATAATTCTCCTTTTGAAATCCCCTTAGAGACTATGAAAAAATTTTCTTTTATAGCCACATTACAAGCCCAATACCTTTTCCTACACAATATCAACATGGATTTTCATTGCATAATTTTTTGAAATTTAAGTTTGGGGGGAATGGATTTCATTTTGGGTACCTTTTTTTTTATTTCACCATGTTATCATATGCTTGAGGGAAAGCATCCATTTTAGTGTGGGGGAGAGGTTATCCTTTAGTGGGGTTTCGGAATGTATATATTTTTATCTTGTATAATTGAAAAGTGTTCATGAAAAACATCAAAAAAACATCAAAAAAATAAAAAATAAAATAAATGAAAATAAGAATAGGTTATGTCTTGGGTGGGTCAAAAATCACTATTCCTCAAATTTTGATCTTGTTATAACTATTACAATTAGTGTCGTGAGGAAATCAATAATGGGTTGGGAGATGAGTGTGAGATCTATTTCAAGGTCAACTTTCGAAAAATGAGAATAATGATGAACACTTATGTCATTGGGAGAAGTTTTATGTTTTGTAAATATTCCATCTTCTCATTCCCTTCATATTTTCTTCCACTTTTTTGTCTTATTTCACATATTCATTCCCTCATAAATATGCATTTCCATTTATTTTCATTTCTCATTTCAAAAAAAAATGTGCATTTATTTTTTCATGTTGGTGTTTTACCCCTCTTATTATCTGTCTTGGACATTATATTCCTACCGTACCATAGCCACAAAAAAACCAATAAAAATTCCTCTTAATTTTTTAGAACATTAGGATAGGGAGTGAAAGATGAGAGCTCTTACAAAATCTATGATTTTTTTACTTTTTGTTGGTGAAAGACTGAACCCCCACAAATGAATTTTATCATCTTAAGAGGTGTGAGTTTTGAGTGTCCACATTTTACATTTCTAAATTTGAGCATGAAAAAATGATTTTTTGGAACATTGTTTTTGTAACGGCTTGTGGTGGAATTGAATATGGATGAGTTAAATTTTCTAAACCTCCCCTGATTGGGGAAAACAAAATTGTAATATTTGTTGGTGAGTGAAAACTATTTTGTCATTTTTTTATATTTGTTACACATGAGGACATGCACAAGACTAAGTGTGGGGGATTTGATTTTATTAATATTTTAAAAACTTATTATATACTCTATTTACTGATTTTATATAAAATTTTCATAATTTGTGTGAAATATTAATGTTTTAATACTAAGTATAATTTTTGAGCATATTTTAGAAGTAGTCCAATTGATTCAGTTTACTATTTTATTTATAAAACTCACCATACTAATCCAAATTGTGTGGTTATTATTTTATAGGATTCAAAATTGAATATACAACATTTCATTAGAAGGGATCATGGGGCAATTTTTTCATTTGAAGGCTCATATGAACCACACAAGAAGGCCCACAAAATCTGTGAGGAAACTGGACCAGCCATGAAGATTTAATTTCTGGGCTCAATCAAGCAGTTAAAATTCTTTCATTCTCCTCCAAATATCGGGGGAAAATCTAATGAGTCTTGGATAAAAATTTCAAGGCCCAACTCCAAAGACAAGGGGCCCAAATGATTCATTTAAACCCAGCCCACCATTCTGGGCGAGAAATAAAATCAGTAGGGTATGCATGACATATCTCATTATTTAATAATCAAATCAAGCTGAAATTTTTTTGTGTAAAATAGGAGATATAGTTGGCTGACTTTGTTGAATAAAAAATTCGTATTTTAAGGCATCTTCTTATTTCAAAATCCATTCACATTTTATCCATCGAAAACGCATGGATAGGAATGGACAGTTTAAAATTGTTTATTGAAACTGCCATAACTTTGTTTCTATAGCTCAAAATGCTTCCAAATTTTAATATTAGTCGCCCAAAATTATTATCTACAACTTTTAATAATAAGATATCTTGATATTCTGCTTTCTAGATGTCCAAAGAGTCGATCCAAGTGGAGAGAAAGATTGGGAATGCAAACAGTCCAATTCCTTAGGCTATAAATACATCCCCCTCCTCTCCTTCAAAGGGGTTGGAATTTCAGAAGATAGGAGCATAAATTGGCACTACCAAGGCCTTTAAAAAGTATTGGGATGACCTTAAATACTCAAATTTTTACTTGAGAGACCTTTCCTATTCTCTTTGTTTTCTTTTACTTTTGTGTTCTTCATTATTCTAATCTTGTAAGTCATTTTTTTGTAATTATGTTTTAATGAAAGTTTCTTCTTCAATATATCTTATTATCATCCAAATTATGTAGTTTAATATTAGTGTTCCTAAAATATTTTAAATATAGTTGAATCCTTTTTCCTTATTATGCTTTCTCATTCAATCTAAAGTTAGTATTTAATTCCCTTCACTATTTGTGTGTGTGTGTTCGTCGCACCAATCTTTTATTTTCCCTTTCATTTTCTTAAATTCTTAATTTAGATTCATAATAATTATAACCAGATTATTAATAATTTCAATGGCTGAGTAAATATCTCATTGCGGTGAGTTATAATTTAGGGATGTTAAGTGATTGAGAGTCTTTGCTCGATGAGTATTCTTTGAGTTAATATTGTGTATGTTGGAATTGACATGTCATGGATTAATGACATGTTTTGTTTAATATGTGGATTCTATGGATTATTGGAACCACAAATACACTACCATAAACAAGTAATGGTAATTATTAGAACCCTAAGTTGTGTTATAGCTTGGATTAATGCTTTAACACTTGGGAATTTTGATCAAAATCATATTGTGAAGTGGGTATTAATTTAATGCAGTATAAAGCAAAGGTAAAGAATATCATAAGATTAAATTACCAACAATGAACTCACCCCAATCTTTATCAATTTGTTAAATCAAACATCATCCATAAACTATTTCATAATCTCTACAAACAAACCCCCCCAATCAGAGTACAATTAACTAAAAACAACCGACTATTAAAAAGTTTCATCGCAAGGATTCAACCAGAGTGCTGCTATACACATTAGAAGAGCACCAAAACCTTGACCAGTCGATAGGCGACAATTGGCCGCACTTTCAGTGATCCAAGCACAACATAAATTTATATTACATAATTTTACATTAATATTCATTACACGTCAGAATAAAACATAAAATAAAACCTATATGTTTAGTGTATTTGAAAATTTTATAAATAACCGCCTTATTTTTTTAAAAAAATTATTCTAAATTTACTATAAAACAATCTTCACATTTTTCACCCTTATAGATAAATCGTACATAATTCCTGGGAATGAAAAAATAAAAAAGTGTGAGCTCAGATTCTTAGTAAGGGGTAAACATAAGATATGTCAATAAAAGATCATACGTGAGCATACAATGAGAATATGAGTATGATAACATAATCAATTTGAATATAACACAAGATAATCATACCCAATAAAACATAGATTATAAAAAATGAGTCATGGAATATGGATTTTGGCATAATGTAAGACATGAGTCAAAACATTATGGAAACATAAGTCAATAATCATAATCCATGAGAACATAACATAGGTACATTTCATTACATAAGAACGTGGTACAAACATAAACATGGAATTCATAATATATTATAAAAACCAAGTCATTCGTATCATAATGTAATTTGCTGAACACCTTCCCATAACATAGTGGACTTTGGATAACTACCCACACCCCTTAACATAGTGGACTTATGATAACCACCCTTACCCCTTAGCATAGTGTGCTAAGGCTAACCAGCCTTATCCCATCCTAATATAATGAGATATAGAATATTGCCAAATTAATTTTAGATTTAAAATTGATACACCCTTTAAATAATGATAAACTATATATAGGTGTTCCATAAGTACATGAAAACAATCATAATTAACCAATGTGAAAGAAATGTGTTTCATGAAAACTTTGATAAAGAATAATAATAATCCATTTAGAGAAATAAAGTTTGTGGTATCATTATATTATACCCCTAATAAATTATAATAATAATTAAATTTCATTTAAATATTTTAAAAAATCCTTATAAGACCATTATGAAATTAATTTGTAAAATGAGAATAAATATCCTTTTAATTATTTAATAGGTTCTATTTCAAAGTAAAAAATATATAAAACAATGCTAATATAAATTACTTAAGAAAAAAAAATGAAAACTTAAAAATTAGTATTTATAAAGAAAAGTTATAATTGAGGGAAAATTAATTCAATTAGAATATGTTCAAAAGTAGATTCTTTTCACACTTTACTGAAGAAATTTAGGACAATGGAAAATGACTCATGCAAAAAATGTTTAAAAATATTCCACTTAAAAAAATTCAAAGATAGTAAATAAAAATTAAAAAAAATTATTGAATCATATATTTATATTTATGGACATCTATAAATAAAATAAATAAAATATACATTGAAGATAAATATTCCTGACAAAAAATAAGAGATATAGCCAGATCTACTAACTTGCATATTTTCGATTAAATTGTGAACCAAAGAAAGGTAAAATGGTAATAGTATATGTAAACCCCGTAAATAACCAAAATATAATAAAATACATGGGTTTTAGAGAGGAATAATGTAAAATTTCCATAGATATAATCTTAAACATTAACAATATGAATTTTGAAATGAGATTGGTTACAAAACCCTTACCTTTACTCTCGACATCAATGAAAGAACTTTTACCTCATATATAATAAACATACTCATATTAATCACTTATTTAAAAACCTTATTCACATATATTACCTTTTATACTCTTCAATTATAATCAATCATTACAAATATATTATTTAGTTATTATTTATTTTCATCAATAAATATTAGTGATTTTGAGTATTTCATACAAGTTCCATAATGGTAATGTTGGTCCTCATTCTTTGATACTGAGTTCACCAATAAAAAATTATTCATGGTTGTGTAATCATTTTATATTAATTTTTTGAGTCTAATTTTTTATTTTATTGAAATTATGGGTATGGTTCATGATAATGTAATCCATATCGAAAACATTCCTAGTAATTTACTGATAAGAACGAGTTGTATAATATTGATCATTAATTTTTATTTCATCCTTTAAGAACCATATTCAAAATATATATTAATATTTAATGTCATATATTAATTGTATTAATTTATTGATACTTATTCATGGTGATAATTATTATTTTGTTAAAACATCAGTATGTAGGTGGTTGAACCAACCCAAATAAAAACATACTATACTAGTGAATGAGTAATAGTTTAGAGTTATATAATTATATTTTAATTTTATTAGAAGCATAGTGATGTTAATATAACATCATTATAGTAGGAAATAATATTTAAAAATAATGATGATGATAAGGTTATAAAAAAAATTTTTGAATAACTTCAATACTTTATGGATTTTCTCCATCTTGACACAAGTTTTGTTGGAATGAAGGATTTAGGCTTTCTTATTATAACCAAAATCTATAAAATGTATAATAAGTATTTAGAAGAGTGAAAATGGGGAAATATTTTTAATGTGACTAACTGATCCTATATGTACCTCCTAGATGGTGGAGGGGCATGTCGTCACAAACCCAAGACCACCTCTAATAAGCCAGGGGCTAGAAGTAAGTGCCAAGAAGGCATACTAAAAAGTTGGAGGAAGTTTCCTAATATACCTTTATGCATGAACCCATCCATATCCATGAATAGTATAGAGGAATAATAAAATAAGATCATATCTAGGGTATTCTATGCATGTAATATCCTAAAGGGATTACATTAGAGAATGCTAGAATATAAAATAGGTGTAATGGGAAAAAATACACGCCCAAATAGAAATGAAGTCCCAAACTAACAAAAAACTAGACTAGTAAATAATAAAGAGCGCTTGGATCCTGATCTCCATGACCAACCACTATATGTGGCCTATGCACCTAATTATCACTATCCTCCATCGATGTCACTACAGAACTATTTTCAATCTGTATAAGACACAACACCTACAGAAAAAAACCATTCAAGGGTGAGTATATAGATACCTAGTAGGATAACCTAAAAACAAAAGGGGAAACAATATGAAATATTATAAAAGAATTAATTTAAACTAAAATAATGTGGGAAACAAAATCTCACAATAAATATATATTCTCATAAAGAAATCCATATGAGAGAGAAAATGGGATATCCATCTCACAGTCCATCCTAAGATGATAAGTCTTTCTACTGATCTAAAGGTTCATCATCAATGCACAACATCTCACATTTCTATCTAAATAATTCACTAGGAGGACACAAAATCCTTCACTATGTAAAATAAAAAGGGGATACAATATCCAATAGAAATTTAACCTATACCCTAGTATGTTATGGGGATGCCACTTAGTAGTTAGATGACATAAACCATGGTGCGACAGGGGGATTCCACTTAGTAGTTCGGTAGAGGACCCTCACCCTTGTGTATTAGGGGGATACCAATCAATGGATAAAAGAACCATACCTCAATACATTATGGGGTTTCACTCAATAAACAAAGGACTTATACCCCCATTATGATAGGGGTGACACTCGGTAGGTATCGATGAAGGACTTTCACCCTAGTGCGCCCAGGGGGTTCCACTCAGTGGGTATAGAAACTTCACCCTAGCATGTTAGGTTGGTTACACTTAAATTGTTTTAGGAGTATAGGGTATTTTCACCCTGGTGTGATTTGAGGGTGGGAGGATTTCCAACCATAACCTCTCTCTCTCTCTCTCTGATGATCCTGCCTGATCACTTCCATATTCAAGCGTCACCTAAAGAATCTTGAGGCTCAAAAAATTCCACCTAATATCTAAAAAGTCACTTTTAAGGCTAACATCGCATTCAATGTAGAAAAATGATTAGTATAGGAAACTAAATGGTCAAAATGCAAGTCCAAATGAAGGATATACGAGAGAAAGAAGTTTTAAAGGGAACTACATGATGTGTATGGGGCCCAATTAGTGCATAGCCCCACCTCGCTGCCTTTTTGTGTGATACTATGAACATGGATTGGAAAATATGTCTCTATACACATCATGAAAAGGTTACATATTAAATTTCTCGACCACCCATATCCATCCTATGGGCTCCTGGCTATGCCCATGGACTGCTATAGTATACAATGTGTCCTCCCAATTACTATCCTGGGGGTGTGCTAGCTGGCACACAGCTTGGACACCCATGGAGGGAAACGTGGAATGTGGGACTAACCATATAAAGTGTGATCCATATCATCATAAGAAACCTAGATTCTACAAAAGGGTAGGGCTACACAGTGTGTGTTCTTGGACTACACATCATTTAGTTGAGTTTTATATCAAAACTCAAGTTCTTCAAACAATTCTATAGATATGGCCTATCCACCTTGATTTTTTCCTATTTACCCCTCAAAATCCTCCAAAATCTAATGTAATGGTGCTAGAAATCAATTTCCCAAAACCCGGTGACCAGAAATTATAATCCTTCCACCTACATAATGCTTAACGAACTGCCCGATGTGTCTCTCATTTCCTTCCATCACTACTCAAGATCTTAGATTCACATATGTGTCCCCCACATCATGTAAACTGTAATGATCCATCTGAAAATCATCATGCTAGTCATTATTCTCCAATCCACCATGAATTCTGGGGTTCGATCCCCCTCAATCCCACCTCAAATATGTCGAATCACGACCCCATGGGCCAATGATAAAGAACACAAAGAACTTTGGGGAGAATGGAATAAAAACAAATTCAAACCTTCATTGGACAAGATTTCTTGGAAATTTTTTGTATGAAAAGGATACCATGGGTGAAATAAAGGATTGGGAATCATAATTTAATTTAAATAATCAAATTATTGAAATGGTTTCATGTTATAAAAGGATAAACATAGATCAATAAGAAGATATAAATATCCTTTCTCAAACATTTAATCCAATATATGAAATCCAAAATTGATAGGACCCACCTCGATTTGGATCCGTCATTAGTGAAGAACGCATTCTCCAAAAATAGATAAGACCATATATATTTGTTGCATCTCTATTCACCTCGATCCGATCATTGTTCATCATATGAAATCGATCCACTAATGTACAATGTAAGAGGATCCTATCATATCACCCTGGGAAATGTGGATAAACCTAGAAAATTCACACAACATTCTATTTAAATAGTAAATTGGGTTTATGGTTATTAAATAAATAAATAAATAAATAAATAAATAAATCAATCAATCAACTTATCATACCTACCAACGACTTCTGCATCCAAACGTTTAACTCCGACCTACTTTAGGTTGTGCCTAGTGTAAACCCGGCGTTCCAAATTCAATAGTGGTCTCTAATTTCTAATATAAGGACCCACATAGGATATATTAAATTATTTATAAAAAAACTTCATGCACATGATATTAATATATTTAATATTTTTATAATTTCAATTATGATATCATCAAGCCTTGGAGTTTCACGCCGTCTTAGTGCTTGACTAAAAAAATATTCATTAATATCTTTAAAACTCTTCCAAGGAAAAAATAAGGCCACTAAATTATTCCCCGTTTAAGTATTCTCATCCCAAAAAACAAAAGATAAACAAAAATTGGGGATACCATACCAATATCTAGTTCTCCGCCTCCCTATAGCTCTTTAACATTCTCCTAAGATGCCACAACACACAAAACAATGGAATAGTCCATCCTTACAGGATCCAATCCCACCAATCCTCAATCTCCACTGGGTACCTTGTGAAGGTGGATGTATCCTTGATGTCTAGATTTTACCATTCAATAAAATGTACAGGATACGGCACATATCTCCTCATCTATGACATATGGGAGATGTCATGCACCCAATCTAACTATGGGGGTAAGTCTAGGCAGTATGGAATCTCACTAATGCTTCGTAGGATCTTAAATAACCCACTAAACCCAAGGATTGATTTCCTCCCCATCCAAACCTATGTAATACTCATCACATGGAGACTCTTAAGAAAACATGGTCTCCTTACTTGAACTCAAAGGGACTACAATGTTGATCTTTGTAGGATTTCTATTGGCTCTCGGCTATCCTAATCTACTTGCAGATCACCTGAACCTTCTCTGTCATCACCAAAACCATCTACGATCCAACAAGATATTCCTCTCCAATCCTAGTCGGACACAATGGTAAATTTCATGGTCTCCCATATAGGGCATTGAATTTTTTTATCCCATTAATGGAGTGATAGATGTTATTATTATAGAACTATACTAGTGGTATGTGATATTATCAACTTTAGAAGAAGTGAAACACGTAAGATCTTATCATATCCTCAAACACCTAGATTAGGCACTCTGTCTTCCCATCCATCTAGGGGTGAAACATCATACTCATCTGCAACTGGGTCCCGAGTGCCTCAAGAAGGACTCTTCATAACAATGAAATAACCCATGAATCATGGTCATAGATAGTAATCAAGGGTAACCCAAGGATTTGGATGATATCCAACATGTACAACTATCCTAGACTATACATTGAACTTAGCTCCCTGATGTCAAGGGAGGGTGCCAACATCATAAGTCAGTCAACTATCACTTAGATGTCAATGTTTCATATCACATTCTATAGAATCCCCATCACAAATTCCATGGATATTATATCCCATTTTTACTTCAGGATATCAATAGACACTTCAAAACTATTGAAACCTGGTGGTTTTCCTTATCCTAATGAAAAGTGCGACATTGAGAGAAAAACACAACTATGACCCCCCTCACACTTCCCACCAATATTGTCACTGAAGTACCTTATACATATTCATAACTTTAGGATGTAAAAATGAAGGAGAAGAATGAAACTCCTACATCATCTCCTCTGGCATCATGAATAGAAACAACATCCATCCATGAAAAAAGATGATGTACTACCCTCCTTCATAAAATATATTTGGTGAATCTCCTGAAGACATTTGGTCACAATGAACCTCATAGTTAAAATCTCCCAACTAAGCCTCTCTAACACACTAGAGAATAAGAAAAGTCCACACCGTTGATTGAATATAAACTGCCATTCTGTTCTCTATCAGGTTCATTGGAAAAGAAGACAACTAAATAGATGCCTCCTCCACAGAGTGAGAATGGGACTTCATGAAAATAGAATCTTCCAACTCATTGAAATTACCAGATATTTTATACTATCTCAAAGTCATAGACCTATAGGAACTCCAACCAAAACATCTATCATAGGTTTATATCTCTCTATGCGAAGATATACCTGAGAATATAATGGTTTGAGTAAAAATATTTATCTTCTATAAGATTGTTTCTCCATATATTTAGAGGGAATAATACCGATGCCAAATATAGGTTGTGAGTCATGTGGTTCTTCTCATGGGGTCTCAAATTCCTCGACCCATATTTGATCACTACCTATCTCTATATTGACATGTAGCTAAGAACAACTCTAGAGGCATTACAATACACTACGTACACCATGTCCTCCTCCAGTAGTATCAATATATGAGAACTATTCAAACTTATCCTTAAATACTCCAAGGATATATGACACTACTCATTACAAGTAAATGATTTATATTTCTTTATTAGGTTGTTTAATGGGACTATAATACTAGAGAATTCCACCCCAAATATGCTATAGTACCTTGACAAGATAAGGAAACCCCAGACCTCTAACATGCTCTTGGGTGGATCCCAATAAAGAACCACATCAATATTATCTTGGTCCACAGTTAATGCATTCTTATAAATGACATTCCATAGAATTTGAAGCTCACATATCTGAAATTGACACTTTGATTGTGTACCATAAATCTGGTTCTCCCAAAGTTTTTATAGAAATATCATTAGACACCTTGAATTATCCTCCTCTAATTTAGAGTAAATGAGTTTTCCATCAATGAATACAACCATAAATTAGTCCAAGTATGACTAAAATATCTAGTTAATTAAATCTATAGAACATAGTGGTGGAACTGATCACACCAAAATAGATCACTAGGAACTCATAATGTTTTTAGTGACATCAGAATTCCATCATATGAATACCATCCTCATGAACCCTATGATAGTGGTAGCCAGCCCTGAGATCGATCTTAGAGAACCAAATCACTACTCATAACTAATTAAATAGGCTATCATTCTTTTGAAATGGGTATTTCTTCTTTACCTTTACTTGGTTCTATTGATGATAATCAAAACAAATCCAAAAGATCATATCTTCCTTTTTTCACAAAAAAACCGAAGATGCTCAGGGGGACACACAGATTCTGATAAAACCATTCCATAAAAGGTCCTCTAACAGCACCCTCATATATTGAAGCACGATTGAGGCCATAGAATATACTGTATAAGATATTAGTTCGGTCCCTAGGTGCAAGTAGAAGAAAAAATCTATATCCCACCTTAGAGGTAGTCCCAAAACATCCTTAGGGAAGATGTCTATATAGTTCTCCTCCAAAGAAGGAATCCATATGTCTAAATATCCCACTTCACCAAGGGATAAAATTTCAAACTTTTGGATGAAGGTACACAACCTCCATCATTAAAGGAACTCTCACTTATCTAGGAGATCTCTCTCACTTAAAAAGGATATTTTCGTCCCATCTATCTAATGGCATCTGAACTTCTTATGATGAAATTTAATATGGGCTCAAAATGTGAAAAAATAGTATATATTCAATATGTCATAATAAGGTTTCATCATGATAACCAAGATGTACCATAAGAAACTATATTTATTGAGTGCTAGCTTGCACAATCAAAAGATATGTGACATTGAAGAATTACACCTAGTCAAAACCTCTAGAGAAAGGGTTCAGGGTACGACCTCAATGTGGATATCTAGATCACATACAAGGGATATGTAAATAAATTAGTTACTCAAAAATAGTTCTAAAATTACCAGGGAATGTGTATAATAAACATAGATCATACCTCATATCAGATTATGACATTTCGAGTCTTAAACCTCAATGGCTTGTCATTTCCCACGAACTCGAATTCTCTCTCCCTGAGCTTGGAATGGTCTACGTGATGTTAGTGGTGGAAGTAGATTATATATTCTACATACACTAGAAGATCATCCCCCTAGATACCCACCAGATCCTCTACCTACACCACCTCCCTAGGGGCCTCCCTAGCCACGCATGGGAGAACCCTTGTCACAGTGCTGCCTCTTCAATGGTGGTCCTCTTCCACCTGCTGACCCTCATCAGCATATCCAGTTGGGAAAATATGTTCCATGTGTCTTAAACCTCCAAATTCATAGAACCAACCCTCTCTGGGATGACTTAGTCATTTACACAAACCCTACACAGCATTCTCACATGACTGAGACGAGCCATGGGGAGGTCTCATATGCCGAGATCATATTGACTAGTGCCTACAAGATTATATATATGACTTAGCCCAATGATTCCCACAACCATTTCCAACTTCATGGAATCCCTATAAATGAAATATATCCATATTAGTGACCAATTATTGTACTCCATCATTGGTGGGAATTCATAGGGGAACCACACTGGAAATAATGTCTCTATGAAGACCCTACTAAAACTTCTATTATCGGAAGTAACCATCCCATACCATGTTGAGGGAGTATCACATAAGGTCCGTGAACCTTGTCGAATGCTTAGAAACTATCATACCACCCTAATGTAGCTTTAGAAGCCCATGATTCCAAATTGAGTTCATGAATGAGGGGTAATACTCCTTATGAAATAATTAATGGAAGTCAGATCATGAGGTCATTGTCTCATTATGAGATTGAATAACTAGAATCCACAAGTTCCCAAACACTCAATGGGAATGTCTATATTCTAGAATAAACATTTGATCAGTCAGGGTCTACATGAGACTGAATAATTGGACCATTGAATCAAGAAAATCCTCTTTTCTTTGGGGATATAGATCACTGAGGAACCTCAATGGCCTCTAGTGCTAGAACTCACATAGCACAATAAGCCTTAAATAATACTCATACTTCCCTTATAGTACTAAATACTACTAAAAAGGTGGGGGTGATGCTATCTACCCACCCAGAGGTATCTCTTCGTGAGATGGACCTTGAACTTATGCCTCATCACTCATTAGCTTATCACCACAATCCCAAATCAGTAACTTGGTTGGCTATATATGAAAAGGCATATTGAAAGTGATGAAGGAATACCATGGTAATATGAAAACATATATATGGGGATATGATTCATAAAGTATAGTCAAATGACTCAATCCCATATGATGCAAGTACCATTGATCCCTTCAACAATTTCATTGTATGACAAGCTGACTAGAAGATATTCAGAGTCCTGATGTATGGATACTTCGGCAACCACACCAACACTGGGTTACCTGGTCTAAAATATACACTCAATACAATTTGATACCATTTCCCTAAGTCCTAACCAATAATTCTAAGGGGAAAACTATAAACTTTTTCCCAAGGAATGAACTGCTCTGACACAACTCTGTAATGGCCCAAACTACTAGGGACCTTCTGGATGGTGGAGGTACAAACTGTCACAACCCCAATCCCACCACTAATAGGATTTGGGATGGAGACAAGTTCTAATAAGGAATAATATAAATGGTAGGACATTTCTTAATGTACCTATACACCTGCACCCAACCATATCGATGCAACATTGTAGAGTAATAATAAAAGACAACTACATACTGAGTAATCCATGCATGAAATAGCCTCTAGAGAACACATTAGAGTATGATAGAGTAAAACCAGAGTGTAAAGGATAAAAATACATGAAAAACCAGAAATAAAGTCCCAACCTAAATAAATAGAATAGTAAATAGCTGAGAGAGCCTATCTTCTGATCTCTAAACCCAACCACTATACACATCCTATGAACATGATTATAACTATACTTCCTTGATGTTACTACTGAACTATCCATCATCAACATAAGAAATGACCTATGCTAGAAAAGACCATTCAAGTGTGAGTATATACATACCCTGTATTATTGCCTAAAAATCGAATGGGGATACATAAAAAATATGATATAAGTAGTAAGCTCATCCTAAAGAAGGGGGGGGGATCTAAAAATATATATAAATTCTCATAAAGAAACATATATGAGAGAGAAAAGGGGATCTCCACATCATATCCCATCCAAGGATGACGAGTCTTCCTGCAGCTCAAAAGGTCCATCATCTATGTCTAGCATCTCATGTGTCTGTCCAAAGAATTCATGATAAGGACCCACACCTTTCCACTACTCTATACCTCAAGGGGAAACAATATCAAATATGAATAGGAATCATTCCCTAGTATGTTATGGGGATTCCACTTAGTTGATAGATAATCACATACTTGTGTGACATGGGTATGTCACTTTGTATCCCGATAAAGGAACCTTACCCTAGTGCGTCAGCGGGATGACACTCAATGGGTAGAGGACCTTCACCCTAATATGTTAAGGGTGTTCCACTCAATGAATAAGGGACCAAATCCCATGTATAATAAGGGGTACCACTATATAGATATTGATAGGGGACCCATTCTCTAGTGCATCAGGGGGGGGGGGGGGTTCAACTTAGTGGGTAGAGGACCGCTCCCTATTATGTTTGGGGGTGCCACTCAACTAGTGTAAAGAGAATGTGGGAACTGTACCCTAGTGTGATGGGGGGGGGGGTTCCAACATTGACCCACAATTTTCTATGACAATATTACATGATCACATCCATCATCAAGTGTCACCTAAATAATCTTTATTGTTAGATAATTCCTAATAATATCTATAAATCCACAAAAAAGGCTACAACCACGTTCTATGTGGAAAAGTGATCAGGATAGGCTAATCACGGGCCAAAATCTAAGTCCAAATGAAGAAGATAAAAGAATAAGAAGTTCTAGAGAGTACTACATAGAGTGTATAGGGCCCACATAACATGCGTTCCTACCTCATTTCCTAGCTGTGTACTCTTATGAACACATATTGGATACTATTTATCCATACATTTTGTGTACGAGGTCCACATTATGTGTATCAGCAACCCGGGGCTTGCCCGTGTGCTTCTGGACATGCTTGTGTACTAGACTATTACCAAACACTCTTAGAGTACATGGTGTGTCCTCATGCATGCAGTCATGTGTGTGTTCTATTTGTTACATTGATTGGCCACCCGATGAGGGTCACACAACATTTGTCACTGGCCACATGGTGCACGATTCATATCTTCCCTGAAAAACTGTCCACTACAGTTGGGTTGGGCTACATGACATGTGTTCTTAAACTACATGAAGTGTAGTTGATTTTTTCATAGAAACTCTAGTTATCCACAGATTTATCTATATTCACACTCTCTTTTACAATTTCCACCTATTGGCCACTCGAAATCTGGCATAATCAAGGGAAATAGTGATGGTCATTGTTTTCTTGGCTTCCATTGGACATAAATCCGAACCCGACCACCCGCATGATGAATATAACATTGACTAATGTGTATCTCATTTACTATCTTCACATATCTAGATCCATGATCCATGGAGGCCTCACCCATATCTCGTAACCTTTTCTAATTCATTCACAAATAATTATCCCAGTAATTGTTTTCCAATTTTCAATGAATATGGGAGTTTGATCAAGCTCGAACCCACCCCAGTAATGTCAAAATATTACCCCATGGGCCAATGATGAAGAATATGAAGATAAATGGGAAGAAATGAACAAGAATTAAGTCAAAATTTCATTGTCCATGATTTCTTGGACAATAATTTTATAATAGGGATACTAGTGGTTATATAAAGGATTGGAAATAATAATTTAATTTAAATATTAAAATTATTTAAATAAACTCATGCGATGGAAGGATAAATGAAAATCAATAAGAAAAAATAAATATCAATGATCAATCATATAATCAAAAGGGAAAAATCCACAATTGGTGAGACCTACCTAAATTTGGATCGATCTTTGGTGAAGAAAACATTCACTAGTGATAGTGAATACCCACTAAATTCACTTTCTTTTGATATAAATTGATCCAATTGTTGTTAATCTTCTGATATCCATCTATCAATGAAGAATGTAGGAGGCTCATCTCAAATATCATAGAGTTATGTGGATAACCCTGGATAATTTCCATAATTAGCTATTTAAAGAAGAAGATAGGTTTTTGTATTAAATGATAAAATTAAATTAATTAATTAATTAATCCACTTAACATACCCACCAATGATAGACACATATAAACATATGGTTCTGACCAACTTTAGGCCATGCATAGGGTAAAACTGGTGTTTTGGGTTTAACCGTGGTCTCATATTTCTGATCCAACTCTCCACTTTAGAGATATTTAATTATTTTTGAAGAATTATATGTATCATATATTAATATATTTAATATTTATATAATATCAATTTTCGGGCTTACTGTGCCTCCTAATTTCATGTTGTCTCAGCACCAGGCTATGAAAATATTCCTTAATATATTTCAATGTGTTATAAGGAAAAAATAGGGTCACTACAAGTAAAAATATGAATTTTTTCTACTTTAATGAAAATATCATCTTACCTTCTTTTCCAAATATTTTTTTGTTAAGCCATGTTTGGGTAATTTTTTGTGGGATTTTAGTAGATTGTGTAATGATAAATGTGAGTTTTTTGGATTTTCTATCCAAATCAATGGTGGTCGTGCCGTAGCACACATTAATAAACCATATAGGAATTACCTTTTCCATATTAATATGGGTGCATCATAATCATACTATGGATATGACGCCATGCTGAAAACAAAATGGGTTGTTCCATAGTAGTGCTGTTTGAAGTAGGTTATACCATAGCCTACGTCAAGGAGGTTTGGTTTGGGGAGGTTGAACAATGGTTTATTAGGACACACAAAAAATCTCTTCTCCATGTTAGATACAAATAGCAGGTCTAAACTTCAGTCTTTGGTAATTAGGACTCTTAATAGTATTTTATGATTTTAATAAAGGGAATACCTTTCAATTGAATTGATCCATCATTTCAAAATTAAAGTGGAAAAGTATTGGTGGCTTGACAATGGTTTTACAATAAGATATAGACCCATCAAATAATGATCCATCCATCTTCATTTGGCATTTATTCTAGTAACTTATAAGGGCTATAGAGACAACTCAATTCCATAGACCTCTCCTTACACCACAGTGGTTTGAGTTCTTGTGTGATTCCACACTAAAATCTTCCACCTTACAATACAATTTTATTTTTATAGCACTCTTCATGCCAAAGAACATAATCCTACACCATGTTAGTCTCTTACAGTGCACCTCTTCACCATGGTGTATAACCCTACACTATGGTGGTTTATTTCCAACATTAATCTACACTATGGTGCCCAACCTAACACTATATTAATGGATTTTAGAATTCCTCCATGCTGTGACACCTTGACTTGCACCATTGAGCTTCCCAATTTTCCATAGATCCTTCATCCACCCATCTTAAATGGAACTTGAGGCGATTCTGGATGAAAATCAACCTTAGGTAAGAATTTTGTTCTACCCTTTGGATTTATTTTACTTAAATTACTCTAAAAACCTTGACATGTTGGATTGGAATTAGTTCTAGGAGTCCATGGTGGGTGATCATCTTCTAGTTGGTGTGAAAAATTGTCCAGGTGATGAATTATTCAAAGAACCCTGACATTAATGTGAAAACTTTGAGGTAGAATTTTCTTACCATTTTGGGCCATGTATATGATGTTGTCCAGATGTATTTTTTATGATTGATTAACTCATGATTTTTATGGGATTCATGTTGGTGCGTGAGTGTCCATGAGTCTTTCCTGATCATGACCTTGTGATTATTTATAGCTCACAACTAGAAAGACGAACTATACCCACAGTTCAAAACCATGGGTATAGCCCCCAAAACCATGGGTATAGCCTATACCCACGGTTTTGGGAACCCTGGGGCTGAGAGGCACTGTAATAGGTGTATAAGCCTATAACCATGGTTTGGAAGAACCGTGGGTATAGGGGTGTCATAGTTTGTAAAACCTGCTATACAGTGTGGCACACACTGCCCCCACAGTTTTCAAACCGTAAGGATTTATTTTGAAAAAATGGAGATGGTGGGACTTGAACACGGGAAACCCCACAAGAATTCCACCCTCACTGACCAACCGAGAAAACCAAATTTTCAATATATATATATATATATTAATATATCCGCTTATCTAAAAGTAAGAACATTGAGAATCGAACCGAGACCGGTGGGAGGAGAAGACGTTTCCAGACTAACTGAGCTGCAGAAATTTTGTAAATATATCGATATATCTGTTTACTTATATAAATTATAACTCTTTTATTAGAAAAAAACTTACTAGGATTCGAACACATGACCACCTCCAACAATATGGACTACCCGAACAACCAACCTATAGATATTACTTGTATTTATATGTGTATATTTGTAATTATATTAATCCAAACCGTGTTCTCGCCAAATACTTTTGTTGTCCCACATAATTTTTTTCCCGCAAAAATTATATACCCACGGTTTGGCCAAACCATGGGTATAGGTCTTCCGAAAAAAACCTATACCCACGGTTTACCAAAATCGTGGGTATACGTCTTGTAAAAAAACACCTATACCCATGGTTTAGAAAAACTGTGGGTATAGGTCTTTAAAAAAAATATATACCCATGGTTTTGGATAGTGGGTATAGATGATCTATACCCACAGTTTTGGAAAACCATGGGTATAGGTCCCCATAGTATCCCTATACCCACGGTTTCTTGAACAACCTTGGGTATATGCCCATTTTCCAGTAGTGCTTCTGATGTTTAATCTTGGTGTGCCTTGATTGTTCCTTATTATGAAATGTACTTTTTTTGTTCAATAGTCTATTGAACTATGTTTCTAGTATAAATATGATTATATGGAGCCTTCATGTTAGTGCGATGCATTCCAAACTTCCTTAAAGGTAGATTTAGCTATCCCTATAGAGGTATGTACATAATTGGCCAATTAGCCAACTTGATGAAATCCAAAACATTCTTAAAAGAGGGTGTGCCTATCCTTATAGAGGGTTGATCATAATTGGATGAATGGAAGATACAAGTATTTTATTCCTATGAACATGGGATGTGTATATTTAAAAGGACATAAGACTGAGGATCGACATGATGTAACATACAATATTCTTAATGACAACCACTTTTGGTGTGGGGTGAGTTGTGTTACCTTAAAGGTGGTACTTGTTTGAATTGTTTGACATCCTTACCTACAACAAGGAAAAGTAGGTGGGACTAGGGTTTATAGTTCCTTTTCTAGTGTACAATTAATCAACCCATTTATGGTTGTATGTTTATTTGTGTATTTACTTATTTCAGGACATAAAATGTTCAATCCATTGTGCACTTATTTTAAAGGATGCATTGGTGGTGTCCTACCGAGTCTTTTACTCACACCCTACTCAAGCATCTCATTATGATTGTATATTTCATGACTAGAGACCCAATGAAGGGAAATAACCCTATGGTAGGTAGATGAGTATAGGATTGTAGAGATAGTAGTAGACCAATATAGACTTTAGAGGAACCCCAATTTATTTATTTATTACATGTTGTTTCTATTAATGGTTTGGATTACCACTAAGGGAGGCCATTATCTCTTATATGACTTATATACCATATTTCTATTTCAAAACTATTACACTGATTTTTTATTATATTTTTTTTTTATTTTCTTGATGAAATGATACTGAGGGCATAGTCTTCCCACTGACTTACTTAGACCATCACTGTTAATCTAAAGCCTCTTGTGTATGGGGAGGTGTGCATGAGGTCATATGGAATTATGGATCAGACCCAGTGGTTTGGCTTAGGATGTTAAAAAATGGTATTATAGTAGTATTTTTCTTCTTTTATCATTGACTAACTTGGTACATGGTAGAAAATAAATAGTTGTATGGGACTTGAGAAGGTGAGTTACCATGTTTCTGTCTAACACATGAGTAATGGACCTCAAAGTTTTCATGGATGATATTATTATTAGCACTTATTAAATTAAAATTGGATTATGAACATGATGTAGATATGTGATTTAGGAGATTTTGGGTATGTTAATGGATCATGAATAGGCATACAGGTTCACATACCTTATACATACTTATTGTTCTATTGTATATTAGTTCTTCAATTAAATTCATTGATTATGATATTTATTTAGGATAATGTTTCTATTTTTGTGATATAACTATATTTACATGATATTATGACATATAATTATTTGAATTAATTATTTTAACTTTTCATACTAAAGTGTTATTATATATACATAATGACTATGACTGATGTGCAGGGATGGAGATCAGGGTTAGTGCATGGAGGATTATGCCTTGGGTTGAGGGTATACTCTTAGGAAATCCTTTTGTGATCCCATAAACTACATATGAACTTTTTTGATCCTAATTTTCTTCATGATATTGATATGAATCCTTAGAGACATTTCATAAGATTTATAGATGCGGTATCCTAGGATGCTCATGTTCCACCACTCTTGGTACATAAGGATGCACCTCGATATGATCCTATACTTGTACAAGTGATCAATACTACAGATCCCCTTCTGTTAGGACTCTATTGAATATTTCTTATTCAAGGTGGATCCACTCAGAGAACCAAGATCATCCATGCTCATAATTTCTAGATCTATCATCGTCTAAAATTAAGGGGTATTGGTGGCCCACAGGATACTGAGGAATGACTAGAATTTTTTGAGTCAATTTTCGTGTTGGTCTATATTCCAAAGGAGGTACGAGTGATTCTGGAGACCTTTAAGTTTCAAGGACCCTCTAGGAGATTATATATTACCATGATTCAGGCTAGGAGACTAGAGGATGTTACTTGGGTGACCTTTAAGGATTTTTTTCTTAAGTAGTACTTTCAAAAAATTATGAAGCTGGACCAAACATAAAAGTTAATAGATATATGGTAGGGTTTTATGACTGTATCTTATTAATCTAATTAGTTCACGAAGTTACTTTATTTTACTACTTTATTGAATAGGAATGAGTAACAGAATTATTGAACGTTTGAGATAGTACTTTGAACTATGATTAGAGATCATGTTAAAATATTTTACTTGATGACATACTCACAGGTTCTTCACAAGGGTATGACCTATGAGAAGGGGCTAGAGGAGGATAGAGAAATAATCATACTTTTGATCCTCAATGGGCTAGTGACTGAGCTTTCTATCACCACCTCAAGATTATATTCTTATAGTAAGTAGAGGAGGAAATAATAGTAGTATTAGGGATATAGAAATTCATTTTATAGGAATAATTATTTGGAATAGTCTCTAGGAGATGATTCCAATAGGTGCTACAACTGTGGATTAAGGGGAAATTATAGTATTGATTGAAGGAAGATGTATGTGGAGTGGAACTATTGTGGAATGTCCGGACATATTCAATGATTTTACTTGATTTTCACTCATAGGGATAATCAGTGACTAGGATAAGTTAGGAATGGAGGACCTTAATAGATAATTAAGACCTCCCAGATGTCTGTGTCTTAATGATATGGTCATAGAGTAGAGACATGATGTGTTTATAAAGTTTACATTGTTCTAATAGATGATGGAGAGGGAAAATATACTATTAGAGGTATTTCCCTGATCACATATACTTTATCTACAAATTTTTCCAATATTGGTGATTCCCATACCTTTATTTATGCACAAATTTTTTTTATAATTGACATACCTTCCAAGTTATCTTATGAGTTCGTCTCCCGTGACACTATTGGGCATGAAAGTGTACCATCTTTAGAAATTCCCAGAGTGTCCCATAGTAGTTTCTAGATATTTAACTATGTGTTAATTCATGATTCTGGAGACAAACACATTTGATTTTATTCTCAACAAATATCAGAAGACCAGCTCCCGAGATCACATTGACTATAATCGGAGTATTGTGTCATTCACTTTTCCATAGGGAGAGAAGTTCATGATGAATAGAGAGTGGGAAATGAGTGTAAGAAGAGTTAGAATATACCAAATACATCATGGGATGTTGATAACATAGATTCCATGATTTTCTATCTTAGTATGATCAATGATATCCCCCATGACTTTTCCTCAAATCATGGATCTATATTTGGAAATATTTACAGATGAGTTTGCAAAACTTCCAAATAATAGAGGAGTCAAATTTGAGATTTTATCTTGCGGTGGGTGTGGATCCAATTTCAATACCCTCTTATCACTTGGATCTAGATGAGTTGAAATATCTAAAGGAATATCTCTAGGACTGGGATCTAAATAGATTTATCAAACAAAGTACTTCACCCTTGGGTGGACGTGTGTCATTATCCAGGAAGGAAAATAGTATTCATCTAATTTGCATTGATTATTGGAAGCTAAAATAGGTGATGGTGAATAATTTATATCCCTTGCATAGGGTTTATGATCTTTTCGATCAGCTATGGGAAGCCCATAGGTTCTCTAAGATTTAGCTTTGGCCAGGCTATCACCAAATTCGAGTTAGAGAGGAGAAAATTATGAAGATGGTGTTTTAGAGAAGGTATGGGTTGTATGAGTACTTAGTGATGTCTTTAGGACTAAAGAATAAGAAAAAAGTGTTCATGGATATCAAGAACAATATCTTACACCCATATAAAGAATTTTTCTTTACATTATTTTTCAATGACATCTTTATCTACTCACTAAAACTAGAGAAGCATGCAAGACACCTCGAAATTCTCCTGAGTATTATTCAAGAACATCATCTTTAATCCAAGATATCGAATTGTGAATTATAGAAATATGAGGTGATATTCTTGGGGAATGTGGTGTCTAATAAATTTATATTTTTAAACATAATTAAAGTTGTTTAATTCATATCTTGGATATATCCCCTAAACATGTTCAAGATTAGGAGATTTTTTTATTTATATGGATATTACTGATTCTTTATACAATAATTATCTAAATTATTAGCACCTATGACCACACATATAAATAATGGATTAATTTTATATTTTTAAAACCAATTTGACTAATTTTTCATTGAGTTAATGACGAGGTTGATTATAGATCCATTTTTGACACTCTCTGATCATGGGATTGGTTATGCAATTCACTGTGATGCATCAGGTGTTGGTTTGGGAGAAGAACAGATGAGAATAGAGAAGTTGGTAGCCTATGAGTGTCATTAACTATGAACCCATGATTATAAATAACCTACTCATGATCTAGAGTTAGCAACCATGGTCTATGCTCTAAAGGGGTGGTGACACTATCCCTTATGTGTGATTTTTTTGTTAAAATGGACCACAAGAGCCTTTGTTATATCTTTACACCGAATGATAAGAATATAATATAGTGGTGATGAGCTGAATATCTACATAAATTTTACTTTATGATAGCTTATGCACTAGGGAAATGTAACATTTTTGTGTATGATCTTATCCATAAGACTTAGGAAGAGTAAGATCTTGGTGAGATGTATTTTTAGGAGTAGTGGGGCTTGATGATAATATTGGATGGATGAATGATGGATACTTCAGAGGATCATTAGTATGATATTTTTTCCCTTTTTCGATCACATCCTTAATTGAAAAATAGGTGAATACTGGTCAAAATTCATACCTATAGTGTACTATGATGATGGAATTAATACTTGGAGGTGATTCAATACCTGGGTGGTCAATAGGTGTAGATGACATAATAATGGTACATAAAAGAGTAGTAGTTCTTGATTTCAACTAAGATGATATGATGAGGGATTTCCATACCCCTATATGGGTAGTAAATACTAGAGTAATGGATATGTTCCATGACTTTAGGTGATGGTTCTAGGATCTATGGATGAAGAGAGACATTTCTGGGTTCATCTCTCAATGACTTATCCATTAGAGGCTGAATGACAAGCTCCGAAATCCTAGTGGTATGTTTCAGTAACTTCCAGTGCCCATGTGGATGTTATAGGAAATCTAGATAGTTTTTTATGGGGTTACCTAGGACCCCAAAGTTTCATGATGATGCTTATGTGATTTTTTATCAACTGATTAAAGTTACACCATTTTTACTAATCTAAGAGACTCACTCGATGGAAAAGATGATAAATATTTATGCTTATGAGATCATACAAATACATGGGGTACACATGATGATTTTTTATATATAGGCACTCATTTTACATCATGATTTTGGAAATTCATGTAGAAATATATAGGGAATCTACTGAGATTGATGACAACATACAATCCTTAGATAAACAGATATTCTAAGTGGACTATTCACATATTAGTGGACATTATTTAACTTGAATTCTAGTTTTTAGTGGAGCATGGTATGACCATATATCATTGGTTGAGTTTTCATATAACAACAATTAATTGGATTTTATTCAGATGGAACCTTATGTGGATCTATATGAGAGGCCATTTTGCTCATTTCTATGTTGGTATGAGGCATGTGAGAAAATAGTTTTGGGGTCTAGTATAGTCCAGGATACTTCTAAGAGAGTGACGATGAATAAAAAATTTTATTATCACTCAGAGTAGGTAGATATCGTATGATGACCTCTATAGGAGACCTTTGGAGTTTGTTGTGGGTGATCATGTTTCCTTGAGAGTGACTCTTTATTTAGATTACCAATGTCCAAGGAAGAAACAAAAGGTAACACCACATTTTATGGGACCCTTTGAGATCACCAAGTGGGTTGGGTCTATTGAATACTATATGGAACTTCCTCCATTTTATTATAGAATGTATAATGTATTCCATATTTCTCCGATTTGGTGGTACACTTGATCCTAATCTTGTTATAGACTATGAGGACGTTGATTTAGAACCAAATACATCTTATAAGGAGTGATCAGTGTAAATTTTAGGCATGAGTGAGAAATTACAAATAGGGAAGATTATAACACTTTTTAAGATTTAGTGTAAGTATGGGTGAATCCATGAGGATACATAATTGAGAGAGGCTAACATTTTTTCTAAGTGGACTAAGTTATTTGAGTAGGAACCCTAGAGATGCTACTCATGGATGAGAAGGCTTTAAAAGGGGGAGAATTAAGAATCCATAAAATTTTGTAATGAAAGTCTTAATTTCCCCTTATTCTTCTCCTTATTTTGAGATGATACATTTTAGGTAAAGGATTATGGTATTTGAGGAGATCATGGAAGTATGAATTTTAGTTTTTTTGACTTTGTAAAAAAAAATTAGGTGTGGTTTCCCCCTAATCCACATGACCAGACAAAAGAGGAATTATTTGAGACATAGTAATATGGATACACCATAGTACTACATTGGATATAAGGATACACCATTTTGGAAATTGGTTATGCTGTGGTGTTTCTATTTGAAATATCTTGAGCCATATCCTTCACCATGGAGGTCTGGTCTAGGGAGGATGTGTGGTGGTGTCTTGGGCCATGTTGCAAAGATCTTATCCACATCAGTTACAAATATATGGTCCATCCTTTGATCTTTGGGAGTTAAGACTATTAATATACTATTATAATTTTAATTTAGGGAATATATTTGAATTGAATTGGTCCTTTATTTTGGAATTATAGAGGTTAATTTATGGATATTTAATGAGTGTTTTCCAAGCAGAGTAAGACCCTTAAAATACTAATCCTTCCATATTCTTCTGAATTCAATTATAGGAGATCTAAATGGATAAAAAGGAAACTAAAGACTATATAATTCTAAAAATAATGTAGTGGGTTTAGTTATAGTGTGGTTCCACACCAAAATATTCCTCCTTACACCATAAAGTTCATTTTTTGGTACTCTCTATGTCACAACACTCTATTCTGTATCACGATGGTCTCTACCAATGCACTTATACACCTTGGTGTATAACTATACACCATAGTGGTTTATTTCCAATCAAACTCTTCTCTGTGATGTTCAAACTTGCACAATGGTGGTGTATTTCAATAAACCTCCATGCTATAACACTTTTCCTTGCATTCCCGAGCCTCCCAATTTTCCAAATAGCCTTCTTTATCCCCTATTAAATTTTTCTTGAGGACCTTTTTGATGAAAATTGACCACATGTATTAATTAATTATACTATTTATCTTGTTTCACATTTCCTTACTTTATAACCATTTTCATGTAATATTGGAATTGGTTCTAGGAGTCTTTTGTGGTTAATCATGTTCTGATTGGTGTATGAATGTGGTGCGGGTGATGATTAATTCGAAGAACCTTAATCTTGAAATGAAAACTGGGAGGCATGAAGTCCATTTACCTTGTGCGTTGTGTACGTAATGTTGACATGATATATTATTTATTTCTAATTAACTCATTATGGTTATGAGTTGTATGTGGGTTCCTGAGTGCCCCTGAGAATTTCTTGATTATAATAATGTGATTATGTGTGGCTCCTAATATTGGATCCTGGCGTGCCTTTACTATTCCTTTCTTTGTCATGTATTGGTTTTTGTGTTTCATAGAATATGAGACCATGTTTCAGGTATCAAGATGATCAGGTGAAGCCTTGAGGTTGGTGCAATGTGGTCCAAACATCCTTAAAGGAGTGCGTGGCTATCCATATAGAGGGATGTGCATAAGTGTCTAGTTATCCAACTTGATATATCCCAAAATTACTTAATGGAGAGAATGAATATCCCTATATATGGATGTGCATAAGTGGATGACTAGAATACCCATGTATAGGATTTATAAAGAGTTTGACCATTGGTGTTTAAAATGATAAATAAAAGGGGATCAACATGATGTAACATGTGATGTTTTTAATGAAATTAATCATATGAGTGGGGTGAGATATGTTACATTGAAGGTGGTACTTTTTTGACCTAATTAACATCCTCACCATCAATGATCTTAAGTATATGGATATGTGGTTAATGGAATCTTGGTCAATAAATGATGACCTGACAAATGTATGGTCTCATGTTTAATTGAGATTTTACTTATGTCATGACATGCACTGTTATATATATTGTGCACTTATGTTAATGACACATTGGTGGTGTCCCACTAAGTCCTGTACACTCACTCTACTCATGAATTTTAATGTGATTTTAGATTTTATGATTAAATATTCATATAAGGGAAATGGACCCATGGTGGGTGGTTGATTATAGGATTACAGAGCTAGAAGAGTACCAAGAAAACTTGGTAGGACCCACTATTTATTTATTTATTTATTATATGCTATTTCATTTTATTGGTTTAGAAAAACACTTTGGGATATTTTTATCTTCTTTATGAATTGTACACCATATTTTGGTTTCTGCATTATTAATTTTCTATTTTATTTAATGTTTATTATTATTATATTCTCAATGACATTATATTGAGGGTATAGTCTCCCCATTGACGGACATAGACCCTCAGAAATAGTCAACAACCTATTGCATACAGGGAGGAACACATGAGGTCATGTGGAATTTCAAATAATAACCTATGATTTTGATTCGAATGATACAATAATAAATAGAGAACCAAATAGGTTTATTGGATTGGGAGGAGAAGACGAGTAGTCTTTTTCTATGTGAGTTTTGATAGGAATTTATGAAAATATTTATTCTTTAATGCGTGTGGTTGTCATTTTGAAAGTAATGTTGAAAAAAGTGAACAATAATAGAGGTGGAATGATGTTTGGTCAAGAATTAATTTATCCAAATATTTATTGATAGAGTTTTATAATATTTTATGTCTTTATCCCTTAGTTTAACACCCTTTTACCATATTTTTTTAACCATGGAAACTCCTTTTTTACCTTAATAATTTTTTTCCTAATAATGAAATTAAAATCATTACTCAATTTAGACATGCTGATAAATTATTTGGAATACATTTAATCTAATTCAATATCTAAATATATAAAAATTATCTTTAAAATGAAAACATAAAGTATACAAATAAAAATTGTTTTTATAGACAAATAAAATTTTAAACATTTTGTGTTCTTAATCCAACTTCACATCAACTTCCAATTAAATGAGTGTCAATATATATTTTTATTCATTTAAACATTTAATTAAATTAATTATTAAAAGTGATAAATTTAATTTATTAATTCATAATATTTATGAAAAATAGATCTTTGAAAAATATCATTTTTAACAATAAATAATGTTTACCACTTCTTTTTAAAATTTATTATTTTTCTTTTAAGAATTTAATTTTAGTAATATATCTATATTGAAATATTTATTTTAATAATCTAAATACATCAAATGATTATTTAATAATAATAATAATAATATGAAACACATTAAAAAAATATGTTTTATAATAAAATATTGTAATAAAATATTATATTTTTTTATTTAATTCCATAATTATTTATTAATTTTGAATCATATTATTATTGATTTGGTAATAATTAACTGTCTTAAATATATTGAAATGCATTTCCAATAACTTTATTTCAACAACCATATTTTTAAAGACCATTTATATAATGAAAAAAAATTCAATTCCTATATATATCCTTACATACATTGTTATAATCATTCACACTTTTCATTTTTCTCTCTCTCTAAAAATGTTTATTATATTTCCAATTAATTTCCATATTTCCATATTTTTAACTAGAGGTATGATTTTACAAACAAAACATGAAGGAAATGATCACATATTTTTTGTATTTTTATTTACTTTCGGTTTCATTCATCTGAAAGTTTTCTTAATGTTGTTTTATATTTCATTTTTTTATTATAGTAATGTTTATCTTGCTTTGTGATACTCTATCCCAATAATATGTATCATAGTTTTTTAAGTATAATGTTGTGTGTGAAACAATCTATTAAACACAACATTTATTTAAAGTATAGTATATACCAAAATATATAGGTATTACATTTTACCCTTCTTAAAATAATTTCACCCTCAAAATTTTATTATTATAATGAAAAAATGAAACTACTTTTTCCTTATTATATTTTTGGGTTTCTAGATAGCTTACTAAAACTAATAATTTCTCTATATAACATTAAATGGGTGATTGGTCTTCTTTCACAGTACTTTACCTCTATATTCCATGATTTCTACAAGTTATTCTTCATATGAGAGATAATGTTATGGTTATATTATATTCATGTTCAGTACATGTGAAGGATTTGTTATGCACTTCCTAAAAAGCTAGACATGAAAAAAAATCATGTACTTGAGAGAGTATTTTTGGATGTTTAGGATGATAGACTATCACTTCTAAATGATATAATATTTTAAAAGTTCCAATGTATATCTGGGGCTCAACTTCCCCTTCTTCCCAAATCTCAAAACCCTCATCAATGATGATATTCAAAGGAATATATTGCCTCTAATTTTCAACTTCAAATATCATAAACAATTATAATTGTAGATATTTTATTAAATTTTGAAAATTTTAATGTTTTTATGAATGATTTTAATCTTATTTGTTATTTATTTTGAAATATCAGATCTCATTAGTTTATGTTCATCAAATTCATCCAAACATGTTGGAGTTATGTACTTCCTCTCATATAGAGCCTAATATGGTTCCATTATAATTATAGAATGGAAATTGATATCATATTAAAATTATACCAATATATGGTGTTTATCCAAACCTCATTTAAAATCCATTTAATAGGATCTCAATTTATCATCTAGAGTTTGAATTGTCTTTTCAGAATAATCATTAGTACTTGAATGCTAAGCAGTGTTGAAACTCATTTTGTATCCAATTATTTTTGAAGAAATATATATAAAATGTAGGTCAATATTATATCTTTATTATATACAGTTGATATTTTCAGCATCCCTAGTTTTTAAAAAATAAGTAATATAATTGATAGCTTACTCGATATTCCACATCAAGCTTAAATAAATAACTAAATATTATTATTTAAATGTTATCATTATAACCTAGCTGTTAGAATGGTAGGTATGAACATGTTTAATTTACTTATTAAAACATGGTTTAGACATGTATATAAAATTATTTTAATAAGTAATTATAAATGAATATAATACCTTTTTTTAAAACAGAAATGTTTTTTTGAAAAAAAAACTATTTAAATGTGCACAAGTGTGTTTTATATGGATAAATAAAATACCACTCTTATTGTATTAAATTTTATGATGATATATATATATATATATTATATTTAATATAATTTTTAAAATTCATATTATGTTTTTTATATACATAATATAAGTAAGAGAATCTAATTTTACGCATAAAAGTAGTGTTTCCCAAAAAGGTAGTTTTGCAGCCTCTTGATGTCGCTCTTATTTTAAATATAGTTTTTAAAAATTTCATAAATTATATATGATGAAATAACATTATTCTTTTAAATAGTAATATAAAAATTTACTTTGTTTTAATTGTTTGTATTTTTCTTATAAGATTCATTTTTTTGATGAATAGTGGAAAATACTACATTTTAATTGAAAACTAATATTTCATCAAATTTATTTGTAGTGTTAAATTATATTTTTGAATTATTTAAAATTAAAATTATATCAATATTTTATCATTTAATATAATTTATGAAATTGGACTCAATTTAACATTGAATTTGGATATAAAAATATTTCAATCTTTTGAAGGTTTTTACTTTAAAATCTTGTTTTCTCATTCAATCAATGAGATTAACTTTTAATTAACTTCTGAAATTTTGGTGATTTAAAAAAAATCGATTTAATATTTTTAATTAGAATGTACAAACTTATTCAATATGACCCTTTTATTTTTGGACATTATTAATAGTAACTTTTTTAATTTTTTATGAACAGAGTTAAAAGTAAATATGGTAATTAAGAGTAAAAATAATATTATAAATATTATAAAATTACCCTAAAACTTATAATAATTTCATTAGATTAGAGAGTGTAGACCAAAATTATATATGTGATGAAATTATAACCTTTGGAAGCCTCTTGGATGAGAGTATAAAATCTATAATATTTTATTTAAAGATAAGTCAAAGATGTCATACTCATGTTTTTCATAAGTATAACATTATTAATATGGGTTTATATAGGGGGATATGTAAGAATATAATTTAAAATATAAAATTTTAATCTTCATCATGGTAATTTGGTTTAAATTTTATGAAATAAATAATTACGTTAAAGGCTTACACAATGATGATGTAATAATGGTTTAGTTAATGGAAATATTGAATAAACAATTTTAAAAATATTAAAATAAATATAATTTGTTATAATTAATGTTATACAAAAATATTATAGATCAATTTTGACATGTTATTGACTATTTAATATAGTTTTTTCAAATATATCATGTTGTTATGATATTTATAAAAATTCAAGTAATGAATAGTGTCAGTATTAACATTAATGATATTTTAAAATAAAGAATATTTTACTAAATGATATAAAATAAATAAAAAATCCAAAATTTGTCCAAATGATTTAAATTAGTTTCAAAATTTAATAAATAAATCATTTATTGGACTTTTGGAATTTTATAATAATTATATTAACCCTCAAAATGTAATATACATGATATCACAGTAAGAATTAAAATGGTTAAATAGGGGTTAAAACAAAATGATAAGGATTAAAAAATATTATTTTTTTAAAATTTTAATTGGATGAATTTATTTATTCCCAAAATCATTCTATATTATAAACTAATAAGTTTTAGTCAATTGGGATTATAAAATTTATTTATATTAATTTAATAATTTGAATAATTTCAAGAGTTCCCCTCCCCTCTCCTATAGAAGGACACCCATTATTCTCTTTTATTCACACTTCAAAATCCATTTTTATCAAAAAAATATATATCCAAATGCCTTATTAGAATACCTAAAAACATTATTGATCTCTTATTTTAGTCATAAAATGTCACGACCCGTCCCCTGAGGCCCGTGCCGTGACTACCCCAAGCCCACCTTCCATAGGCCAAGGGCTGGCGACTAGCACCGAAAGACGTATTCCCTATAACTAAGAAGGAATTTCCTTTATTACCTGTAAACAAATTCAACCAAGCACACAAAAAGATACGAACACAAGTCAACTATATATCAAAAAGAGTATTGAAAGTAAAAAGGGTCCGGAATACAAGCCCAACAGTAATAGTACAAGTACAACTGAAATACAATGCAACTGAAGAAGAAGAAAAGAAGCTACTGGGTCATCCACTGAGGTTCCTACATTAAGGGTAGTTATAGATTGCCTCCTCAACACCCCATGTCCGCCCATCTCCTATGCATACTGTCATGCTGAATTTTCCACCTCAAGGCCCCGTCTATCCCTGGTACCCTTAGCCTCGATCAGCACTGTCTATCGTCTGCACCAAACACAACAAGGTGTGGGCATAGCCCGTGCATGGGTGAGTATAACGATATTCATTAGGGACCCCGAGACCCTCAGGGTCTCACAAAATCCACCATGGATAAACCACAATTCATGAAATCAACTGACAACCCTACTTAGATATATGTCCATATATATACCTAAGTTATCAAGTATACCCATTTCAATCAAGAGGAAAACATAGAGTCCAAATCAAAGCCCAAAGCTCAACTATTCCACAAAGGAAGGAATACCATGAAGGTAAGTACCATAGAGGTATGCCCCATAGAATAATACCATTTAAAGACCCGTAAAATTCAATGGAAATTTTTTCTTAATTTTCATTGGAATTTTACAAGAGCGCGGTTTCTGACGGCACCTGATTCCGAGGCCCGGTGTGCCCGGAATCAATTTCCGATGTTTGGCTCGGGTACGTTCAGTGAACGAACGAGCGGGTTTTCCTAACTTTTGATCCGGTGCTCAGAATTGAAATCTGAGGGCACCGATGAACTCGCAGCGCCGATATTCGCTTAAGGAGACCTTTTCCAAGGTTGCGTTTATTTCGGGATGAGAGTTGGTTTTTGGGAGTTTAGAATAAGTTAAATAAAAATTGTGGATTACAAATTTTTATTTAAACTTGTTAGTTAAATTCTCTCAAAGGAAGTTAGGGGTGGGACCCACACCCACTTAACCTCCCTTGAAAGGATTAAGTGTGGTGGGGCCCACACGAACCCTAAACTTTTCATCTTCTCCCAAACTCCCTTAACCCCTCTTTAAATGACATGACAATTGTTTTTTAATTTTGGAGTTATCCTTTTTGAATTTCAAACCTTTGAAATTCATTTGTTAAGTTTGTGAATAAAATAAGTCTCAATCTTATTTTATTTGGGTTAGTTTTGTTTTTCCATCTTGAGAGGATTGAGAGCTTTTCTTTCTTCTTCAAACTTTGACGAAGAACGCTCAAGCTTGACGAAGAATGCTCAAGCTCCGACGAAGAACGCCACTCCTCTCTTCTTCGTCTTCCGTGTCAACGAAAGGGAACACCGCTTCCTCCTCGGACTCCCTTCGTCGACATAAGAAGATTCACCAACGACGTACCTCTTCGGACGTACCTCTTCGTCATCGGATTTGACGAACGATTACCGTGACGCCCGACCTCCACGATGTTGTCTTCCGCGGGACGTTGACAAATCTTCGAACTTATACCCAAGGTAGGGGTTGTTGTTAATTGTTTATTTATTTATATATCCTTGTTCGTGGTTCTAGCATGACTAACGTGAGGATTTTAAATATGTGTTATTGTTTAACGTGAGGGGGCCGGACCGCATGAACACGGCCGAACCCCCTCCTTCGTTCTTGATGTTTTATATTGCGGATGAAAGAAGGTGGCGTGGTGCCGTCGCACCACGCGGTTATTCGCCCGATTTTATTGCGCGGCGCCGACGCGCCGCGCCTTGGAAGAATCATCAAGAACGCGACGCCATCACGACGCGTCGAAGGGAATCAAAGGTGCGGCGGAGGGGCGCGGTGCCGTCGCACCGTGCCGGATGACGAACACCGCGGCCGGTTCCGGGCCGCGGCGGGATGAGAAGACCGGCGGCCGGGCTGCTGGCGTCGGAAGCTGGAAAAAGGGGACCGGTTTACCGGTCCCGTTGGAGAAAAACCGGCCGGCCAGGTGGCCGGCCGGATGGACAAAATCTGGGGGAAATTAATCCCCCGGCCAGCACAAAAGCCCCCCCCCCATTTAATTGGGGGGCGGTTTTCTTTGAGGGGGGGCAGGCGGCCCCCCGGTTTCTTCAAGCAGGCCCCCACGAGGGGGGCCGGATACCAAAAGGGCGCGACGCTTATACCGCACCGCCATCCCAATCAAGCGGGGGCTTATCCCCCGCGCGCTGCCTCCGTGCGGCGCCAGGCCGCCGCGCCGCAGGCCGGCCGGCCGGGCCGGGTCGGGTCGACCCGGTTCAGGCCGACCCAGGGGGGGTCGGGCCGGGTCGGCCCGGACCCGGACCCCCCGTTTCGAATCGGTTTCGGTCTTTTGGCCATAACATGATCCACTGACCTCCGATTGACGAACCGTCTGCGGCAACGCGATCCTTGGATCAAGACGGTCGTTTTGGTATATTGCACTCAAAGTTTCGGAATACTTTGAGTTCGGCCGGGTTGGTTCGTTCACAAAACCAACCGGGCCTTCGGAGCGGAAACGCTCATATCTTGAGCTACGGACGTCCGATTGACGTACCGTTAGTTTTGTTGTGTTCCTCTTAGTGAGATGGTTCTTTTGGCATACTCCGCCCGAGGTTTGGATGCAGGTGGAGTACGATCGTGTTGGTTTTTCCTTAAAAACCAACCGGGCCCCGGGGACGAAAATGCCAATAACTCTCAGACCGGCGTCCGATCGACGTGCTGTCTGTTGCGTTGAGTTCCTGTTGACGATACGGAACTTTTGGATACATCAACTCTGGACTTTGTGACAGTTGATGTATCAGCCTCTCGGCTCGTGGAGCGGACCCTCCGAACGTGCTTGCTGTGTGCGGGAACCCTAGTGCAGGCTGCGACTGTTACTATGACTACTACTGCTACTACTGCTACTGTGATTGCGACGACGACAGTACAGAGATCCTGTGTGCATTCGACGACGACGACTTCAGCACTCAGTGATCCTACGTGGATCAGTGCTACAGGTCCTGTGTGGGCCCGATCCTGTGTGGGTCCGATCCTGTGTGGGTCTTTGCGCTCAGCGGTCCTGTGTGAACCAGCGCCTACAGGTCCTACATGGGCCCGATCCTGTGTAGGTCTTTTGCGGGGGTTAGTTACCTATCGATCCTTCGTGGGTCCGACGGGTTAGATGGATCAGAGATCATCTTTATCGTCCTTGAAGATGTATACCTGTGTGAGATGAATCCTGTTGCTTTCCTGTGTGGATTGTGTTGTGCTATCCAGTGTGGATTACGTTTAGCTTTCCTATGTGGAATACGTTTACTTTCCTGTGTGGACTGAGTTGTACTTGGGCTCGGAGGTTGGAGCGTATTTGAATTTGATGACTTAGGTATATGTATGGGCATATACCTAAGCAGTGTCGATTGTTACTTCGTGATTGTACCTTTCTTCGTGGTTTATCCTTTGTGGATTTGAGAGACCTTCAGGGGTCTCGGGGTCCCTACTGAGTAGCTTATACTCACCCCTGCACGGGCTTTGCCCGCACTACGTTGTGTTGGTTGCAGACGACGGACAGCGTTGATCTTAGCTGAGGCTTGCTGAGCAGGACGGTACCTGGAGGTGGACCACTGGACGGGACGTGCTCGGAGCGGACGGCGGGACCCGTGGAGCAGAGGAGCTATCTGTACCCACCCTTCAGGTGGTATTTCCAGTGGACAGCCCGGTGTAGCGGCTTTTACTTTTCAGTTGATGTTTTCCCTTTCGAGTTGTACTTTACTTTAAGTTTGGGTTTGTATACTGGCCCATTTACTTTTCCGCACTTTCAGTTGTACTCTGTTTTTGCTTAGTGTTTACTTTCCGCTTGCTTACTCTGTGGTGTTTGTTTACTTTACAAAGGTAATGCCTTCCCTTTTACTGGGATTTGCGCCTTGGTGCTAGTCTCCATCCCCTGGCCTATGGAAGGCAGGCTTGGGGTAGTCACGGCACGGACCCCGAGGGCGGGTCGTGACAAATTGGTATCAGAGGAGTTCGGTTCTACCGCGAACTCTGATCTTTTCTATGTGAAGCAATAATGTTTTTGCTTAGTGTTTAATTTCCGCTTGCTTACTCTGTGGTGTTTTTTTACTTTACAAAGGCAATGCCTTCCCTTTTACTGGGATTTACGCCTTGGTTCTAGTCGCCAGCCCCTGGCCTATGGAAGGCGGGCTTGGGGTAGTCACGGCACGGACCCCGAGGGCGGGTCGTGACATACCACCAAGGCATTACCACAAAGGAAAGTACCACATAGGTATGGACTCATCTCACAATAGATATAACTTAAGTTAAATAGTAGATATGATTAGATGTAACAACTAATTCATCTTACTCTATTAAGAATCCAACCCACGAAGGATCCCGAAGTGATGACCCACATAGGATCGCTCGGTGATGACCCACAAAAGATCTCTTGGTGATGACACACATAGGATCGCTAGGTGCTGACCCACATAGGATCGCTCAGTTTTGACCCACAAAGGATTGCTCAGTGCTGACCCACACAAGATCACTCTTCATTATTCATGTCATAGCCAACTACAAGGTTCCCACACTATGCTCACATGTATCCGGGAGGGTCCACTCCACAATCGATTGGTCGATACTCCAACTACCATGAAGTCTCACAAAGAATTATCTCAAAGGACCGCCACGTCATAGAGATCTCAACACACTAGATGGTGTGTCAATTGGACGCCTGATCTATGAGTTATTAGCCTTTTAGTCCCGAGGGACCAATTGGATTCGTGCTCGATCCAACCCATCCATACTCCAACTTTGTCCAAATCTCTAGTGGGGTATACTAAATGGACCATCTCGCTCCATGGTTTACAATGTCGTTGAAAGTTTTTCAAACGGACTCCTGGCACCAGATCTATGGCCAAAAGATCACAAATGGGTCAAAGTGGGTCCGGGTCCGATCCAAACCCGCCCGACCCACTGGGTCCGGCCCGGCCCACGGTGCGGCCTGACCTGGGTGGCGCGGTGTGGCCGTGAGGCCGTGAGGTGGCGAGGCCGCGGGACGACAGGATCTGAGAGCGATGAGGCTGTGGGGCGGCGGGGGCCTCGGGCAGCGAGGCCGTAGGGAGGCGCGGTGAGGCCACGAGGTGGTGGTGGCTGTAGGCGGCAAGGCCGTGGGGTGGCGCAGCGTGGCCGCGAGGCAGCAGGGGCCATGCATGGTGAGGCCCCATGGCGGCACGATGGTGGCCACTGGCAGCGGTGGCTCTGGGTGGAGATCCTCCGTGGCTAGCTATGCAGCGCGGTCGCACGTTGTACCTTTGCCAATAGCCGGATTGACTGGCCGCCTCTGGTTGTCGCCTTTATCTTGGCCAGCGGTGTTGCCGGCCACCATTCTCATGCTCCACCAAGGTTGGTTTGTGTCCTCCTCTATAGCGTAGAACACAAAAATTTATCAAGATAATTGTGGAGAGGTCGGGCCATGTTTGTTTGAGCTGCCCCTCCACGTTAGAGCGGTAGGAAGTGGCTATAATCTCTTCGTGATTTACGATGAATCATCAAGAACGGGTAAGAGTAAGAAATTGAAACAACCAGCCTACCTCTAAGGTTTTTTGATGATGGCGCAGGAATGAATTCCAAGATATCGACGTTCTTCGAGCCTGCCACACACCTCTGATCCGAGATCATTCATCGGACAAACGCTCTTCGATGGAGGTAGTTCTTCATTATTAAAGATGACCACCGTTGGAGGATGTACCGAGGAAGAAGTCGAAGTTGTGCGTTGGCGTTCTTCATTGGAGATAGTAATCCTCCAAATGTTTCTCCTCTCCCAATTCCACCAAAATGAAAAGTATCCATCATAATAGAATATATTGTTTAATTTAATATTGGCCCAAAATAGTTTGTCTTAATTAATTACAGGAGACTTGGCATAATTAATTAAAGGAGAGTTGGCATAATTAAAGAAGGTAATTGAGAATTGTTTCTCCCATAATGAGGGGTTTGGGTGGTCCCCACCACTAAGCTTTGAATTGGGGGTTTTACTAGCTCAGGTGGTCCCCACCACTGAGCATTCAAGTTGGGAGGTTTTAACCCATCGTGGTCCTCACCTCCATAGCCTTCACATGGGAGGTTTATTAAAAATAAAATAAAAGTTTATTTAATTTAATTTATTTTATTCCCATGAAAAACCCCAAAAACCATCTTTCACCCTCGACCTACTACAATCGAGGTGAAGGTCTCCTTAAGAGAATACCAGCACAGTGAGTTCAACGTCGTCTTCAGATTTCAATTCTGAGCACCGGTTCAAAATTTACAAAAACCCACTCGTACGTTAACTAAACATACCCGAAAAAAAGTTCAGAAATTTATTCCGGGAACACAGGGCCTTGGAATCATGCACCACTAGTTTTTTGAAGACTGGTAAAATTTCCATATATTAAAAAAATTACTTGGAAATTTCAGGTCTTTACATTCTCCCCACCTCAGAGCTTTACATCCCCATAAGCCACAACTCAAACTAAGTGAACACGTGGGGGTACTGAGAACGTATCTGAGCCTCCCGCTCCCAGGTGCTCTCCTGGAGGTTCCTGTGCTGCCAACGTACATGCATTAGAGGTATCAACCACCCACGAAGGACCCACTTCTGTCGATCCTCAATCTCCACTAGAACCTCCGTAAACTTCTCCCCATCATCGATGTCCATCTCACCATGGTCGATGATGTGAGAAGGGCAGTGCAGGTATCTCTTTAGCTGGGATACATGGAAGATGTTTTGCACCCGGTGCAACTAAGGTGGAAGAGCTAAGTGGTAAGCCACCTTGCCAACTCTACTGATGACCTGAAAAGTTCCACTCTAGGACCTTTAAAGGATGATCTAAGCCTGCTGGTACCTGAAGCTCTATCTTCAGTTGCTGGGAAGTGTGATACTGAGAGACAAAATCTGCTACTACTTTCTTCATTCCCGGCCACCAGTGCTATCGTCATAGATCCTGGTACATCTTCACCACTTCTGGATGTACCACTAGAGAGGATGAGTAGAACTCCCTCATCATTTCCTATTTAAGTGATTATGGTACCTTGATACCTTCTCTAAAGAGGATGACGTGCTCCCCACATTCAAAAAATCCATCAGGTGCCTGCCCTGTGGACATCCGAGCACGTCGAGCCTCGCAGTCAGTGTCCCCATGTTGTACCTCTCTAACTCACTGAAGAAGTGGGGGAGTGATTGTAAGAGTCTCAGGGAAATATTCTCCATCACATTCCACGAAGGATATCTGCAAAGCGGATAACTGCTCCATTGCCTCACCTAGCAGTTGTATACCAGATCTCCGACCGAGTGAATCTGCTACAACGTTCCCTTTCCCAAGAGTATAGACTATCTCGATGTCATAGTCCTGGAGGAACTCAAGCCAACATCACTGTCTCAGGTTCAGTCCCTTTTGAGAGATGATATATCTTAGACTCTTGTGATCCGAGTAGACTATAAATCACTCACCCATAAAGTAATGTCGCCGCATATTCAAGGCAAAGACCAATGCTTCTAACTCCAGTTCATGGGTAGATTTGTTCTTCTCATGTTGTCTCAGCTGTTGAGAACCATAAGTGATCACTGCTCGCTCTTGCATTAGGACACATCCGATACCTATCCCTGATGCATCGCAGTAGACTACGTACCCTACACCATCCTCCGATAGCCTCAAGATGGGTGTACTAGTCAGCCTGTGCCTCAACTCCTAAAAACTCACCTGGCATCTCTCCGACTCTACGAAGGGTTGACCCTTCTTCATCAATGCTGATAGAGGTGCTGCAACTTTGGAGAAATCTGGAAAAAACCTCTGGTAGTATCCATCAAATCCCAGGAAACTTTGTACCTCCGTTACACTCCATGGTGTCTCCCAAGCAAGTACCGCCTCAATCTTCACTGGATCAACTGCAACTCCAGCTGCTGATATGACATGTCTCAGAAAGTGAACCTCTCGGATCCAGAACTGGCACTTCAAGAGAATACCATAATGCTGGTTCTCTTGGAGTGTGTCCAGTACTACCTGAAAATGATAGGCATGCTCCTCCTCAGTAGCCATGTAGATAAGAATGTCATCAATAAAGACCACCACAAATCAATCAAGGTATGGCTGAAAGATCCAATTCATGAGTCCCATGAACACTACTGGATCATTAGTTACACTAAATGGAATAAACAAGAACTCGTAGTGGCCGTACCGACATTTTAAAACCATCTTCTATATATCCTCATCCCGTACTCTGAGCTGGTGATAGCCTAATCCGAGGTCTATCTTCAAGAACCACCGTGCTCCCTTCAGCTGATCAAAGAGGTCCTCAATCCTCGGAAGTGGGTACTTGTTCTTCAAGGTCACCTGGTTCAGGCGATGATAGTCAACACAAAGTCTCAAGCTCCCATTCATCTTCTTGGCGAACAAAATCGGGGCTGCCTAAGGAAAAACACTGGGCTAAATGAACCTGTTCCCCTATAAGTCTTCCAGCTCTACCCGCAGCTCACAAAGCTCTACATGAGCCATCTGATACACTGGTGTAGATATCAGTGCCATCCCGAGGTACAAGTCAATGTAAAAGTCCACATATCTATGAGGAGGTAGACCCAAAACATCATCATGGAAGACATCTGCATACTGGTCCACCACTACAGGATAGCTCAGACTCTCTACATCAACTACTCGAAGGGTAAGGATAGCCAACTGATGAGTGATCGGTTGCACCCTCCTCTGGATAAGCCCATCCTGTGCTGAAAAGGATCCCTTCTTGCCAGTGAAGGTAAAACAAGTCCCATCCTTACAGACACACCACACTTTGTTCCCAATATAATCAATATGAGAATGGACTGTAGATAACCAGTCCATACCCAAGATGAAGTTTTAAGGCCTCGATGCTACTACTAAGAGATCCCAGCCGAAGCTCTCGCCTCCTAGAGTGATCTCACATGACCGACACCAGTGCGTAATCATTAAATCCACTCCCGTAGGAGTCTCTATCCATAAATATCGAGCCAAAGAATCTGTCAGAATCTTTGAGCTCTGAATGAGGGCAGTGGCAATAAAAGAATGACTAGCACCAGTGTCTATAAGTACTGCAGCTAAGGTGGAGTATACACAGATCGTACCTAGTATCATATATAGGGAATCATGATCATAGGCCTCAACTTCCTGGAGTTGAGATCACCCCTTTCCTCTTGCTCCCTGTGGTTAGGGTAGACCACCTAGTGGTGTTAGAGGTAACATCTCAAATTGTTTCCCACCACTAGTTGCATGGTCAGATCCTCTACCACGTCCTCCTGCTCCCTGCAGACCTCCTCGGTCGAATCTCTGTCTCTACCTAGGTGGTTCTTCGACCGTCTGCTAATCATCCGTATGGTGGGTTGGATAGTCACGAGCCATATGACCCTACCCGCCGCATGCATAACACTGCATGCTTCTGGCGTGGCTGGCTCTACCTCGGGTGCCCCGCACAACCGACTCTGAATCTTGTGGTCGTCCACCAGTAGGTCTGGTCCTTTTGGACCTCTGTAAAATCCGTCTTCTGCTAGCTATAGAAGAATCCACTACGTGACTTCTAGTGGTGGGTATCACTGCTGTTGATTGCTTAGAAAGGAAACTCTCCACTAAGAGGGCTCACTCTAACACCCCCACCTGCGTCGGGATGCTAAGAGAAATAATCGAAGACCTGATCTCTCGAATGAGTCCCTGCTCGAAGGTCCAGGCCCTGAAGAATGGTTCCCGCATCATATCAGTGGAGTAACATGAGAGGTCGGTGAACCTTGCTGATTACTAAGCCACAGTCATGCTGCCCTGCTGTAGATGAAGTATCTCTTAAATGCGCACTGTGCGAAGAGTCAATGGGAAAAAATCTTCTCGAAATAGGCTCTCGAAGTCTTCCTAGAGAAGTGTCACCTCGTCGTGAGCCTGGAGAATCAATCTCCACCATCTTCCTACTACTTCCTAAAGAATACTGGTGGCAAGGATCACCATGAAATCAGATGGAGTCCCTACTAGTCAGAAGACTCTCACCATGGCCTCCAACCAATCCTCATCCACCTGTGGGTCCATCTCTCCCCTGAACCTGGGTGACCTCTGGCACCGGAACTCATGCAATGCGCTCAAGTGGTGTGCACCCTCTGATACTGGTGTCAGTGGAATCAGTGTCCCAATGGGTAATGGTACTGCTGGTGCCTCCACAGGTGACTCTACTGGAAGAGGGCCCTGCACCGAGACCTCACCGCTCGGTGGGCTATCAATGCGTACTATATCTGGAACCCTAGATGGCTGTCTGCATGGAGGCATCCTAACAAGAAATAGATGCACCACGGTAAAAAAGTTATACCTGGTGAGTTGAGTAAAAGAGATCACAAAGAAAAATCTTCAAAACACACACACAATCAATGTTTTCATGCATTGATTCAGAAATCAGAAGTCAGGGTCCTGATGTATGGATATTTAGGCCGCCACAACAACACTAGATTCCCTCAACTAATAACCACACTCACTACACTTAACACTATTTCTATCAAAAAGAAATATCAGAGTCTTAGGTTCTATGGTATAACCAAATCCTCTAATACCAATTTTTCATGACCCATCCCCCAAGGCCCTTGCTGTGACTACCCCAAGACTGCCTTTTATAGTCTAGGGGCTAGCCACTAGCACCGAAAGGCGTATTACATATAACCGAGAAGACATTGTCTTTATAACCTGTAAACACATGCAACCAAGCACACAACAAGATATGAACACAAGTCAACTATATAGAAAAAAGAGTGCGGAAAGTAAAAAGGGGCAGAAATACCAGTCCAATAGTAATAGTAAAAGTACAACTGAAATACAATAGAACTGAAGGAGAATAAAGGAAGCTACTAGGTCCTGCTCCGAGGTTCCTACCTATAGGGTCGGTACAGATCACCTCCTCAACACCCCACGTCTTCCTATATCCTCTATGTACCATCACACCGTATGGTCCACCTCTGAGCCCCGTTTAGCCCGGGTACCCTCATCTTCGATCAGCGTTGTCCTTCGTCTTCACCAAACACAACAAGGTGCATGCATAACCTATGTAGGGGTGAGTATAACGATACTAAGTAGGGACCCCGAGATCCTCATGGTCTTACAAAACCCACCAAGGATAAACCGCAAGGCATGAAATGAACTGACAACCCTACTTAGGTATATGCCCATACATATACCTAAGTTATCAAGTATACCGATCTCAATCATTAGGAAAACACAGATTCCAACTCAATGACCATAGATCAACTGTTACCTAAAGGGAGGAATTCCATGAAGGTATGTACCACATTGGTACTCCACACAGAAGAATACCATGAAGGTATTACCACAAAGGAAGGTACCACATAGTTACGAACTTAGATCACACCAGGTATAACTTAAGTACAGTAGTAGAGATGATTAGATGTAACTACTAATTCATCTTACTCTATTAAGAAGAAGACCCACGAAGGATCCCTAAATGCTGACCCACATAGGATCGCTCGGTGCTGACCCACACAGGATCACTCGGTACTGACCCACACATGATCGGTAGGTGCTGAAGGACATAGGATCGCTCGATGCTGACCCACCCAGGATCGCTCGGTGCTGATTCATACATGATCACTCGATGCTGACCGACACAGGATCACTCGGTGCCGACCCACACAGGATCGCTCATTGCTCACCCACACAGGATCACTTTTCATTCTTCACGTCACAACCAACTACAGGGTTCCCGTACAATACTCGCTTATCTCCGAGAGGTTCCGCTCCACAAGACACTGGTCGATACTACCACCGCCACGAAGTCTCAAGAAGAAGTATCTCAAAGGACCGCCACATAATAGGGGTATCAACACAATAGAAAATGTGTCAATTGGACACCTGGTCTGTGAGTTATTAGCCTTTTAGTCCTGAGGGCCTGGTTGGATTCATGCTCAATTCAACCCGACCGTACACCAACATTATCCAAATCTCTAGTGAGGTATACTAAAGGGACCATCTTGATCCAAGGTTTACAGTGTCGTTAACGGTTTGGAAAACGGACACCTGTTGCCAATGTTATGGCCAAAAGAGATAAAATGGGTCAAAGTGGGTCTGGGTCCGGTCTGACCAGGTCCGACCCGATCTGGGCCGACACAGTTTGGGTCGACCCGGTCCGACCTGCTGGGTTCTGCCCAGCCCGTGTTGGGCGGTCTGGCCTGGTGGCCCAGCCTGGGTGGTGTGAGGAGGCCGCAAGCCTGTGGAGGGCCGCGAGGCCATGGGGTGGTGTGAAAGGCTGCAGGGTGGCACGATGAGGCCACGGGGTGACTAGGAAGAGGGGCGACGGTGGCCATGGGCGGTGAGGCCGCGGGGCGGTGGTGGCTGTGGGAAGTGATCCACCACAGCTGGATGTGCGGCGCGGTCACACACCGTACCTTCACCGATGGCCAGCTTGACCAGCCGCCCTCAATTTATTGTTATCGTCGCAGCTGACTGTGGTTCCGGCTACTATTCTCATGCTCCACCGAGGTTGGTTTTCATCCTCATCCATCGTGAAGAACACAACAATTTATCACAAGAATTGCGGATAGGTCGGGCCATGTTTGTTTGATATGCCCCCTCCATGTTAGAGTTGTATGAAGAAGCTATAATCTCTTCCTGATTTATGATGAATCATCAAGAATGGGTAAGGGGAAGAAATTAAAACAACCACCCTACCTCGAAGGTCTGTTGATATTGGCGTGGGAAAGAATTTGAAGATGTCAACGTTCGTCGCACCCCCCACATGCCTCTGATAGGAGCTCGTTTTCTAACAAATGCTCTTCTATGGAGGTGGTTCTTAATGGTTGAAGATGTCCATCATTGGAGGATATCCCGAGGAAGAAGTCAAAGTCATGCATCATCGTTCTTCATTGGAGAGAGTAATCCTCCCAAAGGTTCTCCTCTCCCAATTCCACCAAAATGAAAAGTAGACAACATAATAGAATATGTTTTTTAATTTAATATTGGCACAAAATTGGATGGTTTAATTAGTTAAAGGAGATTTGGCATAATTAATTAGGGGAGAGTCGGCATAATTAATGTAGGGAGTTAAGAGGTTTTTCTCCCATAATGTGGGGTTCGGGTGGTCCCCACCACCATGATTTGAATTTGGGGTTTTACTAGCTCATGTGGTCCCCACCAACGAGCATTAATGTTGGGAGGTTTTAACCCCTCGTGTTCCCTACCTTCATTGCCTTTACAAGGGAGGTTTATTAGAAATAAAATAAAAGTTTATTTTATTTTATTTTTTTCCTTCCCACGAAACACCCCAAAAAATATCTTTCACCCTCGACCTACTACGGTCGAGGTGAAGGTCTCCTTAAGGAAATACTAGCACTACAAATTCAATGGTGTCCATGGATTTTAACTCTGAGCGCTGGTTCAAAAGTTACAAAAACCCGCTCGTACGTTAACTGAACGTACACAAAAAAAGTTCAGAAATTCATTCCGGGCACACCAGGCCATGGAATCATGTGCCGTCAGTTTTCGCAGACTCGTAAAATTCCCATATATTAAAAAAAAATTACATTTAAATTACGGGTCTTTACATAAAAACACCCTTAGTGGTCTTAATGTTTCCGGAAAAAGAGATAGTCCGACAAAGAGGTATTGTTTTAATAAAGTATTTCTATTTTATTTCTTATTTCACTTTATTAAAATCCTATTAATCAATAATGAAGTAATAAATACATTATCCTAAATATAATAATATCTTATTATGTTAATATAATCACCTAAATTTATGTCCATTTCCATCAAATGTGAAAATAATTAATCATTCATGTGTACAGTGAACTACTACTTCACAAACCGATATGGTTTTTTTCCATAACCATCTCTCAAGATTGGTTTTAATGATAAAATTAATGTTTATATACGATATCAATGTAATATTTATCATTATTTAATAATATTATATCATTCTAATTCTAACATTTACATGCATATAAAAATGAAAACATCGTTCGTGTGTACATGTGAACTGTCTCCTCCATGAAGCGTTGTGATTCTTTTTTCATCATCACATCACATGGATTATATATAAAAGTACATTTAAATGAATAATATAATATTAATTATATTATTATAATTATCTAAAGATAAAATTATACTTACCTTCTTTCCATAATGATCATTGAAAAATAAAAATGTTACTCATGCGTATATTCGACTTATCATCTCCATGATTGTAACGTAGTACATTTTTCATACACATATTTAAGGGATGAATTTAAAGGTATACTTTATGTATAAAATTTATTATTATTTCATTAATATTATTCTATATTTTATGGAATAATTACCACTTGGACTATTTACATCATACCAAATTCATTTTGTACTCAGATACTGAATATCGACAAAACATCCGACATGAACTTAAATAATTAAGTAATTTTTAAAACATGATAATAAGTGATATAAAAGGAATAATAAACATGAAAAAGGATATAAAGTAAGAAAATAATTAACCTATTTTTATTATTTTCGAATAAAAATATTGTATATGATGAGTCAGACTCAAGGAAAGAGACTTCGTTTAAATCTCATTTCATTGAGGTGAAATTTTATGTTATACACCCACCTTATTTTATGAGGTGTATATGCATCCCCTTTGACGTAAAATGTCCTTAAGTATTCTATTATAATATTATTTAAGGTTATCTTAAATTTTTGGCATTATAATTTAAATGTTCAAAGTGGTATGGGACACCTTGAATGTTTAAAATATTAATTATCAAATATTTTTCTCCATGTCAATATTATTGATATTATTTTTCATATTTATTTTTATAGATATACAAGGATTATAAACGAATTTTTTTGTCTATATTTAATCTCATTAAAAGGTTTCAAAATGAATCTTTTAATGTGTTTTATATAGAACTTTTTGACAAATGACAATATAAATTTTCTATTGTTTAACATACACGGTGACTATGACTTTCCTGTTGCCGTGACTATTATTTAATTTATTTTTTTGTTTGTATGATTACATATTATATTAAATTAAAAACACTATTACGTTTTTTTGGTATATGTGGTATTGGAAATTTTTTTATAAGAAAATGGTATTTTTATAAAAAAATATTTTTCATATAACTTTAACAAGATTTTTTCCTCAATAAATTTTCTATGAGTTTATTAGAGTATTTTCATCTACTTCAACACCCATTGTTGAATATAATGCTTAATTGAGGTTAATATCTCATGATATCATCTACCCAAATTTTTTATAATGTTTTATGATCATTTTAACTATAGATGTGCTATTTTGATACCATTCATGATTTATGGTTAAAGTATTAACATTTAATGTACTAGTTTTCCAATAAATATTTTTATGTTGTTTATGTTTCACCACATTAATATGAGAAAAGCATTGGAATTATTAAGTTATGGTAAATTCCTGATATATTCTCTCAATGCATCAATAGGTCTATTGAGACAAAATAGTTATGGATTTGGATGAGGCCTTACATATTTATATTTATATGTCTTGGACGAGGCCTTGATGACATATTTCAAATGACAAAAATTATGAATTCCATCATCGTGAGATTTTTTTTAATTTCCATTAAGATTATTAAACTTGTAATATATCCATGAATAAGTTTCCTAGATCATATGATTATTTTAATGTCATATTTTTGTGTTATTTACCTTTACATATTATTTATTCCATATTTACTCATAGCTTTTCTGTATTCTTTCCCCTTATATGATTTTGTGTTCATCCCGTGTTTTAAAATGTTTTTTAAATGGTATAAGGATGAATTAGGACAAGGATGAGATCAAGGGGAAATATTTTTATGATATATCATCATAAAAAATCATGTTTTATTTTAAAGATTTTTATTTTATGAAAAATTGGATACTGAGTATAAGTGTCCACTTGTAATGTATGGGTTTACGATGTAAGTGTTTGTCTTAACTCTATAAACCTCTAAACCTAAAATATATTTAATAAATAAAGTTATTTATAGCTTTAAATATAACTAGAATATGCAATTTTTATGTTTGGTTCCTTACAACATTGTTACTCAATGAATCGTTAGAACTTCCTATATATATATATATATTTGAAGGATAATCAAGCGAGAAAAATTCTCAAATAAAAATTAAATTTGATGACTTCATAAGGATATAAACTACAACCCAAATGGAATTATAGCCATTAAAAGTCATGCGAAGTAATATAATGAAATCCATGGTGTTGTTATCCCATTTTCGTATAGGTATGGATAGTGGTTGCATCAATCCCTTATACTTCGATCATTATTCCTTAACATTATGGTATACCAAGCATCAAGATACATACTCTATAATCTCATTATTCATTTTTTCCAACTATAAATGATTACTGGTATCTATATACATCTTTTTAATTCCATGATGGATTGAAAATGACGATCTATGTTCATCATCAAATATTTATTTCTTTTATGATGATATTTATGGAAAAAAATTCATTTCTTGAATCTTATAATTCCATAATTTTCAAAGTTGAACTGTGGGATAATCCATACTTTCTTTTGTAGCTCAATATCCTCTTTATGTTCCTCCTTTATCTTTACATGGATGAATTATTGAATAATAATTTGGGGAATATATGAATTTTCCAATTAATTGTTCATTTCATGGTCCATATTCTAGAGATATATGAGTATTAGGTCTCTTAAAATCCTTATCATAGATAATTCATCATGTAAATTCTTGCTTAAAGAACCAATTACATTATTTTCCTTCCAAGGGTGGTAATGTATCAAGTAGTCATAGTCCATGATTAACTCCAACTATCTCCATTGGTGAATGTTCAATTAATACATGAATATATATTTTAATCTATTAAAATTAGTATATATTTTATACTTTTTACCATGTAGATGATTTATCTATATATTCAATGAAAATATTAGCACTACTAGATCCAAATCATGTATTGGTTAATTTTTCTCATTAATATTTAATTTTCTAAAGCACAAGAAAACAAAATGTCATTATACATGAGGAAACATCGTAATCCATTCATTGAGGCATCATTGTATATCAAAAAACCCTTATCTATTACAATATTGTTTGTATACATGTTTAGGGACCAAAATTGTCTTGAGATCCTTGAAATTTTCTTCACATTCATCTATCCAAAGGAAACTAAATCCATTTTAAGTTAAAATGGTTAGTTTATATTAAATTCATAATAAATTCATCACAAAGAATTGGTAGTATCTATATAATCTAATAAAGACATGGATACCTACTATGATGTTTGGTTTGGTCCATATTCAATCACCTATATTTTTAAATGAACTAAAAATATGCCCTCACTTATGATTACATAACCTATGAATGATACTTTCTATCGTCAGAATTAATGCATACTAAATTTAGAATATAATTTTCCTCTCTCAAGGTATCCATCAAAATCCTCAAATTATATTTATGCTCTTCCTTTCTCTAGGATTGTATGAAAATATCATTTATAAAGACTACCAAAAATTGATTAAGGTAATCTTTAAAGACTCTATTCATCATATCAATGAAGATAGTGGGAAAATTAATGACTATAAATGGAATAATTATGAATTAATAATGTCCATATTTTTTATGAAAAGATATCTTTAATATACCCTCCCTTCTGACATTTAATTAATGATATCTAGATCAAAATTTAATCTTTGAGAAGTAATATTCCCCTCAAAAATGATAAAAAAATCTCCAATATAAGGTAGAGGATACCTATTCTTGATCTTCATTTTCATAAGTTAACAATAATCAATTCATAGATTCATTAATCCAATTGTTTTCTTAACAAATAGAATTAGTACACCCTATGTAGAATCACATGGGAATATATAACCCATATTCATATTTTCTTAGATTTTCTTATTTAATTCATCTAAATCAATTAATGAAATTCTATATTGAGTATATGATATTTTCATAACAGCAGGTATGAGTTCTATTGAAAACTCAACTTCATGACCTTGGGTAATACCAAAAATCTATATTGGAAATACCCTCACTTATTCCCTTAAAATAGAAATAACTTAAATATCATGTTTTTACCCAACCATTTGAGATACATACACATCATTATTGTGTATTAATACCCATATAATGGAATTAGTTTCCTCTGGGAGTTCATGGATAGCCTTGTAGCTATAGATATTCATATTTTCATTTGGTATATGAAATGTGAATTCCCTATCTCAAAAATTATTATGGTCCCTATATAGAGAGATCTAATACATGTACAAAATCAAATAAAATGCCCCTAAATAAAGATAAAAACATTTATAGGAATCATACACACATCAAATTTTATCAGTTTTTATTTATTGAGTTGGGATAAAATCATTGCACCACCCATAGTTTTCACTGATAATTCATTATCTAACCATTGAGGATACAAATAAATAGTGAAAGTGAATTTTAAATATTCGAATGAATTCATTGAACTAGGTTCGAATAAGTTGTTCTCAATATTTATAATACCTGTATCCATCCTAATTTCTTATCTTATATCCACTAGTAAAATCAAAATGGTTAGTGTGATTATCCAGAAATAATAATCCAAGTAATCAATCATAAAATAAATAAAATAAATCATAATATATCTTAAATAATTATATCTTCATTTAAATATATATCATTTTAGGTTCACACTATATCAATTATAGTTTATCATAGGCCGTTTTATGTTCTATACCCTTATTATTTATAACATAATGCCCAAAAATAACTAAACCATGATCTTATACCAACTAATTTTACCAAATAAAAACATACATGAAAATTACATAATTTTATGTGAATATTTATTATATTTCACAAAACAACACGCCCAAAAACCTATTGGTTTCATGTATTTATATATCAGGTACATAAATAACTTATATTGTTTACAAAACATTCTTCAAAATCTACCACACATAATCTTCACATTTTGTACCCTTATATAGATATCATAAATAATATTACCCTTAAAATGTAGGGAATGGAAAGATAAGAATTGGTGAGCTCAAATTCTCAGTAAGGGGTAAACATAAGAGATGCCAATCAAATATCATAAGTGAGTGTAAGATGATAATGTGGGTATAATAACCTAATTAGGGTTCATATAACATAATATAATTATACACAATTAAAAATGATAAGAAAAAATGAGTCATGGAATAAGTACATTTTCATAACATATTACATAAGTGGTAGGAGTGTGGAAAAAAGTTTCTATAATCATGATCTATGAGAATCTAACATATGTATTTTTGAATAAAATAATAATGTGTCACAAATATAATCATTTAAATAATAACATATTTTAAGGCTAACCTAAAATAAATTTATATAATAAGGGATTGGAATTACCATCTTATCATAACATTGTGGACTTGGGATAATCACCCGCATCCCTTAACATAGTGGAATTTGGATTACCACGCTCATCCCTTAACATAGTGGACCTGGAATAACTAACCTTAACCCATATCGATCTCATGAGATATAAAATATTATCCAATTCTTTATAGGGATATAACAAACCCACCTATCATGTAATGATAAACAATGCATATGTGTTCTATATAAACTTGGAAAAAAATCATAATTCCATTATATCATAATTAACCCATGTGAAAGAAATTAGTTTCATAAAGAGATCTATAATACATGGTCATAATCCTTCCCGATAAATATGATGGATAGTATAATTATACTATATCCACAATAAATTATAAGAAACATTGAAGTATGATGAGAAAGATGAAAAACATGTTATAAGAGTATTATGAAATTAATTTAAAAAATGACAATAAATACCCTTTTATGTTTTTAATAACATTTATTTATAAGTGAAAATTCAAAAAAATGAGAATAGAAATTAAATTAGAAAACCATGAAAATTTTAGAAATGAATATTTTTAAATAAAATTGAAGAATAATATAGTAACATGTATTTGTGTGGAAAATGCAAAGAAAAATATTTTTCTCACATTCTATTAAGAAAAACCTAGACAATAGAAAATAACCTAAATGGAAAAAAATTTTAAAAATTTCTTTTTAATATTTTGTAATTATAGTCACGAGAAATAAAAAGATCCCTTAATAAATTTTAGTAATAGATGCTGAAAAAAAACGTATATGGACATGGAGTAGAAATATTCTTAACTAAAAATATAAGATAAGGTCGAGTCCACTTACAAGCTTGATTTTAGTTGAATAATGAACCAAAAATAGTTAAAATGGTATATATACATTCAAACCTCATGAATAACTATATGATAATAAAATATCTATATTTTAGAGAAAAAGAAAATATAATTTCTATAGTTGGAAGCTCAAACCTAAAAAATATTTATCATTACTTTCATACTAGGATCAAGTGTGATGAATACTGGTAAGGGGGATTATGTGACATATTACTAAGGACATGACATGCCACAGACTACTCCCTCAGGGACTTATGGTACATGTACAGGCCTTCAAGACATGTTATAATAGGCCTATGGGAAATTAGGCCTTCTTGGACATATAAGGGTCACCTCTAAACCCATTAAAAATGGAGCTTTATTTATTAACAAAAAGGGCCCTCAAATCCAACCTATTTATTAAAAAATAAACAATATTCATTTCAAAATCAGATAAGTAACAAAAAACCATACATTTTTTACAGACTTAAATGGAAGTGCTTTAACTCATGTTTAATAAACATAAACATATTAATATATTATTTTAGAACCTTATTCATACTAATTAGCTTTTGTAATCATTAATTAAAATCATTTATATATTTATATATTAGTTAGTTATATTTATTTTCATCATCCCTTGTTAGTGATTTTGATTTTTTTTACAAATTCCATAATGGCGATTTCAGTCCTCATTCTTTCATAACAATTTTATAATTCCTAGATTATTTAATTTAGTGGAATAATTGTTTTAAAATTATTCATTCATTCACATGTTCATTTCATGGAATTTTTGTTCATTTTTTTTTCAAAAATATAATCCGTGATAAACATTTTTTGGGTAATTTATTGATAAAAATGAGTTACATAATATTGATCTTTTTTTTCTTTCAACCTTTAAGAACCATATTTAAAAAAATATATTAATATTTAAAATAATAATTCAACTGTATTAAATACTTAATACTTATTCATGGGGAAAATGATGACTTTGTTATTGAATAATTCATGTAGGTGGTTGAACCGACCCATACAAGAACATGATATATTATAAAATGAGTAGTGTTTTGGAGTTATATTATAGTATTATATTTTTCTAAAAATAATAATGATGTTAATATAACATAATTATAGTGGATAATAGTGGTTAGAAATATTGGAGATGAAAATGTAATTTAAAAAGTTATAGAATAACCTAGATACTTTATAAATTCACTCCTCGACATGGGTTTCTTAAGAATTTTGGATTTTGGATTCCTTCTTGGAACTAAAAGCTATAAGATTTATAATAAGAAATTTAGAGAGCATAAATGTGTAGATATATGAGAGATAACCAAATGGATTGAGTATTTTTGGAGGGGCGGAGGAGGAGTCCATTTATAAGTGTGTTTTTAGTTGCATTTCTATTAATATTCATTACTTAATGTATATGTTTTTCATTTTGAAAGGAAAGTTGATGAAAAGCGGGAAATAATGAAGTTGGGATAAGTTTGTGTCAATCTAGGCCTCATTCACACATTTAGAGATAGAGTTTTATGATATTGTATGTATTTATAACTTAGTTTATCCCCCTTTTACAACATTTTACATTTACTATTGTAACTCCATTTATACCTTAGTAACTTATTTTTATGAACAAAAATGAAATTGAAATCCTTACCTAATTTTGACATGTTGGTTAAAATTTTGGACTCTATTAAATCTAAATCAAAGTTTAAATATGAGAAATTTTTATTTTAAATGAAAACAAAAATTATATAATAAAAAAATTTATAGAAAAAAAGTTTTTAATATTTATGTGCTCTTGATCCTATTTCATATAAATTACCAATTAAATGAGTGTTAATATTTTATTTTATTAATCAAAAAATTACAATAGATTCATCATTAAAATTTATAAATTTAATTTATTAATATACAATCCATAAAAAATTTGTTCCGTGAAAATATTATTTTTAACAATAAATAATTTTAACCCCATCCTATTAAAATTTCTTATTCAACTTCTATGAATTTTATTTTATCAATAAATTTATTTTAAAAAATTTATTTTAATTTTATAAATATATCAAATCATTATTTTATGAAATTAATAATAATTATAATAACATGTAACGTAAAAAAATATATTTTAAATTAAATATTTAAATATATAATAATTTTATAATAAATAATTCCATAATTATTTATTATTTTTGAATAATATTATTTTTTATTTGATAAGAATTACTGAAATTATATATACCTATATGTATAGAAAGTGACCATATATCACACAACCATCTATATAATGGTAATACTTAATTTCTATATATTTTTCACAACCCGTCCCCTTGGGCCCATGCTGCGACTACCCCAAGCCCGCCTTCCATAGACCAGGGGCTGGCGACTAGCACCAAAGGTGTAAATCCCTAAAACTGGGAAGGCATTGCCTTTATAACCATAAAACGCACACAACAGAATACAAGTTGGAAGAAAAAACTAATTAAAACTATATAACAAAGTGTACTGAAAGAAAAAGGGGGCCGGAAATACAATCCCAACTGTAGTGTACAAGGAAATGAGAAATACAATTGAAAAAAAGAAAAGTTGTCACTAGGTCATCCTCCGAGGTTCCTACCTGAAGGGTAAGTACAAGTCACCTCCTCACCACTAGAGGTCCGTCTGTCTCCTCCGTGTATTGTCACGCTGTATTGTCCACCTCTGGGTACCGTCTAGTCCTGGTGCACTCAGCCTCAGTCAGTACTGTCCGTTGTCTGCATCCATCACAACGAGGTGTGGGCATAACCCGTGCAGGGGTGAGTATAACGATACTCAGTAGAGACCCTGAGTCCCTCAAGGTCTCACAAAATCCAACAAGGATAATCACAAAGTATGAATTCAACAGATAACCCCACTTAGGTATATGCCCATACATATACCGAAGTTATTAAGTAACCCATCTCAATCATGAGGAAAACACAAAAGTAACTGAATCATCTCACACAAGTATACAACTTTTGTTGAGAGTTCGAGATGATTATATGTACCCACTGAATCATTTATTCCGTCAAGCCCACATAGGATCCCGGTACATAAATTTTAACTGTCGAACCAACACAGGATCCAGGAATAGTATTCAGAGATGTAGAACCCACAGAGAATCCAGGAATAGTAGTCAAGGCTATTAGACCCTAACAGGATCCAGGAATAGTTGTTAGAGATGTCGAACCTACACAGGTTCCAGGAATAATAGTTAGAGCTGTCGAATCCACAAAAGATCCAGGAACATTATTCAGAGCTGTTGAACTCACATAGGATCCACGAATAGTAGTCAAACCAGTCGAACCCACACAGGATCCAAGAATAGTAGTCAGAGATTTCAAACCCACACATGATCTAGGAATAGTAGTCAAAGTTATGGAACCCACAATGGATCCAGGAAGAGTAGTCAGAGCTGTCGAACCCACACATGATCCAGGAATAGTAGTCATAGAGCATCTAGCCACAGGGTTTCCGCACAAATCACGCTTGATTATGAGAGGGTCCACTCCTCAAGAAAAGTGTCAATACATCAACTTCCATTAAGTCCCAATTTTATGTATCCGAAAAATCCATCTTACCAAAAGAAACCCAACACGACAGACGGTGCATCAATCAGACGCCTGATTTGAGAGTTATTGGCATTTCCGTTCCAAGGCCCTAGTTGGATTTAAGTTTGATCAAACCTGGACACACACCATATGTGTCCAAACATTTAGTGGGGTATTACAGAATAACCTACTCCCTACATGGTTTCTATCACAGCAGACTGTTCGTCAATTGGACGCCCGTAGCTCAAGTTACGAGAAAAAGAGTGGAAACAGGTCAATAGGGTTCGGGTCTGGTCCAGCCCAGTTTGGCTGACCCGGCCTGACCTGGGTCTAGACTGGGGTCCGACCCAGTCCATAGGTTTGATTCGGCCCATGGGGGCGGCCCGACAGGGGCTGGTTTCGGCCCGCGCTGGGTCGGGCTCGCGCTGGGTCCGACCCGTGCTGGGTTCGGCCCGCGCGTGGCCCACAGCTGGTGGCCCGGTGGGTCCTCCCTAGCCGTGTCCAGGGGGGAGGCCGTGCCCCCTAGAATAAAAAATGGCTTAGCCATGGGGGGGGGGGGGGGGTTCAGATCCGGTGCAATGTGGCACCGGTCCATGTAACGCCGGACCCACGTGGTGGGTCCCACTGCTCCCGGGTGGCCGACCGACCAGCTACCTCCCACGCGACGCGGTTGCGCCGCACCTCCTCCGGCGACCGGCAGAGCCAGCCCCCCATTCTGCGATGCCTCGTCCAAGGTCATGGCATGCTCCTCTTCCGCGTGGTGCGTGCTGTTGTGTGCCTTCCTCGGCAACCCGACGGCTCGGGCCACCGGTTCTTCTCAAGGCCGACCTAGTGCCGGTCACCACCACACCACTGCAGCTCTTCTTCCACGACCTACTCCTCCAGTGGCATGGTTGTGCCGCCGCTGTCCATGCGGCCGACCGGAGTGCTGACCGCCGTTCCATTCTTTCCACCGACGACGTTCGTTGGTTCTTCTCACCGGTGAACATTCCACGGGTCACCGGATGAGTTTTTGTGGCCCAATTCTCGTTCCGCAAGTAGCCGCGAACTCCTCGGGATGTCACCTTCAATCCACAACCATTGTTGACAAAAAAATATCATCTTGGACTCATGCCACTTTTAGCATTAAATTCCATAATGTAAGGCAGTAGGGTCGGGTCGTGTTCGTTCGGCCCGCACCCTCCGCGTTAGAGTGATAACATAAGGCTTCGAATAATAATCCTCGATGGAAAACAAAGAATGAGAAACAAAACAAAGTTCAAACCCCTACCTTGATCGTTGTTCGTCGACGAAGTTGCGGGGAAGAAGACAGAGTTGTCGTCGTTTGTCGCGTACGCTACACACTTCCAATCCCAAGATCATGCGTCGATTCGTTGACGACGATGAGGAGTTAAGTTTGGTAGAAGACATCCCACATCGGTAGGAGTCCATGGATTAAGGTCTAAGAAGATCTTTCTTCGTAGTCGAAGGCGTTCTTCATTGGAAGCATTATTCATTCTTCGTTGGTGAGATATTTTCTGTCAAAATCTCTAATCCTCTTTTCCCAACATTTTTCCAACCTAAAGAATTGGAATCCAAGGTAATAGATTATAAAATCTATCATTGAAATAATAATTCAAAAGGAGGTTGAATTAATTAGGTTGGCTCCACTTAATTAATGAAGATGAATTGGCACAATTAAATTGTGAGAGTTGGAATAATTTAACATGCAGGAGTTGAAGAGGCTCCCCCCACATTATTAGGGATTTGAGAGGATTATCCCAATTAATGGGGGTTTCATGTGGTTAAAAACCCAGGTGGTTCCCACCATAATAAACAAGAAGAAGAGGTTTAGACCTCAGGTGGGGCCAACTACCATAACCTCTCATGGGAGGTTTAGGTTGTTGGAACCACTCTGTGTATAAGGTTGTATTTGTTGTCAATAGTTGTCAATGCAGATCAAAATGAAGGTGATCATGAAATACTCCGATGCAGTAGAGGAGTGGTGATTCAGATGATTGTTGTACTGTTCGTAAGTTCAAAGAACATGTGTCAGAGGTGATACATTGTTTACAACAATGAATATTGTGAGGAGTAATCCATCCAAGGATGATTAAGGCAGGATGGTGTTTTTGGATGACGACCATGCAATTCCTCCTTATTGCATAAGGACAATGGGCTTTGATGAAGACCATGCAATTCCTCATTATTGCATGAGAACAATGGGTTTTGATGAAGACCATGCAATTACTCATGATTGCGTGAGAACCATGATAGAGACTTCTATGACGGTTGTTGAAGGAGGCAATGTGCCAATGCGTTGACTTATGGTGGAGTTTGTGATAAAAGCAAAAGAGTTGCTGAAGGATACAGATCACCAAGAAGAAGTGTTGTTGAGGTGATCGTGCTTGTCGACAAAGCAAACAAACGACATTCAAATTTGTTGACAAAGGAGATTCCATGGTGACATGTCGAGTTCAAGAGTTGTGGTCAACGACCTATGGTTTATTCAAGAACATCGACAGAGGAATGGATGATCTGGAGGCGGTACAAAAAGAGCAGATACAAGGTGGCGCCGTTTTCCAGTGTTTGCCAAATTTTTGGGCCTCAAAATCGGAAAATGAAGACATGGATTGTCTGCAAAAGGAGGTTCGCACAAAAAGGATGTCATGCGCGAAATATAAGAGGCTTGCGCGAAATACTGAAGTTAGGCGCGAAAAACAGCGGGATGCGCGAAATAGTGGATCAAGGTTTTTCGCGCAAACAGTGTTTCAGAATCAGAACGTTGTAAAATGGTAAAGGCATGGGCTGCGCGAAAAACTAGAGCTGTGCGCGAAAAACCAGAAATGTGCGCGAAAATGTTGTGCGCAGAAAAGCTGGGTGAATTTTTCGCGCAATCAGCGTATCGAATCAGAAATACAGAAAATTGACAAAGGCAAGAGGCACGCGAAAAATCAGAGATGTTCGCACCATGTGCGCGGAAAATCGAACTGGTGCGCGTAAAGTTAGCTGTGCGCAAGAAGGGGGGTTTTACACGCAGGATCACAAACGTCTATAAATATGAGGTGAACCCCTCTCATTCGCAGAGGCTCGACACTTAGACAAATCCTGAGCTCCGGCGCGCGGAAAAATTAAGGTACAGAGGGTTGCGCGAAAAAGAAGGCGCTGCGCGAAAAAGGGAAGTTTTGCGCGAAAAAGAAGAGTAGCGCGAAAAGCCTTTTACGCGACAAAAGTTATTTTTACGCACAAGGTTTGAATTTTACGCGCAAGCCCCCGGGAAGGGTGCACGGAAAATTTGGGGGTCCCGCAGGCCTTTTGACAGGTGCTTAGCACTCTCAAATCTGCTTTGCGAAGAGAAGAAGAACGATCGTGCAACCAAAATCTGATCTGCATAGAGAGAGAAATATATCGATACACTCAGGTGTCAGAACTGGGAATTGAAGGAAGAGAAGGAGATTTAGTGCATTCAGGAATTGCACTGAAGTAGATTATTGATTTCAAAAGAGCATCAACTCAGGACTCTGATGCAAGCAAAGTCTCATGCTGAACAGGAGACAAAGAATTCAATGCATATCTATTGAAGAGACCTTCACGTCTATAAACTGAGTGAGACTTCACCAACGGCAGTGAGCCAGGGGGAGTCAACGGGAGTGACCCGAGGGACGCAGTGAGCTATCCCTGAACAATTGTAAAGGCAGTGAGCCTGGGACAGAGTGTCTGTACCCGAACATTTGTATCCGCAGCTAGTGAAGCATAGTGGATTTAGGTACGACCGGCAACCTGTCGGCGTATACTCCTTGGACGTAGCCCTCAGTGGTGAACCAAGTAAAAATAGATGTGTCATCTGTCTCTGCATGTGAATGTTTAATTGCTGATCATATCCATCATACAGGTTTAAGTAGTTCCTACCAACGTGGGAACAAGATCCACAACTTTACGAAGAAAAAGTTGCCACCCTGATTCACCCCTCCCCTCTCAGGGTGTCCCGGGGTCCTACAAGTGGTATCGGAGCCAGGTTAACGTATGTTGGATATTCTCCAGTAATTCTATTGAGAAGAGGATTTGAGTTTCTTTCCTAAGAGTCAACAATGAAGAGCGGTCTTGATAATGACGCAGTCATTTCTGAGCAGAAATCTATATCCACCAAGACTTTGACAAATAGGAAAAAGAGAGAGAAGAAGATGATGAAGAAGTCCCCCACATCCAAAGAAGATGGAGTGTCCTGTTCTCCATGCCATTCCAATAATGAAGAAACATTAGGCATGGAAAGTATCAAGCAGGTGGCTCAGAACTCATCCAGAGGAAAGGATGATACCCCGAGTTCAAGCTTTCAGGAAAAACTCAGAACATATCTGCATGATATTCCAGAAGAAAGGGTTGCTATTATTTGTAGCCTATTCCAATCTATGCAGGTTGAGATTACTCGATTAGAAAGGGAAGCTGACAATATGGAAGAGGGGTTGGAAAGAAAAGTTATGGAAAACATGAAGCTCACCAAACGGGTGAAAGCCCAGGAAGAAAAAGGTGAAGTCAGCAATACTCTGGAAGAACGGATCCATGCACTTGAAGTTGAGCTGAAGAAGAGCAATGAAGTCAAGAATTTTTGTTTGGAAGAAACTTCCATTAAATTCAGGGAACTTGACTCTTTGTTACAAAACAAAGTTAAGATGCATGAAGATGAGGTTGAAAGGTTGAAGAAGACTTGTGAAGAGAAGATGATCACGATTGAAGATCAGAAGATCATCCTCAATATTGTGGGTCAAAAATTGGAAGCTCAATTGACCAAGATTGAGAACACACATATTGAGACTTCACAAAAGAATGAAATGAGTGATGCTTGCACTCAATGTTCGTTGGAGGAGTCTAAGGCTGAAATGCCTCCAATATGTGACAAGAAGATTATGACCACTCTTGATTATCCACATCAAGAATCAGTTGCTGCTGGTACTCAATGCTCAATGGAGGATTCTATTGTCAAAAGACCTCCAACATGTGATAAGAAGATCATGACTTCTCTTATCGATCTATCACAGGCAACTGAGAAAGTGAAGGTACCATCCAGACCATCTTGCACTCATGTTTCTAAATACAGTCCGACAATCAGTGCAGGTGGGAAGAAAAGCTCTAAACAAGTATGGATGAGGATAGGTGAGAAGCAGAAACCTACCACCATGACTAGGGTGGATGGGAAGAAAAAGGAGGAAGCTTCTTCCTCAAATAGAGCACAAACAACTAAGCAAATGGCCCAACAACTTAATACAGAAGACACAAAGAAGAAAAGATTTGTGGGTCAATGTTGGTGCTGCAATAGATTTGGGCACTGTGCATTGGATTGTTTTTATAATCCCTTTCATGGAAAATCATAGGGAAAGCCTATATCAAAGGGGAGGAATCCGGAGAAGAAGAAGCAACATCCACAGGTCCAGAAGCATCTGTTTACAGCAAACAGATTTGGAATTCTTGATAACATCTGTGATGCATGCAATGGCAGTGGTCACAAGAATGGTGCATGCCTAGGTCAACAGATATCCAGAGCTGATAAGAACAGAAGACCACACAAACCATCCAAGTACGAAGAAAGTACCTTGGGAAGAAATCAGAAGAATATGGCGAACACACCTCTCCCCGAGAAGATATCAAGTAGGCAAGCTGAGAAGACCCAGGATTTTAGATCCATGAAATTGAAGGGTCATTCATCCAAAGGAAACACTAAGTGGGATGAATCTCAGATGAACCCATGTGGAAGTCCTAAACCAGCTACAAAAGTTCCAAATGACATATTGGTCATCTGGCCAGAAGATTTGAAACGAATGAGAAAACTTGAAGATGAAAAGGACAGGGCTGGTGATAAAGGAAAAGGAAAACTTTCACATGATGAAGACACGGTGCTTGAGAGATTGCAATCAAAGAGAAGCACTCGTGTCAAAGAAGTTCTGTGTGAGAGATGCAAGAAATCTGGTCACATTGCAAAAGATTGCCTAACCTTAATACCAGAACAAGAAGCAGTCTTGAAGAGAAGTAAGAATCTATCATTCATGATGGCTGCTAAGCAGAACAATTCTCCACACAAAGCAGAAGAGAATGTGAACAGAGCCATGCCACACCAACAGATGTCAGAACATACGTTCAGAGGAGCAGGCATGAAGACTGGAGTGAACAGAGGAACTTGGTTGAGAAAAGAACCTCAACCAAGAAAGTATTCGTGATGAAGCAAGAAGGATCCACTTTATTCTCTTATTCATTTGTGTATTGTATTTGTGCTAATAATGCAGGGAATTGAAGGTGAAGCATGCTCTCAGGGGGAGAACCTGAGAAGTTGTGAATGTTGTCAACTCTTGATAGCAAAGCTGAAGAAGTTTCCATCCTTAGTAGATTCTTCAATTGATATTAAAAGATTATGATGATGAAGGATCACTCTTGATGAAGATGATGAGGAGTGTTTCCCTTGCGGGGGAGAAGAATGAAGAAGCTTCCATAATCACTGTTTCAATCAATGTCAACTCCAGGTGGACTCAAAAGCAGTTATTCTGTGAATTTCTTGAAGAACACACCAATGAAGAAGGTATGTCATTTCTCAATCACTATCCCTTGGTTACTCAGACCAAAGATTATTTTACAAAGGGGGAGTAACTGTATTGATCAGTGACATAAAGAGAATGGAAGTGCCCCAAGGTCACTTTTCCTGTCGATTGCACTTGAATGTTTTTGATCTATTTGCTGAAGTGAGTGCAGGAGTTTCAGGTTGATTATTATCTATCATAGTTGATCTTCTTCTACCTGGAATTAAAGTGGTAAACCCTTGAAGACAAGATAAATGAGTTATCATCTCATGTTGGTATCATGATCTGTGGATAATGGACAGCCTTGTTGACTTAATCAAATCCTCTTGTTTTCTACATCGAGCATTGCTCAAGTAGACTTAGAGTGAAATGATTAATGAAACTTTGCTTAAGTGAGGATTGATACCCTCCCTACCATGCGCTTTGTATTTCTTGTCAATAAGGGGGAGAGAAAGTGAAATTCAGAAGATTCTCATTTTGACATTGACGGATTCATTTCAGAAGATGTTTAAGGTATTGACAACAAAATACAAAGGGGGAGATTGTTGGAACCACTCTGTGTATAAGGTTGTATTTGTTGTCAATAGTTGTCAATGCAGATCAAAATGAAGGTGATCATGAAATACTCCGATGCAGTAGAGGAGTGGTGATTCAGATGATTGTTGTACTGTTCGTAAGTTCAAAGAACATGTGTCAGAGGTGATACATTGTTTACAACAATGAATATTGTGAGGAGTAATCCATCCAAGGATGATTAAGGCGGGATGGTGTTTTTGGATGAAGACCATGCAATTCCTCCTTATTTCATAAGGACCATGGGCTTTGATGAAGACCATGCAATTCCTCATTATTGCATGAGAACAATGGGTTTTGATGAAGACCATGCAATTACTCATGATTGCGTGAGAACCATGATAGAGACTTCTATGACGGTTGTTGAAGGAGGCAATGTGCCAATGCGTTGACTTATGGTGGAGTTTGTGATAAAAGCAAAAGAGTTGCTGAAGGATACAGATCACCAAGAAGAAGTGTTGTTGAGGTGATCGTGCTTGTCGACAAAGCAAACAAACGACATTCAAATTTGTTGACAAAGGAGATTCCATGGTGACATGTCGAGTTCAAGAGTTGTGGTCAACGACCTATGGTTTATTCAAGAACATCGACAGAAGAATGGATGATCTGGAGGCGGTACAAAAAGAGCAGATACAAGGTGGCGCCGTTTTCCAGTGTTTGCCAAATTTTTGGGCCTCAAAATCGGAAAATGAAGACATGGATTGTCTGCAAAAGGAGGTTCGCACAAAAAGGATGTCGTGCGCGAAATATAAGAGGCTTGCGCGAAATACTGAAGTTAGGCGTGAAAAACAGCGGGATGCGCGAAATAGTGGATCAAGGTTTTTCGCGCAAACAGTGTTTCAGAATCAGAACGTTGTAAAATGGTAAAGGCATGGGCTGCGCGAAAAACTAGAGCTGTGCGCGAAAAACCAGAAATGTGCGCGAAAATGTTGTGCGCAGAAAAGCTGGGTGAATTTTTTGCGCAATCAGCGTATCGAATCAGAAATACAGAAAATTGACAAAGGCAAGAGGCACGCGAAAAATCAGAGATGTTCGCACCATGTGCGCGGAAAATCGAACTGGTGCGCGTAAAGTTAGCTGTGCGCAAGAAGGGGGGTTTTACGCGCAGGATCACAAACGTCTATAAATATGAGGTGAACCCCTCTCATTCGCAGAGGCTCGACACTTAGACAAATCCTGAGCTCCGGCGCGCGGAAAAATTAAGGTACAGAGGGTTGCGCGAAAAAGAAGGCGCTGCGCGAAAAAGGGAAGTTTTGCGCGAAAAAGAAGAGTAGCGCGAAAAGCCTTTTACGCGACAAAAGTTATTTTTACGCGCAAGGTTTGAATTTTACGCGCAAGCCCCAGGGAAGGGTGCGCGGAAAATTTGGGGGTCCCGCAGGCCTTTTGACAGGTGCTTAGGACTCTCAAATCTGCTTTGCGAAGAGAAGAAGAACGATCGTGCAACCAAAATCTGATCTGCATAGAGAGAGAAATATATCGATACACTCAGGTGTCAGAACTGGGAATTGAACGAAGAGAAGGAGATTTAGTGCATTCAGGAATTGCACTGAAGTAGATTATTGATTTCAAAAGAGCATCAACTCAGGACTCTGATGCAAGCAAAGTCTCATGCTGAACAGGAGACAAAGACTTCAATGCATATCTATTGAAGAGACCTTCACGTCTATAAACTGAGTGAGACTTCACCAACGGCAGTGAGCCAGGGGGAGTCAACGGGAGTGACCCGAGGGACGCAGTGAGCTATCCCTGAACAATTGTAAAGGCAGTGAGCCTGGGACAGAGTGTCTGTACCTGAACATTTGTATCCGCAGCTAGTGAAGCATAGTGGATTTAGGTACGACCGGCAACCTGTCGGCGTATACCCCTTGGACGTAGCCCTCAGTGGTGAACCAAGTAAAAATAGATGTGTCATCTGTCTCTGCATGTGAATGTTTAATTGCTGATCATATCCATCATACAGGTTTAAGTAGTTCCTACCAACGTGGGAACAAGATCCACAACTTTAAGAAGAAAAAGTTGCCACCCTGATTCACCCCTCCCCTCTCAGGGTGTCCCGGGGTCCTACATAGGTGTGGTGGTCCCCACCTCCAACTTCCACATGGAGGTTTTTAACCAAAAAATAAAAATAAAGCTCCACATCTTTATTTTTATTTTATTCATTCACTAAAAACCCAAAAAATATCTTTTCACTCCTGACCCACTGTTGTTGAGGTGGAAGCCTCATTAAGAGAAAACCGGTGTTGCGAGATCAACAGTGCCCTCATATTTCAATTCCAATAACCGGTTCAAAATTTATAATAAGCCGTGCGTATGTTTACTAAACGTACCCAAACAAAACTTTAGAAATTGATTCCGGGCACACCAGGCCTCAGAATCACGTGCCATCAATTTTCACTGACTCGAAAATTCCCATGTATTTAAGAAAAAAATTTCCATGGAAATTATGGTTCTTTAAATTCTCTCCACCTCAGGGATCTACATCCCCGTAATCCATAACACATAACTATGGGAACAAGTGGGGGTACTGAGCACGCATCTGAGCCTCCTTCTCCCATGTGATCTCCTGGAGGTTCTCGTACTGCCAGCGAACGCACACCAGAGGTATCGACCGTCCTTACAGGACCTGCTCCTGTTGATCCTAAATCTCCATTAGAACCTCTGTAAAAGTCTCCCCATCGTCGACATCCATCTCTCCATGGTCAATGATGTGAGAAGGTTCATGCACGTCTCTCCTCAGCTGGATACGTGGAAGACGCCTTGCACCCAGTGCAACTGAGGTGGAAGAGCTAAGTGGTATGCCACCCGCCTACTCTACTGTGGACCTGAAAAGGTCCAATGAATCTCAGAGATAACTTGCTGCCTTGACCAAATATCCATAGACCTCTTCGGGGTGAGACCCATAGAAAGATTTAGTCGCCATCCTCGAACACTAGAGGTCTCCATCTTCTATTGGAAGATGACTTCTGTCTTCTCTGTGCAGTCTTCATCCGCTCCTGGATGATATGAACCTTCTATATGGTAGCCCATACCATCTCTGGTCCCAATAGTGCTGACTCCCATAGGTTATTCTATCACAATGGTGATCTACAAGGTTGCCTGTATAACTCCTCAAGAGGTTCCATCCCAATGGTGGAGTGATAGCTGTTGTTGTACGCAAACTTCACCAAAGGCAAGTGATCCTCCCAGCTACGACCAAAGTCAAGGACACAAATGAGAAGCATGTACTCGAGGGTCTGAATGGTCCTATCATTATGGTCATCCATCAGAGTATGGAAGGCAGTGATCAAACGAAGCCATGTCCTGAAAGCCTGCTACACCCCTTCCATACTCGGGAAGTAAAATGCGCATCTCGATCGAAGAGAAATCGTTGAGGGTACACCATGTAGCTGCAAAATCTATTGCACATAGAGGCATTCCAAGATCTCTACTGAACCCTGTTCTCTGATCAGTAGGAAGTGGGATAATGTGGTGAGTCAGTCAAAAATCACCCAAATTGAGTCATGTCCTCTAGATGTACATGGAAATCCTATCACGAAGTCCATGGATATACCATCCCACTTCCACTCTGGGACCTCTAAAGGATGAACCAAGCCTGCAGGTACCTGATGCTCCACCTTCACTTGCTGACAAGTGAGGCCCCAAGAGACAAACTCTACAACTGATTTCTTCATTATTGGCCTCCAGTGCTGTCGTCGAAGGTCCTGGTATATCTTCACCACTTCTGGATGTACCGCTAGTTGGGATGTGTGGAACTCCCTAAACATTTCCTCCGAAAGTGAAACTGGTACCATGGTACATCCTTTGAAGAAGATGACGTGTTCCCCACCTTCAGAAAATCCATCAGGTGCCTGTCCTGTGGATATCTGAGCATGCCGTGTCTCGCAGTCATCATCCCCACGTTCCGCCTCCCTAACTCGCTAAAGAAGTGGGGGAGTGACTGTAAGAGACTGAAGAAAAGCTGCTCCATATCTATCCAAAAAATATATCTCCAAAGCGGCCAGCTGCTCTGTCGCCTCACTAAGCAGCAGTATACCTGATCTTCTACTGAGTAAATCTGTAACAACATTCCACTTCCCAAGAGTATAAACTATATCAAAGTCATAGTCCGGGAGGAACTCAAGACAACATCAATATCTCTGGTTCATGTCCTTCTAAGAGAAGATATAACTGAGACTCTTTTGATCAGAGTACATGGTAAAATGCTTACCCATCAGATAGTTTCCCCACATCTTCAAGACGAAGACCACTGTTGCTAACTCTAGGTCATGGGTAGCGTAGTTCTACTCATGACGCCTCAGCTGTCGTGAACCATAAGTGATCACTGCTCGCTCTTGTATCAGGACACATCCAAGCCCAATCCCTGATTAATTGCAGTAGACTACGTACCCTACGCCTTTTTCTAGAAGCCTCAAGATCGAGGAACTAGTCAGCCTCTGCCTCAGCTTTTGAAAGATCAGCTGGTATCTCTCTGACTGCACAAAGGGTTTCCACTTCTCCATCAAGGATGATAGTGGTACTGTAACTCTGGAGAAGTATGGTACAAACCTGCATTAATAACCATCCAAACATAGGAAAATCCGTACCTCCGTCACACTCCTGAGTGTCTCCCAAGCAAGTACTACCTCAATCTTTGCTAGATCTACTGCCACTCCAGCCTCCGAGATGACATGTCCCAAAAAGTGAACCTGTCGAATCCAAATCTTTCACTTCGAGAGAATACCATAAAGCCGGTGCTCTCAGAGTGTATCCAGTACTACATGCAAATAGTAGGCATGCTCATCCTCAGTAGTCGAGTAGATCAGAATGCCGTCGATGAAGAATATGACAAAGTGATCGAGTTATGGCTGGATAATACTATTCATGAGTCCCATGAACACTGTTGGAGTGTTGGTTATGCCGAATGGCATAACCAAAAACTTTCAGTGGCCATATCGACATATGAAGGCCATCTTTTTCACATCCCCATCTCGAACTCTGATCTGGTGATAGCCTAATTTGAGGTCTATCTTCAAGAACCACCGTGATCCCTTCAGCCGACCAAAGAGGTCGTAAATCCTTGGGAGTGGGTACTCGTTCTTCACGATCACCTGGTTCAGGCACCGGTAGTCGACAAAAATCCTAAAGCTCATATTTTCCTTATTGGCGAACAAAAGGGGGCCGCCTAGGGAGAAGCACTGGGATGGATGAGTCCCTTCCCCTGCAAGTCCTCTAGTTGTACCCGCAGCTCACGAAGCTGCGCAAGATCCATCTGATACGCTAGTGTAGAAATAGGGGTCATCCCAGGGCACAAGTCAATATAAAAGTCTACCTCTCTGTGAAAAGTTAGACCTGGAACATCATCCGAGAAGACATCCACCTACTGGTCCACCACTATAGGATAGCTCGAACTCTTCACATCAACTTCTCTGAGGGTAAGGATAGCCAAATGATGAGTGATCAGCTGCACTCTTCTCCAAGTAAGTCCATACCGTGCTGCAAAGTCTCCCTTCTCGCTAGTGAAGGTAATCTTGGTCCCATCCATGCGGACACACCGCACTTTGTGCCTAATATAGTCAATCTGAGCATGGACTATAGATAACCAGACCATACCCAAGATGACGTCATAAGGCCTCGACACTGCTACAAAGAAATCCTAGCTGAAGCTCTCACCTCCTAGAGTAAGATCACACTATCAGAACCTTTGAGTAATCATCGAATCTGCTCTCATAGGAGTCTCTATCCATAAGGATCGAGCCAACGTCTTCGTCAGAATCTCCGAGCTCCGAACAAGGGAATTGGCAATGATAGAATGACTGGAACCTATGTCTATATGTACTATAGCTATGGTACAGTAGACAGTGATCATACCTCAAATCATCTTTAGAGTACCATGATCATATGCCTCAGCTTCCTGAAGATGAGCGCTCCCCTATCCACATTCTCCCTACAGTCGGGGTGGATCTCCTGGTGGTGGTGGCGGTAACACCTCGAAATGTCGTCCACCGCCAGCTGCACGACCAGCTCCTTTACCACATCCTCCCTCTCCCTACGGACCATCTCGATTGAATCTATGTCTCTGCCTATGCGGTCCTTCGATTGTTTGCTCATCATATAAACAGTGGGTCGGACAGTCACGAACCATGTGACCCTGCCCGCCGCATGGCTAACACTGCCCACTCCTGGAATGTTTGTCTCCGCTTCGGGTGCCCCACACAACTGATCTTGAGTCATACAGTCGTCCACCTATAGGTATGGTCCTCTTAGACCTCTGCGACATTGGTCTGCTACCAACTACAGAAGACTCCACTATGTGTCGAAAGGTGGTGGATCTCACTGCTGGAGACTTCTCAGTAAGGAAACTCTCCAATAGGAGGGCTCCCTCTAACACCCCCTCCTACGTCAGGATGCTGAGTGAGATCACCGAAGCCCTGGTCTCTCACCTGAGTCCCAGATCGAAGGTACGAGACCTAAAGAATGGGCCCCACACCATATTTGTGGAGTAGCATGATAGGTCTATAATCCTCACTTAGTACCGAGATACAGTCATACTGCCCTGCTGCAGATGAAGTAGCTCCAAAATGTGCACTATGAAAAGAGTCACTGTGACAAACTCTGCTCAAAAAAAGCTCTCGAAGTCTGACCAGAGAAGTTTCACCTCGTTGTGGACCTAGATCATCAAGCTCCACCATTTGCCCGCTGCATCCTGTAGAAGGCTGGCGGCAAGTATCACCATGAGGTCGGCTCGTGTCCCTACCAGTCGGAAGACTCTAACCACAACCTCCAGCCAACCCTCAACCGCCTGTGGGTCCGTCTCTCCTATGAACATGGGTGGTCTCAGGTTCTGGGACCCGTGCAACGTACTCATGTGGCATGCAACGTCTGCTTCTAGGGATGGTGGCATCGGTGTCCCAATGGGGAGTGGTACCGCTGGTGCCTCTACTAGAAAAGGCCCTGTACTGAAGCCTCATCGCTCGGTGGGCTATCCGTTCATACAACTCTCAGAAAACTAGATAGCTATCTGCGTACAGGCATCCTGAATGAAATTGGTGTGCCATAGTCAATTAGTTATACTTGGTGAGCTGATTCAGGATATCACAAAGAAAACACTTGAACACACACACACAATCAGTGTTTTCGTGTAATGAGTCGGAAATTAGGATTAAGTGTCCGGGTGTATGGATACATTGGCCGATGCACTAACACTGGATTCCCTAAACTGAAAACCTCACTCAGTACCCTTAACACAATTTCTTCATTGAAAAGATCATAGTCCTATGTTCTGCAGTAGAACCGACTGCACTGATACCAATTTGTCACGACTCGTCCCCCGGGGCCCGTGCCACGACTACCCCAAGCCCGCCTTCCATATGCCAGGGGCTGGCGACTAGCACTAAAGGTGTAAATCCCAAAAACTAGGAAGGCATTGACTTTATAACCTAAAAATTCACACAACAGAGTACAAGATGGAAGAAAATCACTAAGTAAAAGTATATAACAAAGTGTACTGAAAGAAAAAGGGGGCCAGAAATACAAGCCCAACTGTAAAGTACAAGGAAACGGAAAATAAAACTGAAGAAAAGAAAATCTGCCACTGGGTCATCCTCCAAGGTTCCTCCCTAAAGTGTAGGTACAGATCGCCTCCTCAGCACTCAAAGTCTGTCTGTCTCCTCTGTGTATCGTCACACCGTATTGTCCACCTCCGTGTACTGTCCGGTCTTGGTGCACTCAGCCTCAGTCAACACTGTCTGTCATCTTCATCCAACACAATAAGGTGAAAGCATAGCCCGTGTAGGGGTGAGTATAACAATACTCAGTAGGGACCCCAAGACCCTCAAGGTCTCATAAAATCCAACAAGGATAATCACAAAGTATGAATTCAACAGATAGCCCCACATAGGTATATGCCCATATATATACCTAAGATATAACGTAATTCATATCAATCATGAGGAAAACACAAAAGTTACTGACTCAGCTCACACAGGTATAAAACTTTTGTTGACATTTAGATATGATTAGATGTAGCCACTAAATCATCTATTCTGTCGAAACCACGTAGGATCCTGGTACAGAAATCAGAACTGTCAAACCCACACATGATCCATGAACAATATTTATTGCTGTCGAACCCACACAGGATCTAGGAACAGTAGTCAGAGCTGTCGGACCCACATAATATCTAGGAATAGTAGTCAGAGTTGTCGAACCCACATAATATCCAAGAACATTAGTCAGAGCTGTCAAACCCACACAGGATCCAGGAATAGTATTCAGAGCTGTCAAACCCACACAGGATCTAGGAACAGTAGTCAGAGTTATCAAACCCACACAAGATCCAGGAATAGTAGTTAGAGTTGTCGAACCCACACAGGATCCAAGAACAGTAGTCAGATCTATCGAACCCATACAGGATCTAGGAACAATAGTCAGATCTGTTGAACCTAACAGGATCCAGGAACAATAGTCAGAGAGTACCCAACCTTAAGGTTTCCGCACAAAGCATGCTTGATTCTGGGAAGACCCACTCCTCAAGCCAAGTGTCGATATATCAAATGCCATGAAGCCCCATGTTTATGTATCCAAATGATCCTACTTTCCAAAATAAACCCAATGCGATAGACGATGTGTCAATTGGGCGCCCGGTCTGAGAGTTATTGACATTTCTGTTCCAAGGGCCCAGTTGGATTTACATTCGATCGAACCCAAACATACCCAAAATGTGTCCAAACCTTGAGTGGGGTATACCGGTAGAACCGTATACCTCCAAGGTTTCCATCTCCACATACGGTTTGTCAATCAGACACATGTAGCTCAAGTTATGGACAAAAGAGTGGAAACAGGTCAAACGGGTCCGACCCGGTCCGCGAGTCCAACCTGGCCCACGTGGGAAGCCCGACCCAACATGTGCTGGGCCCAACCTGTGCTGGGTCCGGCCCGTGCCGAGTTCATCCTGCACTTGGTCCGTCCCACGCGAGGCCCTCATCTGGCGGCCCGATGGGGTCCGCCCTAGCCATGTCGAAGGGGGAGGTCGCGCCCCTTGGAATCCTGAACGACTTAGCCGTTCAGAAGGGTTCAGATCCGGCACCACGTGGCACCGATCCATGTCACACGGGACCTATGCGGTGAGTCCCACTGCTCCCGGCTGGCTGAGTATCCAGCCCCCTCCCGCACGGCGCGGTTGCGCCACGCCTCCTCCGGTGACCGGCAGAGCCGGCCGCCCATCCCGCGATGCCACAGTCAAGGCCACGACCTGCTCCTCCGCCGCACGACGTTCACTGCACCACGCCTTTCTCGGAAACCCGAAATCTTGGGCCACTGGTTCTTTTCATGGCCGGCTGCCGCAACACCATCGCACCTCATCGGCCGCAGCCTACACCTCTGGCAGCACAGTTGTGCGTACGCCATCCTTGCGGCCGGCCAGAGTGCCGACCACCCTTCCCTTCATTCCACCGGTGATGTTCGTTAGTTCTTCTCACCGGCAAACCTTCCGCGGGTCACCGAACGAGTTCCAGTGGCCCGATTCTCATTATGAAAGTAGTCGTGTACTCCTTAGGAAGTCCCCTTCGATCTGCAACCATTTTTGACAAAAAATGCTCATCCTGGACTCATGACGCGTTTAGCGTCAAATTACACAAAGTAAGGCAAAGGGGTCATACCATGTCCGTTTGGCCCACACCCTCCACGTTAGAGTGATAGCATACTGCTTTGAATAATAATCCACGACAGAAAACAAATAACGATAAACAAAACAAAGTTCAAACCCCTACCTTGATCATTGTTCATCGACAGAGTCGCGGGGATGAAGACAGAGTTGTCGTCGTTCATCGCTTCTGCCACACACTTCCAATCCCAAGCTTGTTCGTCGGTTCGTTAACGATGATGAGGAGGGAAGGTCAATCGAAGATGTCCCACGTCAGTAGGAGTCCATGGATGAAAGTCTAATAAGATCATTCTTCATAGTTGAAGGCGTTCTTCACTGGAAGCATTCTTCGTTCTTCATTGGCGAGAGATTTTCTCTCAAAAGCTCTAATCCTACTTTTCCAACCTTTTTCCAACCAAAAAATAGGAATCCAAGGTAATAGATTATAAAATCTACTATTAGCATAATAATTCCAAAAGGGGGTGAATTAATTAGGCTGTCTATACTTAATTAATGATGAGGAATTGGCACAATTAAATTGTGAGAGTTGGCATAATTTAACGTGGAAGAGTTGAAGAGGCTCCCCCCACATTATTAGGGAGTTGAGAGGATTATCCCAATTAATGGGGGTTTCAAGGGGTTAAAAACACAGGTGGTCCCCACCATAATATTCAAGAAGAGAAGGTTTAGACCTTGGGTGGACCCCACCTCCATAAACTCTCATGGGAGGTTAAGGTGTGGTGGTCCCCACCTCTAACTTTCACATGGAGGTTTTTAACCAAAAAATAAAAATAAAGGTTCATATATTTATTTTTATTTTATTCATTCACTAAAAACCCAAAAACTATCTTTTCACTCTCGACCCACTGCCGTCGAGGTGGAAGTCTCTTTAAGCGAAAACCGGTGCTGTGAGTTCAACGGTGCCCTCCGATTTCAATTTGGAGCACCGGTTCAAAATTTTTAAAAACCCACTCGTACGTTTACTGAACATACTTGAACAAAACTTCAGAAATTGATTTCGGGCACACCGGGTCTCAGAATCATGCACCGTCAATTTTTACAGACTCGTAAATTTTTTATGTATTTAAGAAAAAAATTTCCACCGAAATTCATGGTCATTACAATATCGTCTCACATACATTATTGGAATCAATTATTCTATTCATTTATATCTCTCACAATTTTTTATTATATTTCTTTTTATTTTCCTTTTTACCAGAGTTGTAATCAGTGGTATGATCATCAACCCAAACCATGTGTACACATATTATATATTTGTGATCTTTTTTTTACTTGTAGTTTTATCCCTATTGTATTTTTTTTAATGTTTTTTATATTGAATTTTTACATTTTATCAATAAATATCTTATATTTTAATATTATATCTAAATAAAAAGCACCATTGTTTATTTTAGTTCAGAACTATGTGTAAAATAAACTATTCAAAAAGATATTTATTTATTGTATAATACACAATAAAATCTCAGTATTTTACATTAGACCCCCATTAAAATAAAATTTCAATTAAAATTTAACACCATGGATGAAAAGATGAGGGTGATTGTGAATTATTACATCATCAAGTTCCCTTGTATATTCCTTAAAGTTATATGTCCTCTATAGAAAATTAATTTGGTTTGTTTTATTATTTCATAGTATATTATATCTTGCATCTAATACTTCTATAGGTTGTTCCTCAAAAGAGGGATCATATTCGAATTTTACTATATCTATGTTTTGTACATGTGAAGGTTCAGGTTGTAGGTATCTGTATTACATAGACTTGGCTCTGATACCAATTGTTGTATCGTAATGTATATGAACATGGATAAATACCATGGGTAGTGAATTATAGGTTTAAATATATTCATTTTTAATCATAAAAGGAATAAAGTTTAACGTGGTTAAACAAATAATATTCACAAAACCTCCTACGTATTTAAATGATAATCAGACTTAGCCCTTGGGTCTAATAAACAATGTATTATAATCATATAGATTCTGATATTTATTCCACATGTCAAAATAAGAAAATGATTTTACTTTAATAGTGAGAAGATTCATATTTAGTAAGTAGTTGTAATATATTAAGAGTTTAATCGTATTCACAGTAGAAAAAAATTTAACCAGAGTTAATATAAAATAATCATAATCACAATAGTTATGATATATTAGAGTATTGAAAAAGTTGTGATTCTATCTTAAAGAGTATAGAATCATAATCAGAGTAAAATGATTGTATTACAATCACATCTGTTACGATAAACAAGATACACATAGAATGATGAATATAAAGGCATTCACTTTATATTACAATTGAAAAAAATAAAAGGCTTATAATAAAACAACTAATACAAATAAATACAATTATTTTAACCCAAAGAGGAGGGTATCTAATAACCTAGGATGAAGGTATCTTATTTTATACTTACAAGAAAGTATGTGTTTCCCTTACTAGGGAAATCCCTCGATACAATGATCGGTCTATCTCACTATCCCCATGAGACCTTAATACAATGATTATGTTTTCTATCTCTCTATCCTGACGATCCCTTGATATGATGATCAATCTATCTTACTATCCACATGAGCCCATGATATGATGATTGAATTCTATGTGTCACATCCCAATAGGCCTTTGATATGATGATCAAATTATCTGTCTCAATATCCCAAGGATCCTTTGATTTGATGATCATGCACTCTTTCTCACTATCCTAGTAATCCCTTGACATGATGATCAGGCTTTCTCACTCTCCCCGTGATCCCTCGATATGATGATCGACATGTCTGTCTCTCTATCCCAATGATCCCTTGATACATGATCAACTTCTCTATCTTGAGATACCCAAGAGACCTTGACCATATTTACATGATCATTCATTACTATTAGAGACTCAAAGCGACTACAAGTATTAGGCACAAGTAGTTCACTATTTTAAGATTCAGTGTCATCACACTCTGATATTTTTTCAAATGAAAATAATCAGCACTTCAATAATCATATTATAATTTAATGTCCAAATTCATTTTGATATACACTATTTGTAGTGTAAAACATATTTCTTATATTATAGATAAGATTTAATTGGTAGGAAAAATTCATTACAATAAATTATTTTAGTCTGAATATGATTTTAATTGAAACATTTTACAATCTGAATAATATGACCTTTTCAATATGAAAGAAAAAACAAGAGATCTTATATTCGACTTGATAAAGCTAAGTATGATAAAGGTGAGTATTATTTTTATTGTATCTAGTATCATTATGATAGACATATCATATCCATTCTCATTATGATAAGAATAATGAAAAATTATATTTTCATAACTCTTTAAATCTTATTCAATGTTGGACAAAAAGATTATTTTTTCTTATGAAAACATTATAAAACTTTTTTATAAAGTAATATAATAATGAAATAAGAGGCTTGTGATTTCAAAAACAAAAGTATGAAAAATTCCATAAGATAATTTTTTTACATAACTTTCTCCCCCTTTTTAGAAAGCACAAACTGAAAAAATTTAGATAAATATGAATCTTTGAATCATATTCAGAAATGAAAATTATACTTATGTCACCTTGAGTTTATAACTCATTTGAATAAATTTATGAATATGACTAGCTCCCGCTTTGGATAATAACTTCCACTGATGATCATATTATCTTCTTTAAAAGTATTTTTTCCCTTAAAACATCACCCTTTCTATAAAATTATCCCCCTTTGTGTAAATTTTTTACCCTGTGTGATTTTGAAAAGGGAATGGGAAAAAGTCTTGTTATACCAGAAATGGGTTAAGAAATAGGTATAATGAACAATATAACGAATTACTTCATTATAAAAAAATTAAAGAATATTCAACCAATTAGAATTGGGGGATATTCAAAAAATTGTAATTAAATGAAAAATATCTTCATTAATGAAAATGTTTACAAAAAAAATACAACAAGATTTTTCAAGAAAATTTAAATCTTTCTTCATTATAAAAGATCTCACTATGGTCTTCAACTTTTTGATCTTTTTTCTATCCTCTTATAGTTTTTCAATGAACTCTTCCTAATAACAACTCTTCTTTTCAAGATCTTGTAACCTTTTCTATTGAATCCGAATATTTTCATATTGTATTAGAATATTTTATTGTTGGTTATAATGTTTTTGAGAAATCTCATTGTTCAGAGTACTAAATTCCTAATTAATATTCTTGAGTAAACTTATGTGATCCTAAAAATACCTCATTTTCCCATTATTCTCACTTATATTCTTGTTATGATTTTATGTTTCATCTATGAAAGACTGAACAAACATTACTCTTTATACCACATCCTTTATTAATATTTGGAAATTTTCTTACAAAGATTTCAATTCATTCCTAATCTATTCAAAAATACCATCATGTAGATTAATATTGGTATTGACTTCTTAAGACCAATTAATAAATTGGATATATTATTTTATATAAATATGATAAAAATCAAGACAGGATTTGAATTATGCTTCCATCTTGATCAGTTTTTATGTCAACTTTTTTGCTAAATATGATTTTTGATTAAAATATTCCGAAATAATATGACACCAAGACTCTAAATTTGTAAAACAAGTATTTTTTACTTATATCATTTTCAAGGTTTGAATAATAAAATATGATCTTTATAAAGAGGATATTATATTTGAATCCGAATGATTTTATTCTTGACCCTTAGAATGTAGAATGCAACTGGTTCTAATTTCTTGTTGAATTATTTTCCCTTTATCTTTCTTTGAGTTTTCAATTCTCTTTTTAGATTTGATTGCATCAGAAATATCAATGGAATAAATACTTTTACTACATTCATATTTTTTTTGTATGATTTGTTTCATCCTTCTTGGATAAATATTTTACTTCTTGAATTAATGGGGACTTTTGTTTCTTTGGACTTATAGATTTATCTTTTTTATTTCTCAAGGAAGAATTTTCTTTTGAAGAATCTTGTGAAGTAATTAAATAGAGTTTATCATATGGTAGATTTTATTTTTCAACATTTTTATTTTTTTAATTTTCTTTTTCGTCTTCTTCTTCAATTTTCTTTATTTATAACAACTTTTTTTCCTTTGTCTTTGATTTAGGGAAGATAAACAAGGACAATATATGTTTCTTGAAAAGAGAATCCATCATCTGTATTTGGTATAACCAAATTGACAGAGCCAGCCCCAACCCCTTTCATGAAAGAATCAGATAACTTATCACTTTAAAGTTTCTTCTTCTATTTATTTTATATGATTTCTTTCTCTTGAAATACATATCCATGTATTTTTAAAACTAATTTTTATAATGGGTTGATTTTGATATTAGGTTATCCTTCTTTTAATTTTTATAGTTTCCTCCTCCATTCCATAAATACTTCCTTAGATACTTTATTTTGTATCTTTTGTTTTGGAGGAAGATATCCGAACTATCTATTCTTCTTATATTTATTATCTTTCTTTGATTGGGAATAAGGTTATACTTCTAATGAAAAAACCTGGGTATTATTTAAAAACATCATTGATTTAGAAACAAATACATACTTCATCCATTTTATTGTATCAACACTGATAAACATCATCTTTTCTATGACTTCCTTGGAATTGATTGAAATTTTGAAATGTTTCACACTAGATTACATCATATTGTTTATCAATGCTAGAAAAATTATAATATGAGGCTTGATTAATCAGGATTTGATATTCTTGATTATCAAAAGAAAAGAACCTACCAAATTTATGTTTCTCATATTGACCAATTAATCCAAAGCAATGATATCAGATACCTTCAATGTATCTCTATCTCCATTTCTCAAAATAATAAACCCTTACCTCCAGAAGGATACTACTATATAATCCAAAATTAGATGGGTGACCTTCCTTGGGTATTCATATGATACATTTTTGAATTAATATTTTTGAGCACTTTATTTGATAAACATACCGGTAAAATTTGATAGTTTATGTGATAGATAAATGAAATATCCTTTTGCTAAAATTCCAAGGAAAAATACCACTTCCCTAGGTTTCACCCTGTAACATTTATTATAGATTTAGAAAGAAAACATATATTTTCCATATTTTTCAAAAAAACTATATAGAATCATAAAAATCTTTAACTAAATAAAAGTAAAAAAAAATCATAATCAGGAACTGATTTTTCAACACATAATTTTTTCAAACCTTAAAAATATATTATACTCCTTAAATATGAATAATTGTTTTCATAAAAAGGCTTTGAAACTAACCTTTCCCCAAAAAATACCACTTTTTTTAATCCTTCACAGGTTCCATCACATTGGTCCTTAATCCTGAAGATTCAGACACGAAGAACAAATCAGACTAGAAGTCTTAAACATGGCAGTACTTCAAGGAAGAAATCTTGAAACAATCAATGTAGGAGACACAAGGGGTGCCCTTTATATTGGAGATTTCATCTGACAGTTGATATCCCAAAAATATTTGATGACTAAGATTTAAAATAATTGATTTCACAGTTGAGAAAATATCCAAAGAAATATTTTTAATTAATTTTAACTCTTTAGGGTTTATAAATTGGTTTATCATATTTGGTAGATACGATTGGGAAACTAAAAACATGAATGTTTTTTATATTAACAAAAAATAAGGATAAACTTATTAAAATGATATAGTTTTAAAATATAAAAGAAATAAAAATACCTTTAAAATTAGAATAATCTGTATAATAATTTTTTCTTTATTTTATAATAGATTTTAAAAAAATTTAATATGACAATTTTAAATGAAAACTCTAATCTAATTATTTTTAAACGAAAACTCAAATATGATAAATTTTGAATAAAAAACTAAATACGATAAATTTTTATGAAAACCCGAATATGTTAAATTTATATGAAAGATTGAATACAATAGATCTAAATGAAAACTTGAATTGGATAAATTTAAATTAAAACTTGAATATGATAAATTCAAATGAAAACACTAATATGATAAATTTAAATGAAAACTAGATTATGATAAATTTAAATGAAAACACGAATACATTAAATTTAAATTGAAACTCGAATTTTATAAATTTAATATATTTCTTGAGTCCAAAAAATAGGATCCAAAAAATGTATTCCATATATTTTATAAGGAAATCTGAATCTATAAATACATTACGATAAAAATTTAAAAAATATAAAAAAATAAAAATTATTTTTTTATAAATAAACATTCATATGTATCCCCTTATGAAAAGGACTAAATTAATGTAAGGATATTAGTAAACATGAAGTATATATTAATTATCACTTTACATTGATCATTCATTGTTTCTATTTAATGTATTCAATTCAATCATAAGGTAATGGTTTTATAAATATCTCAACAAGTTGTTCTTGTGTTTTTATGAATTGTAAAATTATATCTCCATTAATTGTCTGATCCATAAGAAAGTGATGCCAAATATCTATTTGTTTTTCATGAGAGTGATGTGCAATGTGTTTACATAAAGTAATGATATAAGTGTTATCACATAATATTTTAGTTTTAGTAAAACTTATTCCATAATTTGTGAGTGTGTGTTGTATCCACAATAATTGAACACAATTACTTCCAGCTACCACATATTTGGCATCATCAGTGGGAATTGAAACCACGTGTTTTTTATTACAATAATAATAAAATAACTAACCTATAAAGAAATGAAAAGTTTTGGAAGTAATTTATCTATCCATTCTATAATCACTAAATTCACCATCTGAAAAAAACATTTAATAAAAAATCATTCCCAGAAGAATAAAAATTCCAAAATCAATATTTCCCTTTAGATAGTGAAAACTTCATTTGATTTATTTTAAATGGGATTCATTAATATTATCTTTATACCTTGAACAAAATAAAATAGAAAACATAGAGTTGGGTGACTATTATTTAAGTACAATAAGTTTACTTTCATACCTCTGAAAATTGTTTGATCAATTGGTTGCACAGTTTCATCAATATCAAGTGTATTTTAAGTATCGATTGGAGTAATAATACTTTTAGTGTTGTCATATACATAGTTTTTAATAATATATTTGATATAATTATCTTGAGATATATAAGTACATTCTGGTTTTTGAGAAATTTGAAAAACAAGAAAAATGTTAACTCACCCATCATACTGATTTCAAATGCAGATTTCATAAGATTCACAAAAGTATTTTTTAAATATTGTTTAGTTGATCTGAATATAATGTCATAAACTTATATTTGAAGAATAATAATGTTTTTGTTTAGTTTATTTATAAAATAGTTGTATCATATGTTCTCTTAACATAATTGTCTTGAAACAAAAATCCTTTTTAAATAATTAAACCATGATTTAGGGTATTTTTATGTTAATATAAATATTTGGTAAGTATATAAAATTATTCAAGATGTTTTGTATCATCAGAACCATGGGGTTTTCATCAAAAAATTCCTCCTATACATATCCATTAAATAAATCACCCTTTACATCCATTGGAAAAAGTTTGAAATTAAAGAATGGTGTAAAAGAATAATAGAATATGAATAGATTCATGTATAGATACCGATGCATAGGTTTCTTCATAATATATGTCTTCTTGTATATTATAACCTTTTACAATATTTCATTATTTATTTCTAATGATAATTACATTCTCATCACATTTGTTTCAGAAAACCCATTTCCCTCGAATTACAGTAGTTTATTTAGGCCTTTCTACGAAGGTCTAAACATTGTTCCTTTTGAATTAATTTAGATAATCTTGAAATTCCATAATCCAATCCTCATCACCTAAAGCTTAATTAGGGTTTTTTTAGGTTTAAATTGGTAATGAAAAGATATATATTCTACTCATTCCATAAGGAACTTATTGTTCAAACTAGTTGATTAACATAATCAATGATACTATAAGTAGGATGATTAATGGGAAACAACTAACTTTGGTTTTGTAAAGTATGTTCATCCACAGAAGTTATAAAGTCTTCCTGAGTAAATATTTCAGAAAAAAATTCATTATTATTTTTCATATTAGAAGAATCTTCCAACAGATGTTGAGGATAGATTTTGGAAAACACATCCGAGAATTTTTGTTGTATTTTCTTAAAAGTAAAAGAGTACATTTCATAAAATTTAACATGTAATTTTTCTTTAAATATAATAGGTTTTTATTTAAAACACCATATTACTTAGAAGTAATGAAATAAACTAAAAATATAACTTCATAATATTTATATTTGAATTTTTGTAAGTTATCTTTCATATTAAATATGAATACACTGCATCTACATATTTTGAAATAAGAAACCTTTGGTTTTCAACCTGTACACAACTCATAAAGAGTTTTATTAATAAAAAGTGGAATTAAAACTCTATTTATTGTATAAAAAGTAGTACTAACTACTTCAGTCTAAAAATTGTTAGCAATTGAGTATTCACCAAACAAGGTTATTGTTATTTCATGAATAATATGATTTCTTCTATCAGTAACAACATTTTTGTGATGAGTTATATGAGATGAAAATTTTGGTGTAATTCCTTTTTACTACAAAATTCTCAAAATCAGAATTTAAAAATTATCCACTATGATCAATATGAATAGTTATCAAGGGAATGATTTTCTAATATTTAACTTTAGAAACAAATGGTTTGAAATAATAAAAGGCTTTATATTTATTTTCGAGAAAATTAACCCATGTATATCTACTATAATAATAAAAAAAGCATTGTAATTTCCACAAAAACATTTAGTTTGTATAGGTCCCTAAATATACATGTGCACTAATTGTAAAGAATCATAAGTTGAAACTTCACTAATAGATTTAAATATTGAATTATGTTGCTTACCTTATTGACAAGGGTCACAAAATTTAGATGAATCAAATACAAGTTTTGGTAAATAATTAAAAAGTCTATTCTTATTCAACTTTCATAAGTTTATAAGGTTACACTATCATAAAATTATATTCCATATCCAAGATTGATCTTACATTTTACTAAGGAATGTTATTTCTTGGATTCTAAGGACTTCTAAGTTAAGAGGGTGAAAATTCTCATACCGATGGGTATAAAGAAATATTTAATCCTTGGAATTATGTACTATACATTTATTATTACTAAAATTTATAATGTAAGCTTCATAACATAATTTTATTACGATTTTAAGGTTGAGCTTAAGACCTTTAACAAATAAAACATTTGAAATTAGATCTTTACTAAGAAGAAAAATATTATCTATACCGATAATATATCCTTGAGCATTATATCCAAAGGTAACCTTTCCACATTTCATATAGATAAAATTTTCAAAGAAATATTTGTGTCCAATAATATGTCGGGAACACCCACTATCCTTGTACCATGTATTATTATTGTTGGTAATACCCTTTCTTTCCTGAAATCAATACAATTATATTTTAGAACCCAAACCTTATTGGGTCTGAAAATGAAATATTTTTTTAAGAATCCACTTTTTTTTTAAAATGGGATTTTTGGAACCCTAAAGATTTTATTTTATTTAAAGATCATTTTTCCAATGACCTATACTTTTATATTTAGTACAAAATGGGGTAGTTTTGGAACAAAGTAGTTGTTCTAAAAACATGTTTTTTATAATATATCATTTTCTTGATCTAGTAGCATGTGGATGGATTTGTTTATACATTTTATCAAAACCTTACATACTAGCTGTAATGTTTGATAAATGTTTCTCAAGGGAATAAATTTCATACTTTATTTTTATAACTAAATTCTTATCCACATATATATTAGTTATGAAATTTAATTTCTCAAAACTGGTTTTCAAATTAATGTTTTCAGAAATTAATTTTTATAAATCATTAGAAATAAAATCTTTTTCAGAATTTGTCTTATAATAATCACTTAAGAGACATGATATTTTATTTTTAAAATATAATATCTTGAATTATATTTTGTAAGTTTTTCATTAGCCTTGTCAAGTTTTTTAAAAAAATTTACAATTTCCATTTTCTAGAAGTTTTTCAAAGAGAGAAAATTCTTCAAAAGAAGGTAAAGTATTATCATCACCAGATGAGGAGTATTCTTCATCCAAAGATATATAATTCTTTTAATCAGGTTAATTTTCATTTAAATACAATTTATTCATTGAATCATTTGTGTTTACCTTGGGCATAAAACACTAATTTGCAATTGGTATTCTATAAATAGACCAATATTTCTCTGATATGGACTTTCTTAATCTGAGGAATAGTCTAAAGAGTCACCTCCACTATAAATATATGTTTCAGTAGCTTTAAGAACTTTATTTTTTTTGACTTATGAAAATTCTTCTGATTCCTATCAGAATGTCTATCATTCCTATCATTTCTTTTTTAACTTGGGGAAATCAGGTCGAATACGTGCATATCTTTTTAACTCACAATATGTTACTTTAGAGACTTTATTTTAATTATCGAATTATATACTTTTCTTATAATGATATTGAAAATCCTTTTTACCATCAATATTATTCATTCTTTGAGAAATATTAGATTGTTCATTCTTAGAATTTTTAGAATCACTTGAATCAGATTGAAAATGAACTTTCTTTTTCTTTTTCGACTTAACAATTTTATTAGGAGTTTGAGATTTTATTGGATTTTAAGTAGTAGAAAAAGAAACTCAACTATAAATTTTCTTTACATTATCTACATCCCTTTTAAACCTACCCTCATAATGAAAAAGGAATCCAAATAAATCATCAAGAGTGAGATTTTCTTTATCTTCATTGATTTATCAATGGATGTTCTCTTATATTCAAACTCATTTGGAATGATATCAATTATATTTTCAATAATGATTTCATCTTATAATACTTTATCTCTCTTGGATTATAGACAATTTACTATTTTAATAATACTTCGATATACCTTTGCAACAAGTTCACTAAAAAAGATTTTAAATTCCTTACAGTCATCTCTAATCATTAGTCTTATTGTTTCAACAACCTTTAAAGTTAAAAAATGAGTAATCTCTATCTTTTTTTCCAAATACTATTAGAAGCTTCACTAGAATAAATATGACTATGAATTCTCCTCTCCATGAAACATAATAATGCATTTCTAACTCTGTAATTCAATTGATACTAATTTTTTTCATATTTTATAGAAGCAGTCACATCCTTGTCAAGGATCTTCTAAAATCTAGTTCAAAGGATGAAATTTTCAACTTCAATATTTATAAAGAATGAATTTATTTTGTCTCTCCAATACTCATAATTGGATCTATCAAAAATAGGGGGTCTATTTGGATTGAGGTTGTCTTCTAAACCAAAATTAAGTCCTTGTATCTTTAAAAAGAATACAAAAATTATATTCCACAATACACAATAGGGTAGAAAGTATTTATAAACAAAAATTTTATAACACAATTTAACTAAATTGTTATAAATAAGATAAAATTTTATCAAATATTTGAGTAGGGAAACCTAATATGATACCAAATGCAGGTATCATTATTACACAGACTTAAATCTTATAATAATTTTTGGATCATAACGTATATGAAAAACAATAAATACAAGGGGTGGGGTGAATTATAAGTTTAAAAACATTCATTTTTAATTTTAAAAAGAACTAAGTTTAACAAGGTTAAATAGATCGTATTCACAACACCAATTAAGTCTTTAAATGGTAATTAGACTTGGACCCTAGGTCTGAAAAAAAAATATTGTAATCATTAGGATTCTAATATTTATTATAGGTCATAATAAGAAATTTTTTCTAATTTAAGAGTGTTTAGAATCATATTCAGTAAATAGTGGTAACATATTCAGAGTTTAATTGTATTCATAGTAGCAAACAATTTAATCAGAGTTAATACAAAATAACCATAATCACAACTGTTATGATAAATCATAATATTAAAAAAGTAGTGATTCCATATTAAAAAGTATATAATCACAATAAAAGTAAAATGATTGTATCATAATAAAATATATTACAATAAACAATATAAAAAATAGAAAGATGAATATAAAAGGATTCACTTTCTATTACAATTTCAGGGAAAATTAAACACTTGTAATAAAAAAAGTAATAAAAATAAATACAATTACTTTAGCCTAAAAAGTAGGGTATCCAATAACATAGGATTAAGGTCCCTTGTTTTATACATATAATAAATTATATATTTCCCTTATCATGGAAATCCCTCAGTACAATTATTGGTCTCTCTCACAATCCCCATGAGCACTCGATATGACGATTGGGTTTTCGGTCTCGCTATCCCAGTGAGCCCTCTATATGATGATCGACCTATCTCACTATCCTTGTGATCCATCTATACAATAATCATATTATCTGTATCCCTATCATAGTGATCCATCAATATTATGATTGGATTCTCTATCTCGTTAACCAAGTGATCCCTCAATATGATGATCAACTTCTCTATTTCGCTGTCTTTGTGAGCCCTCGATATGATGATCAGTCTATGTAACTGTCCCCATTATCCCTCTATATGGTGATCAAATTATCTATCTCACAATCCTCATAATACCATAATACGATGAACAACTTCTTTGTCTCACTATCCACACTAACCATTGATCATATTTATGTGATGATCCATTATAATTACAAACACAAAGGCTACAAATATGGGGAATAAGTAGTTCACTCTTGTAATCTTTAAAGCTCTCCCACACTAATATTTTTTCAAATGAAAATAATCATCACTTCAACAATCATATTATAACAGAATTTCTATGGTCATTTTTATATACACCATTTTAATTGTAAAACATATTTATTAGATTTTATATAAGATATTTCAAGTACAATAATATCATTACAATAAATTATTTAAGTCTAAGAATGATTTTAATCAAAACCTTTATCAATATGAATAATCTTATTTTGTCTATATGAAAGAAAAAAAAAAGATCTTATATTCAACTTGATAAATATGAGTATGATAAATCTGAGTATGAATTTTATCACATCTACTATCATCTTTATAAACATATCATATCCAACTGCTTTACGATAAGCAGAATGAAAAAGTATATTTTCATAACTCTTTGAATATTATCTTAATTAGGATAGAAAGATTATGATTTTTTTATAAAACCATTATAAACCATTTTGAGTAAGTAATATAATAAATAAATATGATGTTTTTGATTTACAAAATAAACGTATAAAAAGTTCATTAGGGAAACTTTTGACTCAACGCAAGTATGACTTCCTCAAAATTAGTACATGGAAAACATCATTCACTTTATATAGGTTTATTGGAATTATAAGATTAAAGCTACAATTATCACATGATTGAAGATTTTGAAAGGGATAATGTATATAAGGCTCTAATCTCCATTAATTATGAATCTCACAATCAAATTCCTTGGTGATACTCAAAATAATATCTTTTCTATGACTAGAAACATTAAATCTCATATATGATTACCTGTGTATCTCTTCCATTGACTTTATATAGATTTAATGTATTATTTAATGGTTCGAATATTGTCTATAATATCCTGAGAATTATTTAGTATCATCAGTTTACACTCTCCATATTCATTTGAACTTGTTAGATTTCTCAACGTCATATTTTATAGATCCTCATATGGTTCCATTTGAATAATAGAATTAAATCTATCGTTATATGATAACTCTAACAGGGGAAGGTGATCATTACATTATCCTTTGAAATCCATTTAATATGATCTCAATATATATTTCAGATTTTGAACATTACTCTTATATTGACCATCAGTTTGAGGATGATAAGTAGTGCTGAAACTCTTCTCTGTATCCAATTATTATTAAATATTTCTCTATAACTTCATATTAAACATTAGATCTCAAATAGATATAATTGGTAGTGATACATTATACATCCATACAACTTAATTTATTTAAATATTTGTAAAATTATCGACCAAGAGATCTTTTTGAATAATAATGACATGTTATGACTTTTTAAGAAAATCAACTACAACCAAAATGGAATTATAACCTTTATAAGTCTTAGAAATTTCTATATCGAAATATATAGTGTTTTTATCCCATTTTAATTAATGTATTGGTAGTAGTTGCATCATCCCTATAAATATATATCATCTTCTCTTTAATTTTTAGTATACCAATCATCGAGATACATACATTGAAATATCCATCTAAATGTTTTCAACAAAAAATTATTCTTGAGATCTATATACAAGTTTGTGCTTCTGGTATAGATAGATAATTATGAATTATATTCATTATGAAATAGTTCTTTCTTAAATTCTGGTATTGATGTAACACATATCATTTCCTAAAATTTATTATCCCATCAAAATTAAAGTTAAATTATAAAATATTATATACCTTTTTTATAGACTTATATCCTCCTTCTAAGCCTCCTAGATATTTATATAGATGGATGGTTGAACAACCATTTGGAAAATATAGGATTTCTCCCATTACCTTACAATTTAAAAGTACATCCTTTGAAAATATATGAGTATTGGGTTTCTTATATTCTTCACCATGGAAAAGTCAGCATGATACTTTATACTCAAATAATCAAATACATTTTATTCCATCCTGAGGTTGTAATGTATCGAGTAATCTAGTCCTTGATCAAATCTAATAATCTTATTTTGTTTATGTTTAACTCATAATGCTTTAATATATAATTTAAGATCTTATGACTAATATATATTTCACAGTTTTCTCCATAGAGATACTACCTCCACATCTTCAATGAAAATATTAAAACATCAATCCCCAAATCAATTGTTGAGTAATTTTCCTCAATAATATTTAATTTTCAAACGCCATAATTTACAACATGTAAATCTACATAAAGAAACATAAAAATAAATTTAGTTCATAACTTTATTTCACAAACCATTCTCTAATAAAAGGTAGTGTGAGTAAATATGTGTTAAATAACCTTCTATTGATATATTTGAAATTTTAATCATATTCATCTGTCTAGAGGAAGCTGACTTCCTTCCAATTTTTCTTGATTAGTGAATTCAACATTCATGATGAATTTATGGAAAAATGTCGATAGTATCCATCAAATATATGGTAACTATATATCTCTAATATAATTATTCATCTGGACCCTTATTTAATCACCTTGGTTTCTGAAGGATCTATTAATATACACTAACTTGTAATTATATGAACCATAAATGATACTTTATATATCCATAATTCACACTTACTAAATTTGGATTAAAACTTATCTTCTCTAAAGGTATTCATTATAATACTGAAAAAATTTTCATGATAATTTCTCTTTTAATATATGTGAATATCATCTAAATATACAACAAATAATTGACCACGGTAATCTATAATGGATTTATTCATTTGATCCATGATGATAATAGGAGAATTTATGATTCCTAATGACATCACCATGAATTAATAGTGTTAATATATTATATAAATAGATTTATATTATATATTCTATATTTTTTACTTTTAATTGATGATATCCAATAGTACATCTATGAGAAGTATTGAGAACCTCATAGTTGATTGAACAAGTTATCAATATAGGTTAGATGATACTTATTATAGATCATGAATTTGTTAAGTTCATGATAATCAATAAAAATACACATTGATACATATTTTTTCTTAACAAAGAGAATTGGTGCACTCTATGATAAATCACTTGGGTGTATAAAACCCTTATCCATATTTTCATGGAGTTGTTTATTTAATTCTTCTAATTCAATCAGGGATATTTTATACAGAGTCTTTCATAATAGCATATAAATAGGTATGAGTTATATTGAAAAATAAACCTCATGATATAGGTATGAACATAAAACTATTTTAGAAATACATCAACATATTCCCATACAATTTACATGTCATCAATATCATGACTTTTCATCAACCAATTTAAATAGATACCCTTCATGATTTAGTACTAGAACCTATATAATGGATGTAAATCCCATAGGGAGATAATGATCATCCTTTCATATATAGATTATCATAGGATTATTAAATATTTGAAATGAGACTTCCCTATCCAAAATAATTATATGGGATATATGCATAGAGAGAAAATCCATGACTAAAATTAAATTAAATTATAATTAAGAAGTAATAATAAGATTTATAGAAAGAACGTTATCATAAACTCTTATCAGAGATGAGTTATAAATTTGGTATGAAATCATCACACCACTAGATGTTTTCAATTATAATTAAACATCTAATCACTGGGGATAAGAATACATAGTCATATACAATTTTAAATATTTACAGAAATTAATAAAACCAAGATGAAATAATATTTTTTCAATATTGAGCATACCTATCATGACCCCAATTTATTATATTCAATCCATTACTAAAACTAAAATGGTTAGTGTGAGTATCAAGAAAAACAATAATCTGAGTAAGAAATCATATGATAAAGAGAATAAATAATAATACATCCAAAACTATGAAACATTCATTTCAACCTATGATAGTTTTGTTACATAATACACCACTTTGAGAATATAATAGGGTTTTATGTTCTATACCACTATTATTCATATACCAATCCCCCAAAACAACAAAAACCATACTCTAATACCATCTTAGGTGACTCAAGCGTAACAAAAATTCATATTAGATAATTTTTTATAAATATTCACGATATAACATAATAAAAAACGACCTAAAACCTAAACGTTTAGTGTATTTTAAAATTAGATACACAAAAAACTTATTATTTTAAAACAATGTTCAATATCTCATATAAATACTAATCACATTTGGTACCATTATAGACATATCATACATAACATTTTTCTTCATTACCATGGGAATGAAAATATATGAAATAGTGATCTTATATGATCAATAAGGGGTGAACATAAGAGATTTCAATCCAATATAATATGCTAGAATATGATAATAATATATCTATGTGAACATAATAAAGGTTCATATACCATATGGGAATCACACCCAATAAAACGTAGATTTGAAATGATGGGTCCTAACATTAGGTGTTTATTATAATATAAGACATAAGTCATTGGAGTGTGGAAACATGAGTCAATAATAATGAGATATGAGAACCTAACATAGACACATTGCATAAAATAATAATATTGTATAAAAATAATCCTATAAATCATAAGATATTTGAATTATAACCCCAAACAAGTTCATATAATAATGGACTAAACTTCTAACCTACCTATAACATAGTATAATTGGGTTAACCACACACATTCCTTAACATAATAGACTTGGGATAAATGTACTTATCCCTTAACATAGTGGACTTGGGATAACCACCCATATCCCATCCAAATCTCATGATATATAGAATATTACAAAATGTATTGGAGGGATATAATGGACACACCCATAAGATAATGATAAACAAAAAATATATATACCACAAGAACTTGGGAATAATCATAATTCAATCATATCAAAATCAAACCTTATGAAAGAAATTTCTTTCATGGAAACATCCATAAAATATGATCATAATATGTCTAGATAATGAAAGTGGATGATATCATTTAAAGAGTTTTTGTAAATTTTTTTAAGAATCAAAAATGGATGTAATCCTAGTTGAAAAAAACTTTTTATAAGATAATTACTAAATAACTTTGAAAATTGTAAAGAAATACCATTTTATGTTTTTAATAACTTTTATTTAGAAGTGAAAAATTTAAAAAATATCTCCCCAATGAAGTAGAAAATGTTTCCATCTCAAAAGAAACTCTGTAAGTGCATGGTTAGTAAGCCTAACACACTATGTTATGTTTTCATGGTGGCGAACCTTAACTTATGATTATGATTTCATGTTTTATGTTGTCTCCACATTCTTACGGGGTCATGATCTAATGATATCATTATCATCATTATTTTTCTTCCTTGTGATTGTATTTGATCATTATTATTTTTTGATATCATGTTATTCCTCTTAAATTATATATATTACTTTATAATCATGTTTTATCTTTTACTAGGCTTTATAAACCACCTTTTTCTTTATATACGTCACTAGGGTATCCTATAGATTAATATAATTTAAAAGGGATTCAGAAGAAAATTATAGAGTTCAAACAAAAGATAATGTATATTATTTTTATGTTTTTGTTTTATATATCTAATATCCTAAGGACACCCAGACTCTAGAATTTTGGATTGTTTTTATGAATTGTTATATTAAAAACCATGTAATAATTTGTGTATGAGAATTATGTAGTCATTTTTAGTATCATATAAAGGTCAAGTTATTTTTTATATTAGTTTTGATAAACTAATATGAAATAGATCATGAATAACGGACATTGAATCATAGAAATTGATAAGTTAGGTTATTCATTTAATTTATGAGTTATTCCTTATAAAACCACAATCTTCCATTTTATATGATTATTAATTTGAGTAATATGATCCACAATTTTTCATTTTTTTAGTAAATGGTTGGATATCAAAAAAACCTTCTTAACAACTAATTTATGATCACAATATTGATTTCTAAAAAGAGTTTCCTAATATGATAGGATAAAGAGTTGAGAACCTCATTACAGTACTTTCCCAACTGGTGAAAATTATATATTATAACATGGATCACTTGGATTGACCTATATCTCATAATATGAAACATGTTATAGTTAATTATTTTAGGAAATAATGGCCTATAAATTTAATAATATATTATAACTACAAAATTATAGAACAATGGTTTAATTCCATCAATAATATATTATCTTATCTCTAATTATTTTATTAAGAGAAAGTTATATTATATATATTAGAGGGAGAAACTGATTAGTGGTGAGTGTAAGTTAAGAATACAAAACCTAAAGAAAAAATAAAATCAATAGTGTTGTATAAATTAAAGAAAATATTTCTCAATAAATATTTTCCTTATACTATCCATCATAAAATATAGAGGGAGTTCATTTTAGTAGGGGTGTTGTTGAGTGGAAAACCCCTATAACCATGAATTGAAGAGAAAAAGGTTCAAAATGGGGTAGGGGTAGTTCCATGTTACTATAGTAGAATGGAAAAATATATTGTAGTGGTACTATACTAATAAAAATATTCACCTAATTTGGGATTTCAAACCAAAAAATTAGGATTATGGTTTATAGAGTCTTTGTTCCATCAATGACTGTCAAGATATAGGGCCACTAGGCCATAGTTTATCGAGGGAATCATCAGTGGAAGGACCTTAGGCAACAGTGCCTCTGATTCAACACTGACGGTTAGAAAGCGAAGTGACATGGACCTAGATAATGACTTGACCTCATAGAAAGGTAGTGTGGGAAGGAACTTCTAGGCAGGTAACCTCGATTAGAGTGTTATGCATGATGATACTTATCATATATCCTTCTATCCCTATACACCACTTATTTGTGATTTCGGGGTGTTCTACCACGTAACGATCAACACTTGGGAATGATATGATGATATAAAGCATATGGTAGGTGATGTAAGAATGGACTAAACATGAATCACCAGGTGGGTGACTCAAAACAAACATAGGTGTGTTGACACATTTCATACATACCTCCTCCGACACCATGGATTAGAGGTGTTCCCTATGAATGAGGGTGGGGGATGTAACTTTTTCACTGGGATTATGGTGTGATTATTACTAGTAGAGTGGGTGGGATGTGATGCATGAATGATGATATGACATGGTGTATATTTCACACTGAGGTTCTTTGGTCCATGTATATTACTTCAGGGCACTCAACCTTTAGGATATTTTTGTAATGGGACTATGGTCTAATGGGACTTAATTTTATATAATGGTTACCTCTTAACCCAATTAAAAAGAGAACATTATTTCTTAATAAAAAGGGACCTCAACCCTAACCTGTAAAAAAATAGAGAGGGATTTCAATGGACACATGAAAAGTGATGATATATCAATTATATCATATTAAGAAAATTTCACATGGAATGAAGGGTATACCTGTGGAATTTTTATCAACTGCAAAATTAAGGTTGACAATTTATTTATTCAACCATAGCTATGTCTTCAGAAGCCTTAGAAATTTAAGGATTTTATAGCTATGAAGTAATAGTTCAATATTACCTTATAGATGAGATGGAGATAATTGATCTCAATGGTATAATTGGGATGGAGATATAATGGTGGAATGTAGTTAAATTATAGAGGACCAAGGAATAAAAGTCATTGAGATAAAAGAGTCCAACTACTGACAAGTCATAAGTATGGGAATACGCATCTAGGAAAATAACTCAATGAAACAAAGATATGTTTCAATTATGGAAAGGTGGGACATCAAGCTAATTAATATCAAAGGGTGATGATGAATCCAATTAATATGATGGGAGAATCTAATTATTCTGTTATTCCTTTATCTATGATTAATTGATTCAATTGTGAGGAATATAGAATATATTAACGTCAGTGCACTAAGACGAGGTTCATTGAAGATAACTAAAGAAAGCAACCTCTAAAGCCAAGAGAGAAATGAAGTGCTTATGATATCACTACTTCTAAGGTGGATCATACAAAAATAGCGACAGATAAACTTATTATTCATTAAAGAATAGAAAATTTCCTATTTGATTCTATCTCTACACATTCTTTCAGATTAGTTAAGTCTAGTATAAATATTAAAATTCCACCTTAAAAGATGAAAATTGAGTTATCAATGTAAAAACATTGGTGAAATTGTTTCATATCATGAATATAACACTTCCCTAGTTAATATTTATGGGAATAATTTCCTAGTAAACCATGTTATACACCCTTTAGTAGAATTTTATTCTATATGAGTCATAGATAAGAAATTTTTACATAGAGATAACATCAGTTGATGGGAGAGGGAAATCACATCCCCTATCATAAATGAAATTTAAATTATAAATAAGTTTTAATAAAATAATTAATATTCTTATGAAAATATTTTTAAAACACAAATATTATTTAATTATGAGGAAGCATATCAAACTCAAATTATTGATAAAAATGAAAGAATCATCCTTGAAGAAATACACATTATAAGGGAATATGTTGATGTGTTCATCTAAGAGTTTCTTATACTTACTCATAATTTAGGGGTTGAGTTATAATTTTAATTTATACCAAGAGATATTAACATATCCAATATTTCCTAGAGAATTACCTCTATTGAAAATAAGGAATTAAATAAGAAGAATTAATATATTCAGGATAATCATTTTATGCACCTAATGGCATCACCATGTGGTTCATTGGTTTTATTTTTAAAAAATATACATTGGTTAATGTGTCTATGCATTATTTATCATGAAAATAACATGATCATGATAAATAATAAATATCCCTTCTATATATTAAATAATTATCCGATCAACTATGTGGTTATCGCTATTTCTATAAAGTGGATCTTCAACTGGGATATAATTTGCTGAAGGTGATGGAAGATTATATTATATTGAAGTCCCTTCAAACAAGGTATGGTCACTATGAGTTCATATTGATTTCTTTTATACTAAAACAATACTGTCATAATTTTTATATACATGAGGAATGAATTTTTTAAGGATAACCCATAAATTGTTTTGGCCAATATAGATGAAATTATCATATATTCTAAAATCAAGGAGAAATATGAGATGCATTAGATAACAATGATAAATAATTTTAGAAAAGATAAGATATATGAAAAGTATAATAAATGTGACTTTTTAATGGGGAATGTAACATTATTGGGGTATGTTATAATAAGAAATAGGATAAATGCTGATCCATCATAGATAAAGTTGAGTGAGGAACTCCATAGAAAAACATTTATAATAGAGATCCATATTTTCCTCAAATTAGCTAGGTACTGTTGTTGATTTGTGAGAAACATATAAAGATATTCAAAAACACTATATAAGCTAACATATAAGGTAGTAATGTTTTTCTATAGTTATGAATGTAATGAAAACTTCAAGGAGTTTAATAATATCCAAATAACTGCCCCTACAATCACACTACCATCAAATAAGAAATGATTTGTGATATAAAATTATTATTTAGAAAATGTATTGGGTTGTGTACTAATGAAAAATGATAAAGTAATACTTAATGCTTCAAGACAGTTAAAGGAGAATAATAAATATTACCCAACACATGATCTTGAGTTATATGAAATAATATTTCTATTAAATATTTATAGAAATTTTCTCTAGAGTGAATTTTGATATATATAGAGATTATAAGAGCATAATGTACATAATAACAAAAAAAGAGATGAAAAATCTCTAATGATTATTATTATATTTGATTAAAGACTATAAATACTTAGTCCATTACTATCATAGGAAGGCGAATAACGCTCTAGATGCTCTATATACAAAATAACATATAACCATATATATGGAAAGAATTTAGAAGGATACCATAATTTTAGACATGGAAATCATGGATATTATAATAACAAAAAAAGAATCATGTACTAAATTTCTCAAAATATTACTCAATAATACATTCTAGGGATGATAAATATTGCATATACAGAGGATATAGAGATACTAAAGATGGTGGATGTAATGAGAAAGGGGAAAGCTATAAGGCCCTGACCTTAAATATTACACAATCTTGAGTTTTAGTCAAGAAATTATTTTCTTTAGAATTGAGGATATTTTCAAGTTTATATTTTTATATAATTAGGCCATAACTCATACATAACAAAACCAAAAAATAAAAAGTGGACAATTACAATAAGTATCCTTTTTTACCACCATATAAAAACTTTTTAAAATAAAGAACGACCTCTTTTATAAAAACTCTTCATGAAATTAAGCATTACCTATTACAATACCTTACAAATAATTAAATCATTTTAAGAGCATTTTTAAAACAAGGGATTAGTATACAATTCTCTTTAAGGGATATAAAAATAATGAAACCATTAGTCTATTTTTAAACATTAAAACTCATTAAAATCCCTTTCTTGACAAAATATCATTTTACACAAAGAGGAAAATATAATTCTTTAATAAATATAATTTATTTTAACTTTGGAAAAAAATTATATCCATGGAAACACATAAGAAAACATAACAAATTCATGTATGTACCTTGGGAAAATTCTACACTGAACCCTTATAGAACCCTTATATATAGAAATAACTATAAGGAAAACTTCTAATATAATTATCCAAAGAATATAATAATTACCCAATTCATTGGAGTGTTATATGAGCACACCCATCTTTTAAGTGATAGTAGGATAACATAGAAATATATGGACACACCCATTATTCATAATTTCCAATAATTACAAGGTTAATTAAAAAATTTCATCATTTTAAAAACACTTTTAAACTCATATGAAAATCAATTTTAGATATAAAAAAACAATTTCCTTCAAAAATACCACTTTCAATAAAAAAGGAACATTTATTTTGAAAATTAATTTTCAATACCAAAATACCCCAGAAAATAAAAGAGGGTTTTTCATTTAATAAAACATGAAATATTTCAAAGGAATACGAAAATAAAATAATGTCCACATTAGAAGAAAAGTTATTATCGATGTGTACATTAAGAACATAACATTAATTTTTTCATTTGTAAAAAAGTTCTGCATAAAACATGTAAAGTGATTCCTTTTGAATTCATTTGTATGAAATTAAAATATTCACAATATTTCCTTTATAATAAACATATAAAATAATATCAATAATATTTACGCAGAGGAAAATATTTTGAGATTAAATCTTTAAACATTCAGAGTGTCTTATACCACTTTGAACATTTAAATCATAAGCCCTATGAAATAATAACATTTTAAAAAACGTTAAATAACATGATAATAGATACCATATAGATATAAAATGTAAATAAGGATTTATATACACATTATAAAAGAATAAAGGTGTATATCATCAAGAAGAGCCTCAATAAAAGGAGATTGAGATGAAATCCCTTACCTTGAGTATGACTTGTCACATGTGTCTTTATCTTTTTTTTAAAGTTTGGGGATGAAGCATCTTTTTTATTATTAAATCAAATAAAAATACCTCTTTTAACTAGGTAGAGGGAAACCCATTACATATCCTGAAGGCCCAGTGGGCTTGTTGCCCATTACATAGACCGTAGGCCCAAATTCTAAGGCCAATTCACATTCTGTGAATAGTAACCTACTGCTACAGTACCGCACAGTATCACCGCCACTACAGTACCTGCTGATGAACAGTGTCACCGCTGCTACAGTACTGCTACAGTACCTGCGCCCCATGGGTTTTGAACCCCCATTTTCCATGTAGTATTACGGGGTGCTTACCACTAAACCAAACCCCAACTACGACATGTGTCTTTATCTTCTTGTATAATAAAATAATGTTAACTATTTAAATTATTCATAAACCTTTTTAATTATATCATTACTTTTATTTCAGTTATTATAATGTTGTAAATAAATACTTAAAAAATAAGTTTATGTTTGGTGTTTTGACCATATTCGGTTTGTATATAAAAACCGACATTGGTAGGTAAACTACAGTAAATGGAGTCATTATAAAAAAAATATTAAGAATAATAATCATGAAATAATTATAATATTTATACATAAATTATATTTTTAAATCCAATAATTTAATATTGTTATGAAAATGAACCAACGTTACAATCATGGGGATGGTAGGCCATACATACACAAGAGTAATGTTCCCATTCTTAAATGATCATTAAAAAAGAAGGTAAGTTACATTTATCTTTCCATAATTAAAATTATATCATAAAAATCATATTATTTAATCATATAAACTTATATATGGTTTTTTATGTTAAAAGAGTCACATTACGCCTAGGATGTGGTAGTCCACATGTCCACAAATGAAATTATAACTTTTTTAGTGTGTGAAAGGGTAATAAATAACATGATATATTATATTTCTATAAATATAATTATTTCATTAATATAATATAGATATTATTTATTTCACATATGTTTAATTAAACCCATACTTAATACACTCCATGTAATGTGTGAATGTATCACATCGCTTTCTGGAGGCAGTGGTCCACACATCCACAAACGATATTATCGTATTTACATAAAATGGAAAGAATGAAGTAATATGTTATCTAAAAACTAAATAAGTATAAATAAAACATAAATATCATATAAAAACTTTATTTACATCATAATTACTAATCATGAGTGGTGGTAAGGTAAGAAAAAATGTCACCGTTTATTGAGCTGGTAGTTCGCTGTACATGATCGGTAATTTTGTTACCCATTTGATGGAAGTGTGTATAGGTGTAGGTCAAAAAATTAAAATAATAACATATCAGTTTATTTAATATAACTATGTTATTATATAATCATGTAATAATAATAAATTAAGTGGTGGATAATGAAATAAATCATAGACGTATATTGAAAAATGTTACCTCTTTTTTGGGTAACTTCTTTTGGTTTACACCAAAGGAATTATTTTTTGGATTTATGCACAAATTGAGGAATCTTGGGTGAGGAGAGATATTTTGGGAGATTTTTTGGGTAGGTTTTTGAAGATAAAATGGGCTCAAGAGGTGTGAATAAGAGAGGATGACAAGAGGACTTTTATAAGACAAAAAATGATAAACTGGGTATTCTTAAAAAGATTTGAGTTCTCCTCAAATTTTACTTGTCCCATAAGGGTTTAAAATAGAACATTATACATACATATAAGTTTAATTATCTAAATATATCCATAATATAATTTTTATACATGTTTAGGGAAATTTTTACCCCTTATTTTCCAAGTGTAGTCATTATTAAGCTCGTTTTTCTTAACCATAGTATTAAGTTTAATTACTTTCACTAATCATTTTTCTCAAAAATTAATTTTAACTTATTAGATATTATAAATTATGATGATTAAAAATATTAAATCCATTTTTACAAATTCCAATTATATAAGTGGTAGAAATTAATTTTAAATTAATCCCACAAACAGGATGAGACTTAAGGTTTTTAAAGAGAAAAGTACCAATGTTTAACTTGTTTTCATATCTAATTTCAATGTGAAATTGATTCAAATGACCTAAATTAGATAGATTTATGTATAATTTATTCAATTATACTTTAAAACCAATTAAAAACAAAATTTTATATATAAATAAATTGGATGAAAATGTAGTTTTGAACTAAATTTCAGTTCGATTCACTATTTATCAAAATAAGAATGTTCTAAGAAAAATATAAAAAACTCACCAAAAATAAATTTTAATATTTTTGATTAAAAAATGATGTTTATTTTTTCTTAAAAAAACTATGAAAGTGTCAAAAATGATATTTAAAATAGGTTTTCCATTAAAAGGCAGTAACACTACCTTTTAAAAATACACTTCTTTTTATGCTTAAAATTAGATTTATTTTTATTTTAAGCTTATAAAATTTATTGGATGAGTGTAACAAAAATTATAAACATTTATAAATATAATATAATTATTAATTTTCATTTTCATTGATACGATGACTAGGTGATGATTACCCCATAAAATAATATTATTAATAATATATTATTTTGATATAACTCAGTCTTGCATGCAACGAAATATTTTGGAGAAACTCATTGTTGTGTTTCATGTAAAATATTACATATAGTGACCATTTTTAGGTAATGTTACTATATAATTCATAAATATTAAAAAATATTTAAAAAATATTATATAATTACCTACGATGTTACATCATTCCCCCTTTTGGAAATTACGTCCTTGCAATTTTATTCACTTATCAAATAAGTGGGAAGATTTTACCATCATATAATTTTCAAATTCCCATGTTTCCAATTGTTGGTCAGAGTGGACACTCAAGAGGGGGGTGAATTGAGTTCCAATTAAAATTTTTGTTTAAAAACTTTTTCTTAAAAACCCCCAATTAAAACACAGAATTAAACTATAGTGAATTTATATCAGCATAAAGGCTCTGTTAGGTTCTCAAAGGATTTATTATTTCCCAGTTAATCAAATCAGAAGAATTGATTAAATTTTGAAAATAACTTACTGATTTAAAACTAATATAAACACTTGTGAGTTTAATTATCAAAGTTACTTTTAAAACAGTTTTGGTTTTAAAGTAATTAGCAGCGGAATAAAAAAACTTTGAATATAAATAAGAACAGCAGATTTAACCAAGAGGTTCAGTCTCAAGCTGAGATTTAGTCCTCTCAAAACATTATATAAAAGTGATCCACACCTTGGATCGGGGATAAACAACAGTATACAACTGTCCAAGTCACACGACCTCTACCACTATTATCTGTGGGAACAGAAACAAAAGCACCAACTGTCTAGGTCACACACGACCTCTACCACTATCCCAGTGGGAAATAAAAAATGTAAGAGAGTTGAGTGAGGATTTACAAATCCTCCAGTTAGATTACAGGAGACAGTGTGTGTATAAAATACATCATACAACACACAATGCTCAATATATAAAAAAATAAATCACAGAGAAAATATTTAGAGTTTAGAAATGGCTCTAGTGATTGTCGTGCAGTTCTGGACTCCTTTGATTGATCAGAAGTCGCTCTGAGTCCTCTTCTGGTTTTTGTCTGGAAAACAGAGTATATTCTGTTTCCTTGACTTCCAGGTGTAGAGATAGTCGATGAAGCTCTTGTGTTATGTTCTCGTTATCATCTCTTCACTGGTATGCAGTAATTAATGAGTTCCTCATGTAAGTTCAGTCAACTCTTTGCATTAAAACTTAGTTGTTCTTCCAGCACACCTCGTGGAATGTATATCTCTATGTATTCGTCTATTCATCTCTCTTCTTTGTAGTAGCAAATCCTTCCTTTATTTAAAGCACGAGTTCCGGAAAAAGATGATTTAATTTTTGCAGGTACGAGGTACGGTTCCCTGACATCCAACAAACTTCATTAAATAAATGACAGAGAATTAAAATATTCCTAATATGACCGTTGGTTAGATTAAATAAAGATAAAGAAATTAAAGCAGTGTTGGGTTCTGTCTCTGGAACAGTAGCTCTTGATATCGGTAGACTTGTGTTATGGTAGGTGTCTGTATCGGTAGACTTCATGTGTAACGGTAGACTTTGTATCAATAAGTGTTTGTATCGGTAGACTTCATTTGTAACGGTAGACTTTGTATCGGTAGGTGTCTGTATCGGTAGACTTCATTTGTAACGGTAGACTTTGTATCGGTAGATGCAACTGTAGACTTGATCACATCAGTAGCGGTGGACTTGTAACGGTAGCTGTGGCTCGGACTTGTATCGGTATCGGTAAGTCCCTATCGGTAGCTTCCTTGATGTATCAGTAGACTTTGCATATCGGTGGACTTCAGCATATCGGTAGACTTCAGCATATCGGTAGCTCTGTATCGGTAGCTGTCGACTTCGATGTAGCGGTAAGCTTGAGTGCCGGTGAGCTTGTAACTATAACTCTGTCGGTAGACTTGTTGTACCGTATCGATAGACTTTGATAAAGCAGTGAACATTGAGTACCTGTGGACTTGATGTATCGGTGAATTCCGTATCGGTAGCTCTATTCGATATCGGTAGCTCTAAGTCATAACGGTAGCTACTGTTCTGTATCGGTAGCTATAAACTGTTTAAGCATTCTATTGGCAGAATGTGTTAGGTAAGAGTACATATATCCAAAAGACTTATATTAAGCATAATTGAAAGTAACAACATATAATAAAGCATATTTGAGATGTATCAAACATAATTATGATATAAATAAAATATAGTTGGGATTATCAAAATATAATAAAGCAACTCAATTCCCAGAGGGTTCAACAATCTCCCCCTTTTTGATAATCACAACTTATGCCAAGAAAATTGAAATAGTATAAGAGGAAAAGGGGGAAAAGAAAGTTGCATCAGAGAAAATGGTTCTTTTGAACAAAACTTCCATATTCCTCCCCCTTTCAAGTCTTAGTTCCTCAAGTCGCAGTTTCTCATTCCCCCTTTGTGTGTTTCTTCCCCTTTGTTAACTCTTAGGTCTCATTGCTTATTTGCTCTCATTTTCTAATGTTCGAATTTGCATTTTCTCCCCCTTTGTGATTAACAAAAATAATGGTAGCAGATAAAATAGAAAGATTAGCAGAGAATAAATGACAAAGTAATAGAAACACAGTAAAGTAGAGAATGAAGAGGAATTTTATTAAGATACAAAAGGTACACTGATAGAGTCAAAATAAAACAAAAAAAATAAATTAATCCTATCAAAAAAGATCCAGAATCACTCAATCCTCCTCAGGAACATGTGTCTTTCCCTTAGGATCAGCAGAGGTTTTAGGTGCAGGGTCAGCAGAGGGTTTCAGAATAGCTAAAGGCACAACTGGTGGTTCAGCTACAAAAACTGTACCGGATCTGAAATCTGAGCTCCTCTGAGTGATCATCAGTGTCAAGATCCTGATGGCTTGAACTGGAGAAAATTGAGGAGTACTCCCAGAGGCAGAAGTAGGAAGGGTAGGAGGTACAATCACTGGTCTGGCATCCACATGCAGGAAGGGCATCAATAGGTTTCTGAAATCTATTATAATGATTCCTCCTCTCTCCATTACAGACACAAAATCATCCCTATTTTCAATGAATTTGTCCAAAGCAGAAGTAAGCTCCCTGAGCTTACTAACCTGTTCTCTAAAGTCTTGGGTAACTGGAGGTAACTTCATATTCTCAATCAAGAGTTTGAAATGGTTTTTCATTTGGTGATTGGTATAAACCTTTTCAAAATAAGCATCCACCTTATTCTTGATTGCCTCTTGAGAAGCAGTAGCTGCCCGCAGGTGATCACGAACAAAAATACTAACTTCCCTAGTGGTAGAAAGAATCTGAGTATCTGATGCACAAATGGGACTGGCCTTAGCCAATTATTTCTGAATAATAGTGCGGATCTTGTCAAGGTTAACACTGGAGCTGGATGAGGGAAAAGGTTTCATTGAAAAAGTCACTGTCTCCTTGAAGGATTGAGTCAAACTACTAACGACCTTCTGAACAAGTTCATCCTGGCTGTTCAGATGTTCTTTAACAGACTTTTTAATGGCCTCAAAAATTTCCACAAACTTTTTATCCACTTCTTTGATATATTGAATGTCAGAGTTTACTTGATTTTGAGAGTTATGCATGGTATTCAGAGAAGCAATCGATTGTCTCAAAGCAACTACAACTCCTGTCCAACTCTCAATCTGAGTGTGGCACACTTTAAGTTCATCCATCATTTCTTTCACAGGACTAGACACACCACATCCAATGGATAACTCAAGGGATTTCTCCATGATTTTCATCTCTTCAACCATACTTCTCATCATTTATTCCACTGATTCCCTTATTGCATCATTCAATTCAACTTTAAAGGACTCAATATCCTCCATGGTTGCCACATTTTCAGCCATAGTGGGTAACGTAAATGATTCCTTTTGAGGTTGGTCTTCCCCATCCGAATAACCATAAGAAAGTCCAATAATCATATATCCGGGATATGATGTCCAACCTTCAATTTCATATAGCACTGATACTGAACCAAGATTCTCCTCCTCACTTGGAACATTCTCTTGAGGTATCTCTTCCAACTATCCTTCTTGAAGTAATTCTGCAATTTCCTCTACAATTGCAGCAGATTCAATAGTCATTTGTTCTGAGTCATTAATGACTCTCTCATCAACAGGTGTTGATGCTACTTCTTCCTGATCAGGCACTGTCCTGACTGTACTGACTATTAGAGGACTCAAACTGATCTCTTTTTCAACATTTTCCTCATCATCTGCTTCACCATCATCCTCATTTTCTCCATTAACATCATGATCAGATTCGGTTGCCTCATCCTCCTCAGAGGTTTCCTTGACAACATACTGGCATGCTTCTTCTTCTTCTTCTGTAGTCTCTGTATCATTTTCCTTCAAGACTGTTTCTCTCTTTGGTAGTTCTTTTGGAGGGCTAGCTCCTCCATAAGAAATAACATGATGCACAGGACTAGGGGGTAAGTCTGGGTCTCCTCATTCCTCAACTCATGTCTCTTCCTCCTCAGCTTCATCATCACTATAGACCGGTTCTGGCTCATCTGGTCTAAGACTAGGATCCCTCACATCCTTTGGTCTAGAAGGATGATCCACAGGAGTATACTTGTCATAGATTTTTCCATCACCATTCACCCATGATTTCTTCAAAGGATTCTAACTGACTTTCATGTATTTGAAGACAGTTCTTGTAATACAGAAGTTGTCCTTAACCTCTACCAGCTCCTCCTAAGGTCCAGCAACCGCTTTCACTTTTAGAATCATAGAAATCAGCTTTGAGAAAAATAGTGCATTTGATTTGGACTTTGGTCTAGTCATCTCTTCCACTTGAACCATAATCTATCTACATAGATTGATTCTCACACTGTGCTTCAGAAAATATAACAGATATATGTCTTGGAATCTCAAAGTGGCAAAGTCTCCTCTTCTCGGACTAACAACATGCTGAATAAATTTAAACAACAGCTTATCTTCTCCTGCCATCTCTGCAGCAATCACCTTTCTAGGGGTCCCATTCCCTGTAAGCTCTAGCAAAGCATCTTCATATTGAAACACATCACTGGTCGATGGTACAGACTTTGAGTAGAACGCATAATCTCATTCACGGGGAACTCTTAAGTTCCTATCCCATTCCACTGAAGTAAAAGATACTTCCTGACCATTTACCAAAGATATCATTCTGCTTTCCTCCTCAGTCTTTTCAAAGCGGAAAAAATCATAGAACTGCTTCACCAGCTCAGGATAGTAAGGTCCGTTGTTGTTCGCGAAGCACTCAGTCCAAACTCGTTCTTCTAAAACTTTAAGAACCAAGGATTTTATCTCCATGAGCCAATCTGCACACACCTCTTTCTCAACGACAATTTCTCGCTTTGAGAGATGCAGGTTTCTTAGATTCCTTTGAGATGCACTTACACTACCACTTCCACTGGTACTAGCATTCGATACTTTTTTTCTTTTCGCTTGCGGCTCATCACTCCCATCTGTAACATGAGGTCTCTTGACGCGGGCCATTACAGATTCGAGGTTTAGGGTTTTGCGGATTGAGAGGGTTAGGTTGGAGGGATTCAAACAGACGAGTTCGCGGTGAGGTTGAGTGAAATCTAGACTTGGTTTAATATCATTTAGGATCCAAAAATAAAATAAATTATATATACATATATAAAATTTCGATGTCTCAGCTTTACAGAAGTTAAAACAACGCAAGATGTACCAGTAAAGTCTTCTAATGGTGAGGATGTCCTAACGGTGAGGTCTCCTAATGGTGATGTCTCCTAACGGTGAGGTCTCCTAACGGTGAGGTCTCCTAATGGTGAGGTCTCCTAACAGTGAGGTCTCCTAATGGCGAGGTCTCCTAATGGTGAGGTCTCCTAACGGTGAGGTCTCTTAACGGTGAGAATTTTCTAACGGTGATAATTTTCTAATGGTTTCAAGGGTAAGTTATCATTCCTAATTCATGTATAATGAAACTTAATCTTACTGAACATAAAGTCTTAGTGAAAATATCAGCTAATTGAAGTTTAGTGCCTATAAATTCAAGAGTTATATCACCTCTTTGATAATGATCTCTTAAAAAGTGGTGTCTAACATCAATGTGTTTAGTTATAGAGTGGGACACAGGGTTCTTGGAGATGTTGATCACACTATTGTTATCACAATTAATTGAAACATGTTTAAAAACAAATCCATAGTCCAATAAAGTGTGTTTCATCCATAGAATCTGTGCACAGCAACTACCAGCAGCTATATATTCTGCTTTAGCAGTAGATAATGCAACTGATTTCTGTTTCTTACTACACCATGACACTAGGGACTTTCCATGTAAATTACATGTTCCAGATGTGCTCTTCTTATATTACTTATAGCTAGAAAAATCAGCATCTGAATAACTAATTAAGTCAAATGATTTTCCTTTTGGATAAAACAAACCCAAATTTGAAGTATACTTAAGATATTTAAAAATCCTTTTAACAGAAAGTAAGTGTGATTCTTTAGGATTAGCTTGAAATCTACAACACATACATACACTAAACATAATATCTGGTCGACTAGAAGTAAGGTAAAGTAAACTCCCAATCATACCTCTGTAATTAGTTTGATCAACAGGTTTCCCAGATTCATCAATATCCAATTTACAGGTGGTACTCATAGGTATATCACTTTCCTTAATACTATCCAAGACAAATCATTTTAATAAATCCTTAGTATATTTACTTTGATTCAATATAATACCATATTTAGTTTGAAAGATTTGAAATCTAAGAAAGTACTTAAGCTCTCCCATTAAGCTCATTTCAAACTCATTTTTCATAATCTTTCAAAAATCAGTACATAAATAATCTTTTGAAGATCCAAAAATAATATCATCTACATAGATTTGTACTATTAAAACATCTTTTGAAATCCTTTTTATAAAATGAGTGGGATCAACTATTCCTTTTGTAAATTCTTTTGAAATAAGAAAGTTTGAAAGTCTTTCATACCAAGCTCTCAGAGCTTGTTTTAAACCATACAAAGCTTTAGAAAGATTAAAAACATGATTTTGAAAATGAGGATTTGAGAAACCAGGTGGTTGTTCTACAAAAACATCTTCAATAATAAAACCATTTAAAAAAGAACTTTTCACATCCATTTGATATAACTTCAAATTCAGATGTGATGCATAGGCAAGTAAGATCCTAATAGCCTCTAATCTAGCCACAGGCGCAAAGGTTTCCTCATAGTCAATTCCTTCTTCTTGATTGTAACCTTGTGCAACTAGCCTAGCTTTGTTTCTAATGATGTTTCCAGATTCATCAACATTGTTTCTAAACACCCATTTCATGCCTATGGTTATAGTGTCCTTAGGTCTTTCTACTAATTTCCAGACTTTGTTTCTTTCAAATTGATTTATTTCTTCTTGCATAGCGATTACCCAAAATTCATCATTGATAACATCATTGATATTTTTAGGTTCTAACTGTGAAAGAAAAGCTTGATGTTCAACCTGATTTCTTAGAGAAGCTCTAGTCTGTGTCCCTCTATCAAGATTTCCTACAATAACATCTAAAGGATGATTCTTTAGAATTCTAGTTGATCTAGTAAAGGTAGGACTAGAAATTTCAGGTTCATCAATAGGTTGGGAATCAACAGAAGCAGGTTCTGGATTATTTCCAGAATTGGACGTTTTTACTACAGGTCCTCTGTCCTTATCATTAAGGTTCAAAACAGATAGATCATCTTCAAGATTTTTAAGAGAAGTCTTAGCCTCATGTGGATCAGTTTCGTCAAATTTTATGTGAACAGATTCTTCCACACATTTGGTTCTCTTATTGAAAACTCTATAGTCTTTACTAGTTATAGAGTATCCTAGGAAAATTCCTTCATCACTCTTTGGTGCAAAATTGTCAAGATTATCTTTAGTATTAAGAATAAAGACTTTGCAACCAAAAACTCTGAAGTAGTTAACCTTGGGTTTCCTACGGTTCCACAACTCATAAGGGGTCCTTTTAGGAACAGGTCTGATCAAGACTTTATTGATAACATAACAAGCTGTATTTACAGCTTCATCCCAAAAGTAAATAGGTAGGTCATACTCATTAAGCATAGTCCTAGCAATTTTTTGAAGGGTTCTATTTCGCCTTTCTACTACACCATTCTGCTGAGGTGTCCTAGGGGTAGAGAAATTGTGACTATATCCACTGTGTGAGTAGTAGGATTCAAACTCATGATTTTCAAACTCACGACCATGATCACTTCTCAGGGTTCTAATCTTAAGTCCACTAAGGTTATCTACAGATTTGGAGTATTTAACAAAGTAAGAACAAGCTTCACTTCTTTGAGCTAGAAAATATAACCAAGTATATCTAGAAAACGCATCTACTAAGAGATAGACATAGTGCTTCCCATTTAAACTAGAAACTATAGATGGTCCAAATAAATCCATGTGAACCAACTCGAGAGGTTGAGAAGTTGAAACTTCTTTCTTTGATTTAAAAGAAACATTATGTTTCTATCCCGTTTGATAGTGATTACAAACTTTTTCTGCTGGAAATTCAAGTTTGGGTAGGTCTCTAACTAAGTTCTTCCTAGAAAGTTTTCTAAGTGAGTGTACATTGCAGTGTCCTAATCTTCTGTTCCAAAGACAAGACTCTTTATGGAAAGAATTTAAACAAGTAATATTTTTCTTTGCTAAAGAATTCAGATCAATGACATAAACATTTTCATTTCTTAAGGCAGAAAATACTAAAACATTTTTAGAATTAAAAAACATTGCAAGAATCATTTTCAAATTTAACATAAAAACCATCATCACATAACTGAGAAATACATAACAAATTATACTTCAGTTCATCAACAAATAAAACTTTGTAAATCAATACTGAGTCAGTGTTACCAATTTGGCCTAAGCCGATGATTTTTCCTTTTGAGTTATCAACAAAAGTGACAAAACCTCCATCAACTCTGACTAAGCTTTTATAGCATGAGAAGTCTCCTGACATATCTCTTAAAAATCTACTGTCCAAATACCAAGTCTTTCTATAGGATCTCCTTAAGCAAGTTCCCTACAAAACAGATTTAGACAGGAAATGATTTTGGTACCCATATTTTCTTGGGTCCGGACAGGTTAGCCAAGAAAACTTTAGGTACCCAAATTTGTCTTATGGGTCTCATAAAATTTTTAGAATCAACAGATTTTGAAAGGTAAACCTTATTAGATCCGTAACTATAAATATTACTAGTTGAGGCATATAAATGTCCAGAACTAGAACTAGCAGTATTCTGTCCAGATTTAGGAATGAATTTAGTTTGGGTAAAATTTCTCTATCCTGGTTGGTATCCTATACCAGTAGTGTATCTAGGTGCTATTTGATTACCTAGCATCTGAGTAAGAGTATCTTTACCATTTGTAAACTTTTCTAAGTCTTTCTTAAGTTTCTCATTAGGTAATATCAGTTCAGTGTTTTCTTTAAGAAACTGAGAATTCTTCTCCATTTCAATATCAAGATTAGATTTATGTTTAATAGTTAAAGCATACTGTTTATTTAAACCGTTGTATTTGTCTTTCAGCTCATTACAGGTTTCTTCTAACATATCACAATATTCAAACATTTCAGATTTTGACATGTTTTCTGAGTTAGAATCATCTTTAGAATAATATGAATTTAAAGTAGGAGTTTCAGCTATTACCTTAGATGTGTTTGTCATAAAACAAATATTTGCCTTATTTTTGAGTTCAGTTTCAGAAATTTCAGATTCACTAGAGCTATCCTCAGAAGCACTCCAAGTAGCCTTCATGGCTTTCTTGTACTTATTGTCCTTGTATTAATATTTCTTCTTGTACTTCAACTTTGGACACTCTCCTTTTATGTGTCCTTTCCTTTTGCACTCATAGCAGACAAATTCATCTGATTTTCCAGGTTTCTTCCAATCCTTTTTCCAATGTCCCTTGTTGTCATACTTTCCTTTGTAGTTTGATTTTATAAAAAACTTTTTCTTCCTATAATAATTCTTAAACCTTCTGGCAATGTGAGCCATCTCAGCATCACTATCCGAAGCACTCTCACTGTCTTCACAGCTTGAACTCTCGTTTATAGCTTGAATCTTCTCCTTATCTTTATTCTTTGAAGTTGAAGTCTTGAATGCAACAGACTTCCTTCTTGGTTCATCATCTTCTTCTTTGTTCACCCTAAGTTCTTCTTCATACATCATCAACTTGCCAATTAATTCCTTGACTAGCAGTTCAGCAATATCACATGACTCTCTAATTGAGACAGAATTTCCTCTCCATCTTTTAGGTAGACATCTCATAATTCTCATAATTTGTTCCCTTGATGGAACATCCTTTCCCAGAGAAGTCATTGTGTTGAAAATTTCATTAAACCTGAGATACATATCAGAAATGGGTTCATCTGGTTTCATCTTAAAATTATCTTACTTAATAGTATAAGTGTTCAATCTCATTTCCTTAACATTAGTTGTTCCTTCATGAGAAACAGCTAAGGTATCCCAAATTTCATAAGAAGTTTTACAAGAAGATATTCTATTAAATTCCTCATCTCCTAAAGCACAGTACAGAGCATTCATAGCTTTACAATTATTATTGTAGGTTGTCTTAGTAGCTTCATTCCAAGTATATCTAACAGTAGTAGGAATTTTATATTCCGATTCTATAGCAGTCCAAATATCAAAACCTATGCTCTCTAAATGAATTTTCATCTTGATTTTCCACTGAGCATAGTTAGTGCCATTGAAAAATGGTGGTCTATTGGTAGAAACACCTTCAAGTCTATTATCCATGATAACTAACTTAAATCAAATATTTTAAAGAGATAAAAATTTAGAAATAACAGAAATTTTAAGAACTTTAAAATACAACTAAAATCACAGTTGAAAAATAGAGTACTTTAGAAAAATATTTAAATCTTCTTCTGATACAAAATGTTGGTCAGAGTGGACACTCAAGAGGGGGGTGAATTGAGTTCCAATTAAAATTTCTATTTTAAAACTCTGTCTTAAAAACCCCAAATTAAAACACAGAATTAAACTCTAGTGAATTTATATCAGCATAAAGGTTCTGTTAGGTTCTCAAAGGATTGATTATTTCCCAGTTAATCAAATCAGAAGAATTGATTAACTTTTGAAACTAACTTACTAATTTACAACTAATATAAACACTTGAGAGTTTAATTATCAAAGTGACTTTTAAAATAGTTTTGGTTTTAAGGTAATTAGCAGCGGAATAAAAAAAACTTTGAATATAAATAAGCACATCAGATTTAACAAAGAGGTTCAGTCTCAAGCTGAGACTTAGTCCTCTCAAAACATTATATAAAAGTGATCCACACCCTGGATCAGGGATAAACAACAGTATACAACTGTCCAGGTCACACGACCTCTACCACTGTTATCCGTGGGAACAAAAACAACAACACCAACTGTCCAGGTCACACACGACCTCTACCACTATCCCAGTGGGAAATACAAAATGTAAGAGAGTTGAGTGAGGATTTACAAATCCTCCAGTTAGAGTACAGGATACAGTGTGTGTGTAAAATAAAGCATATAACACACACTGCTCAATATGTAAAAAGATAAATCACAGAGCAAATATTTAGAGTTTAGAAATGGCTCTAGTGATTTTTGTGAAGTTCTGGACTCCTTTGATTGATCAGAATTCGCTCTGAGTCCTCTTCTGGTTTTTGTCTAAAAAACAGAGTATCGTCTGTTTCCTTGACTTCCAGGTGTAGAGACAGTCGATGAAGCTCTTGTTTTATGTTCTCGATCTCAGCTCTTCACTGGTATGCAGTAATGAATGAGTTCTTCGTGTAAGTTCATTCGTCTCTTTGAATTCATGCTTAGTTGTTCTTCCAGCGCACCTCATGGAATGTATATCTCTATGTATTCGTCTATTCATCTCTCTTCTTTGTAGTAGCATATCCTTCATTTATTTAATGCACGAGCTCCAACAAAAGATGATTTACTTTTTGTAGGTACGAGGTACGGTTCCTAGACATCCATCAAACTTCATTAAATAAATGACAGAGCATTAAAATATTCCTAATATGACCGTTGGTTAGATTAAATAAAGATAAAGAAATTAAAGTAGTGTCAGGTTCTGTCTCTGGAACGGTAGCTCTTGATATCGGTAGACTTGTGTTACGGTAGGTGTCTGTATCGGTAGACTTCATTTCTAATGGTAGACTTTGTATCGGTACGTTTCTGTATCGATAGAATTCATTTGTAACAGTAGATTTTTTATCGGTAGGTGTCTGTATCGGTAGACTTCATTTGTAACCGTAGACTTTGTATCGGTAGCTGCAACTGTAGACTTGATCACATCAGTAGCGGTGGACTTGTAACGGTAGCTGTGGCTCTGCCTTGTATCGGTAGCGGTAAGTCCCTATCGGTAGCTTCCATTATGTATCGGTAGACTTTTCATATCGGTGGACTTCAGCATATCGGTAGACTTCAGCATATCGGTAGGTCTGTATTGGTAGCTATCGACTTCGATGTAGCGGTAAGCTTGAGTGCCGGTGAGCTTGTAACTGTATCTCTGTCGGTAGACTTGTTGTACCGTATCAGTAGACTTTGATGTTGCGGTGAACTTTGAGTACCAGTGGACTTGATGTATCGGTGAACTCCAAATCGGTAGATCTATTCGATATCGGTAGCTCTAAGTCATAACGGTAGCTACTATTATGAATCGGTAGCTATAAACTGTTTAAGCATTCTATTGGCAGAATGTGTTAGGTCAGATTACATATATCCAAAAGACTTATATTAAGCACAATTGAAAGTAACAAAATATAATAAAGCATATTTGATATGTATCAAACACAATTAAGATATAAATAAAATATAGTTGGGATTATCAAAATATAATAAAGCAACTCAATTCCCAGAGGGTTCAACAGCAATTAAATCATACATATATTTTCAATAAAAACATAACCTAATTAATTGAATTATTCTAGAACACTTTCTCTCTTCAGTTAAGACCCTGAACTGGTTGTTCCTCATAAGAATGTTTATTTTCCAACTAAACTACTTCGAGGATCAAAATAAGAGATGAATCTTATATATAATTACATAGCATTGAAACACGAAATAATATTTTTTCCTGGGAAAATCTTATAGGAAAATGAATTTGGTAGGAAACTGATTCAACTTTATCCAGGATTTCATACTTTCCAATGAACCTTGGAATCAACTTCCTCTTTTTACCAAAGCACATCAAACATTTTGATGGTGAAAATTTCAAGAAATACATGATCACCTACCTTGAAAGAAATATATTTCCTAAAATAATTTGCATAACTTTTCTTCTCACATCTAATTTACCCTCACGTTTTTCAGAATCAACTGAAATTTATTTGTTGTTTCCTCTACCAACTCTTATCTGATCTACTTACTTTATCCAAATTCACCCTAAAATTATTGTGGTTGACAATACTTTACATATAATCCCTCAAATGTTGTCATATTTATAAAATAATGAAAACTTTTATTATAAGAAAACTCAACCATATAAATATGTCGATCCCAACTTCCCTAGTAATACATTTAGAAAGAATGAAGCATATATTCCAATGTCTGAATAATCCACTCAGACTATCCATCGAATTAAGGATGAAAAGGTGTAATGAAATTTAATTAGGTACCCAAAAACTTCTGAAGTCCTTTAAAAAAATTGTATGTGTACCTTAGATCACGGTTTGATTCAATAGAGAGAGGCACTTCATGTGACCTGATAATCTATTTTAGATTTAGTCTAGAAAGATGATCTAAAGACACTGTATATTGAATAAGATGGAAATGTGAAGATTTTGTTAATCGATCAAAATAACCCAAATCTCATTATTACCTTAAGAAGTAGTTGAAAAAGCTTCCATGAAATCTATTGAAATATTTCCCCTCTTCCACTTAGATACTAGAAATGGTTGCATCACCCCATTTGGTAACTATCATTTTGATTTAACCTACAGAAAATTCAAATATTTCATGATAAATTTAGCAATGTTTGTTTTCATTCCATCCCACTAGTTATACTACCAAACATCTCAATACATATTAGTGTCACCAGAATGAATGGAAAACAAATAACAATGATCTTAATCCGATATCTCTTTCCTTAGCTGTGAATAAAAGGGATCACATAATATTTTTTCAATTTGAAAAACAACTTTTTCATCAATATTAAAATCAAGAAACATAAGATTTTTAATGTATTATATATTTTCTTAATAATATTGATACACCTTCTAAGCCCTATTCATTCATTATTACAAACATGACTACACTGAAACCTAAAAAAATAGAGGATATTATTGCATCTATAAATTATAGGTTGAAATTTATCAAATCACTAACCAAAGGGTCACGTTCAAAATGTAACATAGTTAATAGAGAAATACTCTTTTTACTCAAATAACTAACCACCTTCTTTTCTTTTCCTGGATGACAATGATTCAAGAAATCATACTCACTAATTAGTTTCATCCATATTATCTATCTCATGTTAAATTCTTTCTAAGTATAAATATTGTTCATATTTTGAGATCAGTATATAATTCACACTTTACTACAAACAAATGATTCCTCCAAAATTTGAAATAAAATAAAAACAAAAACTAATTAAAAATCCTAAATAGGGTAATTTATCTCATGAGGTTTCAACTATTGTGAAGCATAAACAATTACTTGATCATTATGTATTAGGAAACATCCATTTCCTTTAAATTAAGAATCACTATTGTTGACGAATTCAACATTTATATAAGTTATGTCTAAAATATAATCATTCAATAATCATCTTCTTAGTTACAGAAAGAAAACCTCACATTCTCCTATCAAGATAAACCTAACTCCCTTTCACGCCAACTTATGTAGTAGTCAAGATAACTGAGCAAAGTTTTCACCACACTGATTGTAATAACCTAAAAATCTAAGAAAAATATGAATCTATATGACATTGGTAGGTCTTGGACACTCTTCAATAACTTTTTTTTAGCTGGGTTAATCATTATACCATATTTAGAATCAATATGATAAAGGAATGAAATTTGTTTAAACCAAAATTAACTCTTAATCAATATTCCATAAATTTTATTTTCATTTATTGTTTGAAAAACAATTCTTAAGTGGCTTTCTTATTCCTCATGGATGTTAGAATGTAACAATAAAATCATCTCTAAACTCAACAGTGAACTTATCAAATAATTCATTTCTTATATCCTAAGTTAAACAACCTTAGGAAAATATTATTAAATTCATCCCATTCCAAGGAATCATTATTTTCACATTCAATAATATTATTAACCATTTACCATCACTAATTAGATTTACTTAATGAATTATAAATTTCAAGAGTTACCTTTTGGTGATCCAACCAACCCTTGAAATCAAATATCTTTTCTAATGAATTGATTCATCCTTCGATTACCAATGGGTTAGATGATCCAATAAATTATGGAGGGATATTTTCTCATGAAATTTTCCATGAAATATATGTTACTTCATGGTAAATCAGGTTCCTATATATCATGGACACTACCACTGTTTATCGTTTGATTCAACTAATCCATTACTTCAACAAACGTTTCTATTCTGATTCTGACTATCTCAAGATACTGATTTGGAAGGATATCTTCCTCTACATTCCTTACCACTACCACATCTATATTTTTTATGTGGAAACCATTCTGAAAATATATATTTTAAATAAATAAACATGGTAATACTCAAATTCTATAACATTTTACCTTGACCATATGGTAAATGTTTCAAAAGAAAGTTATTAATATTACCCTAACCTTTAATGTTATAAACACCCCATATGTTACCAACTATAAGGTCCCAGCCATAAACATTACATAATATTTATTTTTATTCAATAAATTTGTATTTTTTACATTTAGGATCTTTTTAGGATTAGAGTTTTAGATAATTAGGATATAACTAATACATAACAAAACAATAAAATACAAAGTGGACACTGCTAATCAGTATCCATTTTTCCACCATATAAAAACATTTAAAAATAAACAATGATTAATTTTACAAAAATGCTTCACAAAATTATACTTAAACTCTTCCAATCCCTTAATCATCATTAAATCCCATGCCAAACATTTAAAATTTTTGGATTATCATAGAAATATTAGAAATGTATTTTTAAAGGACATTTTTTGTCCAATGATAAAAATTAGAAATCATGAAAATTGCATTCTTTAAATCTTAACATTTTACCCAATGAGGGAAATATCATTATTAAATAATATAATTTATTTTACCTTTTGAAATAAAATTATTTCCATGAAAATTCATTAAAAAACATAGAAAATTCCTATAGGTAATTTAGTACATAATCACATTAAACCCTTAAAGAACCCTTATTGATTGGAATAACCATACATCCAATATAAATATCTAGAGAATATAATTAGTAACCAATTCATTAGAGTGCTATATAGGAACACCCATCAGTTAATCTATACGAGTCTCACTCGATGCTATTTGGATGCACCCATCACTTATAATGTCCAATAACTGAAACCGGAAGTAAAATATTTCATATTTTGAAAAACTCTTTTAAACTCATATGAAAATTACTATTATATTTTAAAATAACATTTTCTTTCAAAAAACCCATTTTCAATAAAATACACCTTTCTTTTTAAAAACCATTTTCCATAACAAAATACCAAAAAAATTTAAAGAAGGTTTTTCATTTTAAGGAAACATGAAATCATGAAAAGGAATCAAAAAATAAAATAATATCCAAGATGGTGAATATCACACCCGTCGCATTTAAATAGATTTTCTTTATTAATTTTCTGGGTTTTGGGTGGTTCAGGTTAAAGCCGACATAAATTGTTGGGTTTTTTATTCCAAAACGTGTGGTTTGGTCTTGACTGCGTCCAGTGCACTACACTCATAGCCACGTGACCTCACCTGGGTCGCTGCATGATCTCACTCGACTCACCACACCACCTGCTCAATGATCAAATCATTAAATAAAATTAAGTGGTAATAAAGAAATGAAATGAAATTATTGGTAATATAAAAATAAAATAAAATAAGAAGTGAAAAAAATGTTGCTTTAATGATAACATTATTATTATTATTATTACTATTTGAGAATATTATTAATATTATTATTATTATTATTAGCTCTATTTTTTTCTTTTTTCTTTTATTTTTGGTTCATTATTATTTCTTGTTTTGTTTCCATTTGGGGTTAGGTATCGGCCGCCTCCCCCCTTAACATAGTACTCGACCTCCCCTGGGTCGCGCCACACCTGCGAACTCTCCCCCACCTGGTTCGCTGCTGCCCAGATCCCCGGCCAACATCCCCCTAGCGCTGCAAGACGTTGCCTCATTTCCCGGACGCCACTCTACTATCACACCCTAATCTCTCGCCAGACTTGTTGCAGCGCCTCCCGCACAGCCATCCGTCACACCTCCCTCCACGGCCAGTGCCTCCCTCTTCCCGCCTCTTCCCATCAGACCCCCTATTCCCACTGGCCTTCCCGCCTCCCGCTGCGATGATCCGCACCCCCTGGCTGCTGCTCCTTGCACCGTTGCAGCTCCCTGACCAGGCCACTTTCCACCTTCTACTCGGTGTTCCATCAGAAACCCCCTACTCCATCCAGCTCATGCTGTCAAACCATCATCCCTGCATCATCTGGCGACACATCACATCCCCGACACAACCTACTTTGTCCGACAGTCCGCACACGCCACCCGCTTGTCCAACTAGCCTGAACTCTCTTCTAGTGCCCCTCCAGCTGCCTACTGCTACCTCCCAGTTTTTATTTTCTGCGCCCCTTGGAACTCCCGGGTCTGTGCGCGCCCCACTCCAGTTACCGCCGCGGTCTTCCGACCTCCCCACCTCGCGCAGTGCCTCGTGCCGCTGCTCCTTTGGTCATGGCTCCCATAGTAGCCGACGTCTCCTCCTCTTTGTGGGTGTAACCCTGCTCGGACGCATTTTCTAGGCGTGACGTGCCTCCGCACCTCTCTAACGTGCTCGGACAGCCCCCCTATATCCCTACCGTAGGTGCGTTTTATTTAGTTTGGTTGGTTCTTCCTTTGGGATATTACCATGTTAGGGTTTATGTGTTTTTTGGTCTATATTTGATGTTATTTTTGGTCCAATTCATGTTTTAGGATCTTCTTTGAGTTTGTTTGTGGTGCGTATTAGGTGCGGATGAAGGTCCACACAAGATTCAGGAAAATTCAACACCGAGGTAGGTGTTTCCATGCCTCAACATCACTTGATTAATTTAATATGTTTGTTTAGACTTACTAATGTATTATTAGGTTTTATTATGTGGTGCGTTTGGTTTGAAAAGGGGGATTTCGAACATGTCTTTGGGTGATGATGGATTTCGTGCCGTCCTTCCAGATGCATTTTGGTTCGAGGTAGGTGGTTCCATGATTGATTGTTATTTGACTAATTAATTTGAAAGTTTGATTAATTCAGCATATTATTTAATTTATTTCTGTAGTGTGAAATTGTTTCTTTATGTAGTTTGATTTTCATTGAAATTGTTTAGTGGACTGTTTATATAATGCATGTGTTTTCTGCTGGGAACTTTGTTGGTGATTTTTAAATTGTGTGGCTGACTTATTTTTTGTGTGCAAGTGGTGTGAACTGTAATATTTTTTTTATGGCGTCATGTGGATTTGGTCTTAAAAGATGGTTTGTGGGAGTTTAGTGGTTTACGACAAGCATATTATTTTAAATTGTTTTATAATATTTCACTTTTGGAATGTTTATTATTGTTTTTTAAATTTTGTAGTGTGTGAGTTAGGGAGTGTGGATGATACGATTTATATTTTGGCGTGTGTCAGAATATGTTTTATTTTGGAAAGAGGTTTTGAATGACTTTTTTCCCTTTAAGAGTTTTGCAACATGTTTAAAAACTGTTTACTAAATTCCCTCAGGGGTTTTCTTAATTATAAAAGTGTTTTTGTTAAACTATGCATTTAGTTTAGTTTAATTTGAAAGTAGTGAAGATTAAGTTTTAAAAAGACTTTGCTGTGCGCATGGTTTAAAAAGCAGGGTTGGGTCTGCAAATTGTGATTTTGCATGTGTAAGTACCCTTTTTGTCTTTTATGCATTATTGTGATAGGTGACATGAACTTGAAACTTGTTTGAGCACAAATCGGGATGCCCAAGTATCTAGGAGGGTGGACAAGACTAGTGGGCTAGTGTTCTGGAGGTGAATCGACCCGGTCTCACTGGCAGGACTGACGATTGCAACACTAAATAAACATATGCTCTGCTGAGGGTCGTGGCCTTCTAAGCCATGTTTTCTGAGGGTTGTGTCCTTCTAAGCCACGTTTCACTGAGACATGAAGATCTAGGGACCCAAGCTAGCTAACACCCATGCAGTCTCTCTAATATTAGTGCTCATTGGTTACCTTACGCTCGTCGGTGTGACACATTGGTTACTTTAAAAAGTAAGGGTGTGTGTGTTTTAATTTAAGTTTCTCCTTTTGAAACTATTTTCCTTAATACTGTTTCCTTTAAAAATATTCTAGTATTTACTTATTTTATTTAATTAAAAATTCAAATGTATTTATCATCTAAAAATTTTGCGTGGAACCTTTTTATTGGGTGACTTCCTACTGGGATTTTCACTCACACCCAACATAAACCTTCAGGTGTTTGTAGACCTTGTTTCTTATGGTCTCTAGGTTGTGACATCATGCTTAGTGATGGTGGTTCGGATGTTGCTGGTCATCAGCTGCAGGTTGGTGTTAGTAGCTTGGGGATGCTGCTTCTTGTGTCACGGGGAGGATGGTATCAGAGTTTAGTTTTCTATACTTGTTGTGAAATTCGGGATTTTAGTTGAATTGTATACTTAAAACCTATTTATAGTTTAGAGGTGTAATTGGTTGTCTGTTTCCAATTTTAGTTTGTTTATCTTGTTGGTTGTTTTCCAAACTTTTATTTCGGGTAAATCCTTTTCGTGTATTGTTTTGATACCCGGGCACTTGGGCCAGCCGGTGGGGATCGGGAACGCCCCTTGGTCCTTGGCGCGAACCGGGTCAGGCGCCGGGTCGGATGGCGACCCGACCTGGTTTGTGAAAAAATGGTTTTAGAGTAGGTTTTCTCTTCTGGGTCATGTTATCCTGGGATAGAGTCACGATAGACTAGAGTTAAGGTTGTCGAGACTTTATGTTCTGGCAACGAGTAAGGTTCTTGGCCAGCACACCTCGTGGAGGGAGTCGAGTTAACAATGTAAGTTGAGGTTTGTTTAAATCTTTGGGCCATGTGGTTAATCTTTTCTAGAGGAAATGGAAATGGAGTAGGTTCAGTGGTCCTAGTGAGCTCGTAGCATCTGTTAAGCCATGTGGAGCCGGGGACGCTATACCAGAATACCCTATGTGGTGGTGGTGTGATTGGCATATGTCCCGCTGACCATATGTTCCAGTCACCCGCTGACACTAATTTTTTCTTGAATCATCCCTCGTCTCTTTGTTTTGGACTTATGGAAATATGTTTTTTAAGTAAGAAAATGATTTGGTCTTGGAAAAAATGTTTCGAAATGAAGCACTTTAAAAAGAAAATGATGTCTACGGTTTGAAAGGTGTGGGTTAAATGTTTTGGTTTTGAAAAATGGAAAGGTTTGGTTTTGATCTTTGGTGTTCTTGTGGGCAACCACATGCATGAGTGTATGTGGAAAGAGAATTGGTCAATGGCACGAGAGGATGAATTTCTAGGTGGATATGTGGTGAATTTCCTAGAGTGACATGATAACATTCATGTGTGAGGCCCATGGGACACCATCAGTGTTTGTGCAACCCACTAGCTTCATTCTTTTTCAAAAAAAATTTTTAAAGGAAAATTTGGTGTTTTAAGTAACCGATGATTGCGTGGTGTGTCCTTGTGTTTTTGAAATGTTATATGTGAGGCATTCCGAACCGAGAATCATTTTTAATTGATTTTTGTCTTGATTTTGAACTTTTATTTGCAAGTTAGTATAAAAGTGTGTAGTTAGTGTATTCATTTAGAAAAGTGCTTCTGTAATCCCTTGTAGTGGTTTCCGCTGCACGTTTAGTGTTCACTTGTAGTATGTCTTGACCATTGGACCAGTTTGGTTGGGTCGATGGTTTTCTTTCTTGACTAGTTCACGCCCCCATAAAGCGTTAACATGCGATTCATGTGCGGACACATGAAATTCGCCATTGATCAGCCCTCCAGTTGATCAGATGACTCTCTTCTTGAATTATAGAATTGAACCCACCTCTCCTTTTTACAACTAGACGGATCCTCTTGCAACGAGATGACAAATGAGAGGCAATAAGAGTTTCTAGGTTTGATAGGAGTTATGGTCTATTTGAGTTGTCTGACTCGTCGAGTATGAAGTTTGACACTGTTTTTTCTGAAGGTTCGCCTTAGAAATGGTGAAAGAAATTCTAGCAGGGAAAGGTGATGAAAGTTTGAAATTATCAGTGCTGACCGATGGTTTGAAAGGCTTGTAGTGCCCTCTTCAGCCGTATGATTCATGTTTGGTGAAATTTTACAGTGTGAGTTCTCTTGGAGAGAAAAGGTGGATTTCGTAAGACCCTATGAGAATTCCTGTTTTTATAAGAGTGCGCCCTCCCCTAAGGTAGTTCTAATTTTTTTCAGTTCGGAGGGGAGTGTTTGTCGTGCATTTATCCTTATAACGTTTTATTGTAAAGGTGAAGAGGTTATTCATGTGCATCATCTAATCCTCTGTTCTGGTGGATGTGCTGTGAGAGAGTAGTTGTATGTCATGGTGTGTTGTGTTTTTTGGTGTTGTCTCGGTTGCGGTGTGGTTTCGTGTGACACCAAATGGAGAAGCTCTATTCGGGAGTCCTCAATACCAGACTGCGAGGCAGGAGATGCTTCAAACATGAGGGCTCCATCCATAGGCCTCGGAGTGGAGCTAGTGTGTGGTCAGGAATCCCAGGAGTGTATGGGACCCCAACCTTATTTCTGTCATCGGTATTGAAGGTGAAGGAGATTTAAAATTGTTTATTGTGGTTGTTCTGTTTTGAATGACCCATTTGGATGCGTAAGGATTCCACAATTATGTGGAGGTGTGTCTGTCTCGTTGCCTAAATGTCTTGGGGGTTGCGTCCTACTGGTTGTAATCATTTTAGTGGTCCTCATGGGGTATGTTGGGTAAATTGGTCTCAAATTGTAATAGTTCTCGTCCAGGGGTGTGAAGATGTTGGTCAGTCTTAGGCCGTGATTTTGATGCTCTGGTTGTTGGGACCTTCTCTCCTCGCCCCTTGTGGTGGGTTGTTTGGTCATCGTCAGAAAATTCACATAGTATTGTTTATTTTTCCAGTTTAAATGGTGGGGAGACCCACGATGGATCTCACACAAATGTCTCTAGAATGAATTAGTGTCAGTCTTTCTTCATAATGGTGGGGAGTTTTCCCGAGCCTCCCCGTGTCGGGTTTCCAATATTTTCTTGGGCATCAGTAGGTTTCTAATGGTGGGGAGCCGCTTCGGGCTTCCCCGTGATGACCTTTTAGTTATGTTCCTAGAAGTGATTGGGCGATAGGTGATAAGAGTACTCCTTGGACATGGTTGGTCTTGTTTTTTCATTGTAGTCAAATGGTGTGGTCTTTGTTAATGGTGCTTGGGGTGTTTCTGTTTGTGAAGTTGGTTTCACGAGTCTGAGAGATCTTTTCCTTGATCAGTCAACTGGAGGTGTTATAGATCCTTGGGGTGGACAACACATATCAGAAAGTATTTTGTGAGTTTCTTGAGGTTGTCCCTTAAATCACTTTCTCTAAGCACAGTGCATTATCCTCTTTTTGTTTGATGTTTGTGGGGATCCTCTTTGAACCATAAGGGGGGGTGTTGTTTTCTACTTGGGGTCTCAGCCTTAGTTGTGGCTTTCCGGGGACAGAAAGCTTTATGGTGGGGATGATTGTCACACCCTTCACCTTTAAATAGATTTTCATTATCAATTTTCTGGTTTTTGGGTGGTCCGGGTTGAACCTGACTTAAATTTTTGGGTTTCGTATTCCAAAATGTGTGGTTTGGCCTTGACTGTGTCCAACACACCACGGTAGAAGCCGCGCAGCCTCGCCTGGGTCGTCGTGCGACCTCACTCGGATCATTGCACCTCCTGCTGGATGATCAAATAATTAAATAAAATGAAATGGTAATAAAGAAATGAAATTAAATGATTGGTGAAATAAAAATAAAATAAAATAATAAGTGAAAAAATAAATGTTTCTTTAATGATAACATTATTATTATTCTTACTATTTGAGAATATTAGTAATTTTTTTTTTATTATTAGCTCTATTTTTTTTCTTTTCCATTTTATTTTTGGTTTATTATTATTGTTTTTTCCCTTTAGAGTTAGGGATTGGCCGCCTCCCGCCTTACCGTCTTCCTCAGCCTCCCTTGGGTCACGCCACACCTGAGGACTCTCCCCCACCGGGTTCGCTACTTCCCAACTCCCCGGCTGACCTCCCCCTAGCGTTGCAAGCCACTGCCTCATTTCCTGGACGCCGCTCTGCCATCGCACCCTGCTCTCTCACCAGCCCCATTGCAGTGCCTACTATAAAGCCATCCGTCGTGCCTCCCTCCACATCCAATGCCTCCCTCCTCCTACCTCTTCCCGTCGTACCCCCTGCTCCCACTGGCCTTCCATCCTCTCGCAGTAATGATCCGCACCCCCTGGCCACTACTCCTTGTGCCGCTGCAGCTCCCCGGCTAGGCTGTTTTCCACCTTTTGCTCGGTGTTCCACCAGAAACCCCCTACTCCATCTAGCTCGTGCTGTAGAACCGCCGTTCCTACTTCATCTGTTGGCACACCACATCCCCGGCGCACACTGCTTTGTCCGAAAGTCCGCGCACGCCACCCCCTTGTCCGACTAGCCCGAACTCCCCTTCGGTTCCCCTCCAGCCACCTATTACTACCTCCCAGTTCATTTTCACCATACCCCTTGAAAATACTTGGTCCTTGCGTGCCCCACTCTAGTGACCGCCACTGTCCGCCGACCTCCCTAACTCGTGCAGTGCCTCGAGCCGCTGCTCGTTTGGTCACAGCTCCCCTAGTATCCTGTATCTCCTCCTCTTTGTGAGTGTAACCCTGATCGTACGGATTTTCTAGTCGCTACATGCCTCCGCACCTCTCCAAAGTGATCGGAAAGCCCCCCTATATCCCTACCGTAGGTACATTTTATTCAGTTAGGTTGGTTCTCCATTTGGGAGATTACCATATTAGTGTTTATGTGGTGTTTGGTATGGATTTGATGTTATTTTTGGTCCAATTCATGTTTTAGGGTCTGGTTTGAGTTTTTTAGTGGTGTGTATTAGGTGCAGATGAAGGTCCGCACAAGATTCAGGAAGATTCAACATCGAGGTAGGTGTTTCCATGCCTCACCATCACTTGATTAATTTAATATGTTTGTTTATAATTACAAATGTATTTTTTTGTTTGATTATGTGGTGCGTTTGGTCTGAAAAGAGGTATTTTGAACATGTTTTTGGGTGATGATGGATTTCTCGTAGTCTTTCTAGATGTGTTTTGGTTCGAGGTAGGTGGTTCCATGAATGATTATTATTTGACTAATTAATTTTAATGTTTGATTAATTCAGCATATTATTTAATTAATTTGTTTAGTGTGAAATTGTTTCTTTATGAAGTTTGATTTGCATTGAAACTATTTAGTGGATTTTTTATATAATGCGTGTGACTTCTGCTGGGAACTCTTTTGGTGATTATTAAATCGCGTGGTTGACTTATTAATTTGTGAAAGTGGTGTGAACTATATTTTTGTATGGCGTCGTGTGCATTTGGTCATAAAAGATGGTTTCTGTGAGTTTAGTGGTCAATGGAAAGTGGTTTTTTTAAATTTTTTTATAAGATTTTACTTTTGGACTGGTTATTATTGTTTTTTAAATTATGCAGTGTGTGAGTTAGGGAGTGCAAATAACGCAGTTTATATTTTGATGTGTGCCAGAATATGTTTTATTTTGGAAGGGGGGTTTGAATGAATTTTTTTCCTTTATGAGTTTTGAAAAAAGTTTGAAAATTGTTTACTATGTTCTCTTAGGGGTTTTCTAAATTATAAAAGTTTTTTTGTAAAACTAGGCATTTAGTTTATTTTAATGTGAAAACAGTGCAGATTATGTTTTAAAAAGATTTTGGTGTGCGCATGGTCTTAAAAGCGAGGTTGGGTGTGCGAATTGTGATTTTTCATGTGAAAGTACCCTGATTGACTTTTAAGAATTATTGTGATAGGTGACATGAACTTGAAACTTGTTTGAGCACAAACTGGGATGCCCAGGTAGATAGGAGGGTGGAAAAGACTATTGGGATAATGTTCCGGAGGTGACTAGACCCGGTCTCACTGGCAGGACTGACGATTGGAACACTAACTAAACATATGCTCTGCTGAGGGTTGTGGCCTTCTAAGCCACGTTTTCTGAGGGTCGAGGCCTTCTAAGGCATTTTTTATGAGGGTTGTGGCCTTCTAGTCCATGTTTCACTGAGACACGAAGATCTAAGTACCCAAGCCAGCTAACACCCATGCGAACTCTCCCATATTAGTGATCGTTGGTTACATTACACTCGTCGGTGTGACACATTGGTTATTTTTAAAAATAAGGGTGTGTGTGTTTTAATTTAAGTTTCTCCTTTTGAAACTATTTTCGTTGATCCCATTTTCTTTAAAACTGTTCCAAGATTTACTTATTTTCTTTAATTAAAATTGCAAATGTATTTATCATTTAATAATTTTGCGTGGAACCTTTTAATTGGGTGACGTCCTACTGGGATTTTTTATCACACCCTGCATACACCTTCAGGTGCATGTAGACCTTGTTTCTTGTGGTCTCCAGGTTGTGAGATCGTGCCTAGTGATGGTAGTTCGGATGTTGATGGTATTCACGTGCATGTTGGTGTTAGTATCTTGTGGATGTGTCTTCTCGTGTCATGGGGAGGTTGGTATCAGAATTTAGTTTTCTATCCTTGTATTTAACTTGGGGTTTTAGTTGAATTGTAGACTTAAAACCTGTTTATAGTTTAAATGCGTGTTTGGTTGTCTGTTTCTATTTTCATTTTGTTTATCTTGTTGGTTGTTTTTCTGAACTTAATTTTGGGTAAATCATTCCCATGTAATTTTTTAATACCCGAGCACTTGTGCCAACCTGTGGGGGATCGAGAACGCCCCTTGGGCCTTGGCGCAAACCGGGTCGGGTGCCGGGTCAGATGGCGACCCGGCCTAGTTCGTGACAGAAAAAAAGTCGTTGACATGTATGTTAAGAATAAAACATTTATTTTTTAATTTATAAAAACTTTATGTATAAAAAATATAAAAATATTCAATTATATAGAGTAAAACATTTTGAGATTAAATATTTAAACATTAAAAGTGACCCATACCACTTTGAAAATTTAAATCATAAGCTCCATGAATGTATCAAATTTTACCAAACATTAAATAACATGAGAATAGATACCATATATATATATATATAATGTAAAAGGGTATGTATATACACCTTATAAAATCATAAAGTTTCATATGATCAATAAATGCCACAATGAAAGGAGATTGAGATGAGATACATTATATTGAGTCCAAATTTGAATATGTGTATTTATCCTATTGAATAATAAAATTATATTAATTATTTAATTTATTAAAAACCTTATTCAAGTTTATCATTACTGTTATTTTTCTTATTAAAATTTTGTATACAAATACTTAAATAATTAAGTTTATATTGGGTGTTTTGACCATATTCGGCTTATATATCGAAAATGACTTTGGTAAGTCAACTATAGTCTAAGCGATCGTTATATAAAAATATATAAAATAATAATTGAAACCTACGAGGTAAATAAAAAATAATACATTCTCATATTTATTAATATTTGTGAATTAAATATTATTTTTATTTTAAAAAGGATTCTATGTTCGATGGCTTTCCCGATACGCAACAACGAGTTTCTTTGATACCATACATTCCACACTAATAATATAATAATATTATTTTAAATGGTAGTTAATGCCTAGCCGTTTATTGGAGGGAATGAATATAACTAACTAAAATATTATTATACATGTTTGTTAAATGTTTTTACATTTATCCAATAAAATTTGGAGTCTTAAAATGTGAATGAATCCAATTTTAAAGCACAAATACTATAATATTCTGTAAAATGTCGATTTACCACCTTTTAATGGATAAAACTCTTTAAATATAGTTTTTGAAACTTTTATATGTTCTATTTGAGAAAATAAAATTCTACTTTAGAATCGGGACCTCAAAATTTACATTGGATGAAATTTAGGTATTTTTCTAATAAAATTCATTTATAATGAATAATGAAAAAATACTGTATTTTAATTCAAAAAAACCTTTTAATAAAATTTATTTATAAAGTTTGATTATATTTTTAATTGGTTTTAAAGTGTAATTATATTATGTCATTACTATTTAATCAATTTTCGGTCATTGGAAGTAATTTTACTTTGAAATTGGACATAAATAAGTGTCAATCTTTTAATAGTTATTATTTCTTAAAAACACACATTTTCTTTTAACTGTGGGAATTAATTAAAAAGTAATTACTTCCAATTCAATGTTTTTAATTTGAAAAAATGGATTTCATTTTTGGAATCATGAGGTCTAAATTTTGTAAATAAGAAACTTTTAATTTTAGACATTATGAATATTTACTTCAGTAAATATTTTATTTACCATGGTTAAAAGGCAAATCTGGTAAATAAAGGTAAAAAAATATTATAATAAGAATATAAAATTACCCTAACATGTGTCCTTATCCTATTTTTTGATAAATTTTTGAACATGAGAATCTTTGTGTCGATTTTGGCACCCCATGAAGCCACATGGGAGTGATAATGGCACTTTATTTTAGTTGACTTAAAGTAAAGGCAAAAATGACACAAACTACTATATTTTAGTAAATAAATTTATACATGGGGTAATATAAGTTATATCTTTGACTATAAATATTAATTTTAAATCTAAAAATATTTCCTACATCATGGTATTTTTTATAATTTTTAGACATCAAATAAATAAAATTATTTATGAAACAACAATGATGTAGTGTTTACCAAATTAATGAATGATTTAAATAAATAAGATGATAAATAATAAAACAATATCCAAAACCTGTACAATTATTATTGGATAATTTTATTTTTAACATGAGTTATATTAGATTCTACTTTAATTATTTTTGGACCTTTTGAAACCAAAGATAGGTTCAAAATAAAATAATTGTTTCAAACATTCCTAAGGAGCCCCTCCTCCCCCTTATAAAAGGGCACCACTTCTAACCCATTCCTCACACCTATCAGGCCCCTTAGATCATCCTAACTCTACCTAAATAATCTCCTCACATCCCTATCCTCCTCCTAGAATCCTTACGTTAGGCATAAGGCACTTCAAGTAAACATTTGGTTCAAACCAAATGGAGGTACCGATTTAAGGGCAACGTCTTCTTTTAAGTTATTTTCTTTTATTTTACTTATACAAACCCATTAAATATTTTTATTCACTTATTTTAAAACAAAAAAAGTATCCTCAATATACTCGGTTGTTTTTATGAGAATTATTTCAACTACACTTACACACACCTCCGTCTAATGGGTATAGAAGATACTGTTTCTGTGGACGGCGAACTACTGCCTCACGAAACAATGATTATTCAACTATCTTAAACCACCTCTCTTGGTGGAAATTATGATGGAAATGTATTTATATGTGATATATATTATATTTATATTGTCTCTATGATTTTTTATTTTTAATTTGTATCATACCATTATGGTTTCCATTATGGGTAAATGTGATAATTTCATTTGAGGAAGTGCGGACTACCGCCCCCTCAAAGTGATATGACTCATTCATACCATATGTGGAATGTATAAAGGATTTAGTTACTGAAATTATATATGATATTATATTGGATTTATAATATAACTATGTATCATTTTGTTTTCATCCCATTAAATTATGAAATTGAAATGAAAGGTGCGTTCATGTATGTACAACTTACTGTCTCTGTGAATAGTGCATTTCATTTATTTTCTACAAATGTTATGTACTATTATAAATAAATATATATACTGGATATATATGATATATATGATATCTGAATCATGAATATCATTCTAGAGGTAATGGAATTCTGACCACATGAACAACTTGTAATTATAAGAAGTTCATTTTTGACTCAAGTACCAAATATCAACAAAATGACCATTATTAAATTAAATGATTACATAATGTTTATAACATGGTAATGAGTGATAAAAAAGGAATAATAAAATTTAAAAATGGTATTAATAAAGTATAAATTAACTTTATATTATTATTCAGGAGATTAAAGAATGATCGTGTCAAGTTGGACATGAGGTAAGGGACTTCGTCTCAATCTCATTTAATTGAGGCATATTTTGTTTTATACACAACATTCTTTTATACGATATATAAACACCTTTTAATTTTCATTTCATTAAAAGGGAATATGTTTCTATCAGGAATTTTACTAAATGGAAAATAATAATGTATTAACGTATGCAGTGACAACGACATTTTCTGCCGCCGTTAGTATTATTTTATCTTTGGCTTCCTTAACAAGCCGTAATATTTTTAAAAGGAAAATAAATACCATATACTCTTCTATGTATTTTGGTAATGAAAATGGCTTTGATAATGGATCTATTATGTCAATATATTTAAATTATATATTATGATTGAAATGTGGAAATGCTATCTTTCCTTTATATTTGTTTTATGTGTTATGATTTTATAATGGTACTTGAACATTTGACAGGTGGTTACGTGATAAAACAAATGACGGGTGGCGCTGTGATAAACCAAGATGGGTGGTTACGTTATAACCTCCAATTAATCAGGTATGTAAGTTGTCCATATGGATATTCCATTTTGTGATATGTGTGGAAGTCAACCGTATGGTTATTCCATTTATGTATGTTTATGCGCCAAGTTACCTTAATATGTTATATGTTTTTTATATGGGTTTTATGGAAATATATTGGTTAAAAATGGTATGAAATGATCTTTTATTCAGGGAAGCATATTTTTTACTACATAAAGGTGATAAGTATTACTTATGATAAGATATTAATGGTTTACTTGTTGTTTTGAAAAATGAACAGTTTTCCTTCTTTGTGTATCCCTTACTGAGATTTTTGTGCTCATTCCATGTTTTTGAAATGTTTTTCACCAGACTTAAAGTAGATTAGGGTCCAGGATGGACAAGGAAAAGTTAGGTTGTGTCAAACATGGAACTCAACATTACTCTTTTTTTCAAAAAGTTTTTATTTTATGAAAAAAATGGAAACTAAGTAGAAGGGTCTACTTTATATTTTTTGAGATGAAATATAATAGTTATGGACTAACTCTATAAAACTCTAAACTTGAAAATATCCTCAATGTGAATTATTCATTTAATTCAATATTATGTAATGTTTTAAGGCTGAGTCCTTATAGTTGGTATCAGAGGTCATTTTAGACAACTTTAGGAGTTAGGATACTGTTAAATTAATATCCATAAATTATTTTTAGTTTAAGTTATGATTGTAATGATATAGCATTTACAGATTACTGCGTTACATGGACTAAGATATTTTTTGTGTTCAGAATGGTTTTCTCCAGAGGAAACAAAACAGCTATGATGGGACGAAATCAAGAGGAAGACAACCTCCCGAATTAGTAACTTGATATGGTCAGAATCAGAACTGAACATTTTGTTGTAGTGTTGGCACAATTGACTGAGGATATAAATGGTGGTGGTTTCCATGCATGAGATCAGCCAGAAAAACTACAATGGAACATGTTATTAGTGGATCATTTCACGAGGCAACCTCCTCCATCATTCAGAGGATCATCTGACCCTATGCTAGCTCAAGGGTGTATTAAAGCACTGGAGAAGATTTTGATGTCATGGGGTGTTTAGAGTATCAAATGGTTAGTCTCAATATTTACTATTTTGAAGGTGAAGCTGATCAGTGGTGGTCGATGGTGAAAAATATCAAGGATAGTGAGAATATTTTTACTCTTGATTGGGATGAATTCAAAGGTATGTTTCCTGAGAAATATTTTCCTAAGGTGTTTTTTCTTAGGATGTTAAAACAAATATTGGAATTGAGAAAGGAGGATGAATTAGTGGCTACTTAGGAAGAAACATTCAGTTGACTGGTAAGGTATGTTCCAAATTTCATCTGAGATCTTGATAGTAAGATAAATAGATTTTACTTAGGACTGAAGCCATGATATCAAAGAGCATTAGCATCTCGTGAATTCAAAAGCTATGAAAAACTTGTAAGATGTGACGAGAAGGTATAAATGGAGTTTTCTGATGATCCATTATTCCCAGAGAGAAAACAAAAGAATAGGTCCAGTTGGCAGGCAAATGGAATGAATTTATCCAAGAAGCCATAAGGTAAGATAATTAAATATCCATCTTGAGAGAAGTGTGGTAAAAATAATCCAGGAGAATGTTTTTCAAAGTCTATAAAGTGCTTCCGGTGTGGTAAGTCTAGTCATATTGCTCGTAATTATAAGGAAGATGATCAAGAAGGAAATAAAAAACCAATGGTAAGATGTTTAAAGTGAAATAAAATGGGTTATTACGCAAATAAGTGTCCAACGAAGAACTCAACTGAGGGAAAGTAGTCGGACTAAAAGTAGAAAGGGGTGGTGAAATCCTTTTCAACAACTTCAGTGTATGTTGGGACATCGAATGAAGTAGTATCAGATACACTATTTTTTTTGTTCAGATGATGCCAACGTGTCGTTTGATTCAGGGTCTACACATTCATTCATTTCTAATATGTTGTTTAGATAATTTGGAATAACATATCAAGACATGAATACTGAACTTATGGTAAAAATTCCTGGAGGGAATGTTGAGATAAAAAGAAATTATAAGAACATTCCCGTCCTTGTGTGCGAAAAGAATCTACCTACAAAGCTTATTGTTTTCCTGTAGTAGAGTTTGATGTTATTTTGTGTATGGATTTGATATCTATTTATCATGATAAGATTGACTGCAGATCTAAAGAGGTTTCTTTTCAGAAAGAAATTTAGTTTGTGTACAAGAATGAACCCTTACTTTTGATAACATATCAGGAAGCTGAGAAAATAGTAAAAGATGGAAATAAATGTTACCTTTAAAATATTGTTGAAAATAAAGGAACTATATAGATTAATTATGTGCCAGTTGTAAATGAGTATCTTCATGTTTTTTTTCTGAGGAGTTACCAGGTATTATACCAGATCGAGAAGTTGAATTTACAGTTTACTTAGTTCCTGATGTTAATCCAATTTCAAAACCCCCTTATCGAATGGATCAAATTGAACTTTTATAGTTAAATAAGCAATTGTAGGAATTACTATATAAAGGTTTCATTCAACCAAGAACATTACCATGGGGTGATCCTATATTTTTTGATAAAAAGAAATATGGTTCAATGAGACTTTGCATTGATTATAGATCATTGAATTACATCACTGTTAAGAATAAGTTTCCTTTGCCTCATATCGATGATTTGTTTGATCAGCTCTAGGGTGATCAGTATTTTTCGAAGATTGACTCGAGGTCGGGGTACCATCATTTGAAAGTAAAGGAAGAAGAAATTATGAAGAATACATTTCATACTAGATATGGCCATTATGAATGTGTAGTTATTAATTTTGGGTTAACCAATGCACCTTCTTTATGCATGGATATTATGTATATAAATTTCTGTGGGTTTTTGGATAAGATTGTGGATGTGTTTATTGATGATATTTTGGCTTATTCAAAAAGTAAATAGTAACATGAAAGCCATTTAAGGGTTGTCTTGAAAACCTTAAAAGTAAAGGAACTATTTGGGAAATTCAAAAAGTTTGAGTTTTTGTTTCAACAAATTTCATTCCTTGGTCAAATTGTTTCAAAAAATGGCATAACTGTTGATCCTGCTAAAACAAAAGTTGTTGAAGAATGGCCATGACCCACAAATATAACTGAGATATATAGTTTTATTGGTTTATAAGGTTATTATTGGAGGCATGTTGATAATTTTTCACGGTTATCTAGTCCAACGACTAAGTTAACTCCAAAAGGTGTTATGTTTATTTGGATAAAGGAATGTGATGATTGTTTTCAGAATTTGAAAAGAAAATTGGTAAATGCTTCTATTTTGGAATTACCTTCTAGAGATGGTGAATTTGTTTTCTACATTGATGCTTCATTGAAAGGACTTGGTTGCATCCTTATGTAGAATTATCAGGTATTTTCTTATGATTTACGTCATTTGAAACCTCATGTGTTAAATTACCCTACACATGATTTAGAATTAGATGCTGTTGTTTTTGTACTTTAAAAATTTTGAGGCATCATCTGTATGGAGTAATATGTAAAATATATACTAACCAAAAATGTTTTAAGTATATATTCACTTGGAAAGAATTGAACATGAGACAGAGGTGATGACTATAATTAATCAAGGATTTTGATTTCATGATCCTTTACTATCCGGGAAAGGAAAATAAAGTGGATGATTCATTGATTTGAAAAACTAATGCTACATTAACCATGCTACATTTGGAATGAGATCATTTGGTTTTTGATATGATGAAATTTGGAATATAATTTGATGGTGTATTAAATTCCTCTATTTTGTTTCAGGTTTCAGTGAAATCATCTCTAGTAGACAGAATAAAGAAAGCACAAAAAGAAGGCAATGAGTTACAGAAAAAGGTAGAGTTGGTTCAGAAGGGTAAGTTTCCTAAATTTATCATTGATAATGATTATGTTTTGATGTTTGTGAAAAGATTATAAGTGCCTTGTGATTCACAGTTGATGAATTAGTTGTTATGTGAAGCTCATAGTTCTCCATTTTTAGTTCATCCTGGCAATACTAAGATGTATAGAGATCTTCAGAAGTATTACTGTCGGGATGGAATGAAAAGAGATATTATTGACTTTACTATGAAGTGTTTTACTTTTCAATAGGATAAATCAGAGTGGAAGTTACTAAAGGGAATGATTCAATATTTACTAGTGCCAGAGTGGAAAAGGGAAAATATATCCATGGATTTCATTGTGGGATTACCGAAGACATCTCGAGGTAACAATGAAATATAAGTAATTATTGATCGGTTAAATAAATCTTCTCATTTATTTCCTATTAGAGATACTCTATCTCTAGATCAACTTTAACGGTTATATGTTAAGGTGATAGTTAGGTTTCATGGAGTTCCCCTCTCTATTGTATCTGATCATGATCCCAAGTTTACTTATATCTTTTGGAAAGTCCTTCAGATGTTGTTGGGTACTGATTAAAATTTTAGTACAACTTTTTATCCACCATCATATGGATAGTCAGAACGAAAAATTCAGAACATGGAGGATATGCTATATGCTTGTTCACTGGATTACTAGGGAAGTTGGGACCAACATCTTTCTTTGGTTGAATTTTCATATAATAACAGTTTTCATTCTAGGATACAGATTACTCCATTTGAGGCATTATATAGTAAGAGATGTCGAACTCTATCTTTTTGGGATGAAGAAGGTGAAAGGAGGTTGATGGGACCAGAATTGGTAGAAGAGATGGCAGAGAAAGTTCATTTCATTCAGAAGAACATGAGAATAGCTCAGAGCAGGTAGAAAAGTTATGTGGATAATCGGAGGAAGGATATTTCTTTTGAGGTAGGTGATCATGTATTTCTCAAATTTTCTCCATGGAAAAGTATGATGCATTTTAGAAAGAAGGGAAAGCTGAGTCCAATGTTCATTGGACCCTACAAAATATTGGAGAAGGTTGGATCAGTTTCGTACAGAGTGGCATTACCTCCATGTTTATCCCAAGTACACAATTTTTTTCATGGTTCAATATTGAGAAAGTATATTCCAGATCCATCTCATGTATTGATCCCAAAGGTAGTTCAGTTGGAAGAGAATATCTCTAATGAGGAACAACCAGTTTAGATTCTTGACCAAAAAAAGCAAGTGTTGAAAAATAAGGTAATTAATCAATTAAATGTTTTTTTGAAAAAACCATTTGGTTAAAGAGCCAACATGGGAATATGAAAATTCTATGAGGGATAAATACCCCCACTTATTTGATAAGTGAATAAAAATTGCGAGGACGCAATTTCCAAAAGGGGGAAGGAAGTAACATCCTAGGTAAATAAAGAATAATAAATTTTCATATTTATTAATATTAGTGAATTAAATATTAATTTTACTTCAAAAATGATGCAATGTTCGATGGCTTACTCGACATGCAACAACAAGTTTCTTGGAAATCTTACATTGTACACTAAAAATATAATAATATTATTTTAAATGGTAGTTAACACCTAACTGTTGTATTGGTGAGAATGAATATAACTAACGACAATATTATTATACATGTGTTTTAATGTATTTACATTTATCTAATAAAATTTAGAGGCTTAAAATGTTAATGAATCCAATTTTAAATCACAAATACTCTAATATTCTTTAAAATGTCGATTTACTGCCTTTTAATGGAGAACCCTCTTTAAATATAGTTTTGGTCACTTTTATATGTTTTATTTGACAAAATAAAATTCCTCTTTAGAATAAAGATATCAATTTTTACTTTGGATGAATTTTTTTTATTTTTCTGATAAAATTCATTTTTTATGAACAGTGAAAATACTATATTTTAATTCAAAACTGCCTTTTAATCTAATTTATTTATAAGTTTAGATTATATTTTTATTGGTTATAAAGTGTAATTACATATTTCTTTTACTATTTAATCCAATGTTGGTCATTTGAAGTAATTTCACTCTGAAATTGGACATAAATAAGTATCAATCTTCTGATAGTTATTATTTCTAAAAAACACGCCTTTTGTTTTGATAACCGGAATTAATTTTAAATTAATGTCTTCCAATTATTTCTTTTGAATTTGTAAAAATGGTCTCCATTTTTTGAATTAGGATATCCAAATTGTTTAAATAGGTAACTTTTATTTTTAGACATTATGAATATTAATTTCAGTAAATATCTTATTTACCATGGTTAAAGGGTAAATCTAGTAAATAAGGGTAAAATAATATTATTATAATAGTATAAAATTACCCTAAAATTTGTCCTAATACTATTTGTTGATAAATTTCCGACCATAGGCATCCTTGGGTCGATTTTGGGACCCCATGGAGCCACTTGGGAGTGATAATGACACTTTTATTTAATTAAAATAAAGGCATAAATGATATAAGCAAATATCTTTTATATAATTTTTAGACATCAAATGAATAAAATTATTTGTGACACAATAATGATGCAGTGTTTATCTCATTAATGAATGATTTAAATATATAATACTATAAATACTAAAAAAATACCCAAAACCTGTCCATTTTATATGTAATGAGTTTATTTCTCACAGGAGTCATCTTATCTTCGAATTTAGTGATTTTGAACCTTTGTAAGCCGAAGATAATTTTATAATAAAATAATTGTTTCAATCTTTCCTAAAGATCCCCCCTTATAAAAAGACACCACTTCTAACCCATTCCTCATGCCTCTCAATCCCCTTGGCTCTACCAAACTTTGCATAAATAATCTCCCCACATCCCTATACTCCTCATAGAAGCCTTACCTTAGGTAGAAGGCACTTCAATTAAACCTTTTGGTTTAAACCAATGGGAGATACCTATTTAAAGGTAACATCTTATTTTAAGTTCTTTTTATTTTACTCATTCAACCCCCTAAACTCATTTTATTCATTTCTTTTATAACAACACTAGTATCCTCAATATACTAGGTTATTTTTATGAGATGGATTTAAACTACACTAACACACACCTCCATCTAATGGGTAAATAACATACTATTTCTGTGGACGGTGAACTAATGCCTCACGAAACGATGATTGTTCAATTATCTCCAACCACCTTTCATAGTGGCCATCATGATGGAACTGTATTTATATGAGATATATATTATATTTATATTGTATTTAAACTTGTGTATTTTTATTTATATCATACGTTTATGGTTTCCATTATGGGTAAACACGATAATTTCATTTGAGGAAGTGCGGACTACGGCCCCCTCAAAGTGATATGACTCGTTCATACCATATGTGGAACATATAAAGGATGTAGTTAATAAAATTATATATGATATTATACTGGATTTATAATATAACTATGAATCATTATGTTTTCATAGTATCGTTCATTCATACGCACGACTTACAGTATCCAAGAACGGTGCATTTCATTTCTTCTCTCCAAATGTTATGTACTATTATAAATACATATAGATACAAGATATATATGATATATATAATATCTAAATCGTGAATATAATTATGTAGATAATGGAATTTTGACCACATGAACAACTTGTAATTTTAAGAAGTTCATTTTTGACTCAAGTACCAAATATCGACAAAACAACCATTATAAACATAAATGATTACATAATGTTTATGACATGGTAATAAGTGATATAAAAGGAATAATAAACATGAAAAGGGTTCTTAAAAAAGTAGAAATTAACTTTAGTTTATTTTCAGGAGATTATAGAATGATTGAGTCAATTTGGGCATGAGGTAAAAGACTTCGTCTTAATCTCCTTTCATTGAGGAATATTTTGTATTATACATGACTTTATTTTATTAGGTATATAAAAGCATTTGAATTTTCATTTCATTCAAAGGTAATGTTTTTCTATGAGGGTTTTTACTAAATGAAAAAATATAATGTTTTAACATAAGTAGTGACAATGACCTTTTCCACTACTGGGAGTATTATTTGATTATTGGATTCATTAACAAGATGTAATTATTTTAAAAGGAAAATAAATACCATATACTGTTTTACATATTTTGGTATTTAAAATGGTTTTAATAATGGATTTGTTATGTCAATATATTTAAATTATATATTGTGAATAAAATGTAGAAATGTTATTTTCCTTTATATTTGTTTTGTGTGTTATGATTTTATAATGATACTTGGAAATTTGGTGGGTGGTTACATGATAAACCAAATGATAGGTGGTGCCATGATAAACTAGGATGGTTGGTTACATTATAACCTCCAATGCATTGGGTATGGAAGTCGGTCATATGGCTATTCCATTTAGTGGTATGTGTGGAAGTCGACCGTATGGTTATTCCATTTACATATATTTATGTACCAAGTTACCTTTATATGTTATAAGTTCTTTCTATGGGTTTTATGGTAATATTTCAATGACAAAATATTATTACTTATGATAAGGTTTTCATGGTTTAGTTGTTGTTTTGAAAAACAAACAGTTTTCCTTCTTTTTGTATCCATTACTGAGATTTTTGTTCCAATCCCAAGTTTTTGAAATGTTTTTCATCAGGCTTAAAGTCGATTAGGGTCATGGATGGACCAAGGAAATGTCATGATATCTCAAACATAAAACTAGACATGTCTCTTTTTTTCATTTTTTTTATTTTATGAAAAAAGCCAATGAGCCCATACTCGAGTGGTAAGGGCTCTTGCTTGGCATTCATGAGACCCGGGTTCAAAACCAGGTGGAGGAAAATTTATGGGGTACTGTAGCAGTATTGTAGCAGTTATTGTTCGGTTCTGTAGCAGCCATAACTATTCACCCGATTTGGGCCTTCGGGCCACCGGTTTGGGCCTACGGGTTTCCAGGGCCTTCGGGTCATCAATGGTCTTTGGGAAACATGGCCTTCGGGTCACGTAGACCATGGAGTAGCCCAGTTCACACAAAACAGGCCCCAAAAAAGGATTTGAGCAATATGAGTAGCAGCCACCAGATTCAGAGATAACTGGATTGGATGAATGAGAGGGTATGTCAGCCACCATTGTGACCAGGCACCGTGCAGCTTTGTACAAGGCAATGCTATCCAATCAAAAATGAAAGGTGGGGTGCTAGGATATCAATGACGTAGAAAGCTGCGGAGGGGCAGTTCAAGTGGGCTGGGCCTACGAGTCATGTACAGGTTCCCCTTCAACCCTTAAAAGGGAGATTTTCCATAATAAAATAAAAAATAAGGCCTTCGGGCCATTCAGTAAAGTAGAAGTGTTTACTTGGTAATTTTTTAGGTGAAATATAATAGTTATAACCTAACTCTCTAAAACTCTAAACCTGAAAAGATCCTTAATGTGAATTATTCATTTAATTCACGATTATGTAATATTTTAAGGCCCGGTCCTTATAATAATCATGAAATAATTATCATATTTTTACATGAATTAGATATTTTAAAACCAATCATGAAAGATGGTTATGAAAAATGAACCAAAGTTACAATCATTTAGGTGGTAGGCCATACATATGCATAAGTAATGTTCCTACATTTCAATGATTGTCATGGAAGAAGGAATGTAAACTTTATCTTTCTAAAATAATAATTATATCATAAATACCATATTATTTAATCAAATATACCTATATATATGATTTTTGTGATTTAAGACGAACCACATCATGTTAAAGAGGCATTAGTCGACACATCTAGGAATAATGTTATCACTTTTTTAGTGTGTTAAAGGGTAATAAAGAAATTGTTATGTTATATTTAATTAAATGTAATTATGTAATTAATGTAATATTTATGTTATATATTTCAAATATTTTTAATTAAACCCATAATTAATACATTCCATGTAATGTTTGAACGTGTCACATCGCTTTGAGGAGGCAGTAGTCCACACATCCCCAATCGATGTTATCATATTTAAAAAATGGAAATTATGATGGAATGTGTTATATAAAAATTACAAAGTATTAATACAATATAAATATAATAAATATCATATTGAAAAATCATGTACATTATAATTTTAAACCATGAGATGTGGTAAATGAAAAATGAACAACATCGTTTCGGGAGGTGGTAGTTCACCATACACGAGTAGTAATTTAGTTACCCATTTGATGGATGTGTGTATAGGTGTAGGTGTAACCATTAATATAAATATATATAATTATATTTATGGTACTTATTTTATGATATAATCAAGGAATAATAATAAAGTTAAGGGTGGATAATGAAATAAAACATAAATGAATATTGAAAAATTTTACCTCTTCTTCGAGAAAATCATTTCAATTTGTACCATAGGACTTCTTGGTAGGATTTATGTCGAAAATGAGTATTATTGGTTGAGGGGAGAAATTTTTTATGCTTACTTGGTCTAGGGTGGGATGATCCAAAGTTACATGAGACATGTGAATAAGTGATGAGGAGATGAGGCCTTTTATAAGTGGAGAAAAGGACATATTGGTTATTTTTGAGAAGATTTGGGTGCTCCCCATGTTAAATTTTCCCAAAAGGGTCAAAAATATACATTTATAGATACTTAGAGGTGTAATGATTTAAATTTGGCCTGAAAAGATTTTTTTAGATAATTCTAGGGTAAATTTTCCATCTTACATTCTATCTTTAGTCATTGATCAAGATCGTTTTCCCTAATCACTATAATTAATATTAATTAATTTCACTAATATTTTTGGTAAAAAACTAAGATGAAATTTTTAGAAATTATACTTTATTTTGATTCCAAATATGGAATCAATTATTCAAAATTTCAATCACATAAGTTGAATAAATTAATTTGAAATTAATCTCATAGACGGGATGAGAAAAATAGTTTTAACATAAAAAAGTTCAAAAGTATGATATGTTTTATATCCAATTTCAATGTAAAATTGATTCCAATAACCTAAATTAGGTTTATTGATTTAAATTTTATCAAATTATACTTTAAAACAAATTTAAAACATAATTTAACTATATAAATAAATTTGGGGGGAAATGCAGTTTTGAAATAAAACTTAGTATTATTCACTATTTATTAAAATATGAAGTTTCTAAGAAAAATAGTAAAAATTCACAGAAATTAAAATTTGATATTTCAATTTCCATAATTATTTTATTTTTTCATATAAAAATTATGTTGTTTTCAAAAAAATTATTTAAAATATGTTTCTTATTAAAAGGTGGTAAAACTACCTATTAAAATATATAGTTTTAATGCATAAAAATGGGTTTACTCTTATTTAAGCCTGTAAAATATATTATATGAATTTAAAAACATTTAATAAACATGTGTAAACATAATATAATTTTTCCTATTCAATCCTACTGATACAATTACTAGGTGATAACAACCAATTAAAATAATAGTATTAACAATATATTATTTCGGAATAACTTAGTCTTCTGTGAAACACAAGAGTTCAGAGAAAATTATTTTTTCATGTCATGAATGCTATTGGATATAACATCCCTTTAATAGTAAAATTAAAATATAATTCATAAATATTAATAAATTATAAAATGTTTTATTCTATAATTACCTGGGATGTTACAAAAGCCTTATGGTTTAACATTGATAAATAATATGTTTTTAATTTGGTAAAATATTTTCTATACCATCAGATCATGGGATAAAGAAATAGAAATTAATAATTCACTTAGATCAATATTCTATATTCACCATAGGGGCAAAAAAATGTATATTGTACTCTAATATCACTACTGGTGGGAAAATATAAAGAATTAGATTATTGAATTTACCTAAAGTGTTTGGTATTCTAATAATTGATGTTATAAATTCAACCTTTCAAAGGGATGATGTAACCATTAGCCATACCAATATAAAATTGGAAAAAATAACCATGTATTTTTTCATGTTAATTTTGAAAACATATAATATATATAATTATATATGAGTTTTAGTTAATTTTCTTTCAAATAGTACCCACTCTTCAATATTCTCTTATAATTCTCAATTAGTCAACATACAATGATAAAAATATGAGAAGTGTTCAGGTTTCATGGAAAACCAATATTGATTATATATGAGGTTTATATAAATTTTATGGAATGTAATCTAACATGAATTAATTAAAGAGATGAACATTTTTATTAAAAATCAACCTCCAAAATATTTCCAGACTCTATATGACATTCTTATTGAATCCTCTAAAGAGTTTAATAGAGCTTGGGATTGACATATTATTTTGGTTTATTTTCAATACAATAAAAACTTCTAGTGGATAATTTAAATAACTATTTATGAAGACCTATATGGTGAAAAATTTCCACATCAATGTATTAGGATGAAGTTGTAGAACATACGATTTTTGGACCAAATATTGTTAAAGAAATGGTAAAGAAGATCAATGATATTAAAAAATACATCATATAAATATAAAGTTGATAAATAGATATACAAAAAACCACTAATATGATACAGAGTTTAATATTGGATGTAAAGTTTCCTTATGTAAATATCAAGGAAATTGATTATTGAGGTTTGAGAATAGGGAATGATAAGTCCTAGATACTTTATCCCCTTTGAGATTCTTGACCAAATTAGAGTTGTGGCCTAGACACTAAAAATCCTACCAAAAAATTATTAAGTTCATAACAGATTCAATTTATCCCAATTAAGAATGTACATACCAAATTCCACAATTGCACTAAATTTAGAGGTGCTAAAATTCAAACATGATCACTCTTACAAGTTACCACCGGTAAATATTAGACTATAGAGAAAAATTTCTTTGAAATAAGCTAAATTAGATTTTCCAAGTAAATTGGTGAAACCATAAGTTCTAAGAGGAAACATGGGGAGCCAAAGGGAGGAATGATATATAAGTACCCTGACATGTTTACATCTTAGTATATCAGATGAAATTTCAAGGAAGAAATTTCTAAAGGGTAGAAGAATGTAAGGACCCATAAAACTATTGTATTTTCCATTTAAATAAATATGTGTTTCATATTAATGAATATAATAATCATACACTATATAACATAAAAACATTAATTTATTATATTAATTTATAAAATTACATATTGAGGATAAATATTTATATTAAAACATAAAACAATGCAATAAAATAATAAACACAAAATGAATATAATAGAAAAATATATATCACTTGAGTTTCCAAGAATAATAACATCTATGAACAATACTATTAAAAATAAAACAAATTAATAATGTAATAAAATTTAGAAAATAAATAATATAACCGTGATAAAAATTTATTTGAATGATGAATTAATTAATAAATAGGTGATTATAATATATATTAAACCTGCATGACCATAGGGCATTAGGACCATTGGAAATCATGACCATTAGAAATATAGTTATTATAAAGTGATTGTTATATTTAATAGGAAAATGACGAGAGATGATTTATGTAGAAGGGAGAAATAATAACCTTAAATTGTAGTAATATAACTTATTAAGATAATTTATTTGAGATTTCTATGGAGGTAGTGCCACTAGGGTTGTCCCTTTACTAAGCCCTATAAGTGCTTTAACAATTGAGGTTGAAACAAAATCTTTTTTGGAGAAAAATTAATGTTATTAGAAAATAATACCAGATTAATAGTGATTGAACCAACCGATGAAAGTACCCCCACTTCACACATTACCCACATGGATTATGTTGGTGTGATAAGGTGTTTTATATTTAGAAGTTAATTGGTATTAAAGTGTGAACTAATCTAGAAATGAAATAATGTTTACTCAAATAGAACATTTTATAAAATGTACCACCCTTATTTAAAAGTAAAAATAAAAAAGATTAGAGGATTAATATGATAACATGGATTTAATATTTCGATCTAGGACTTTGAAATTATCCATTTTGTGAAATTTTATAAATTTTGGTAAAAATAGTATGATAGTTTAAAAAATTTTGAAACATGGTAAATATGAAATCATATATATTCCATCATGACTGAACTCATCCCAAGTAGATATAATTTCCCCATTTCAAAAATAATTATTATACTGGAGCATTAAGGGTGGTAATAGGGTACTATTGGGAGTAGTGGAGCACTTAAGATAATAAAATAATAAAATATTCAATACTTTAATTCAAGAAATTACACTCACAACACTTATAAATAAATCCATACACCACCCATTTCTCATCACTTTCAAAACACCTTACATTCTCCAAAATCTACCCATATACTTACCCTAATATCTTATACATGAAAAAAATATTATTTCTCACTCAAATACCAATCTAATAAGGATTATAGTGTAGTCAATGTGTGACACATAAAAGTGATAAAGTAAGTTTTCTTTTTCTAAAAACATTCCAATTAATTTATTTAATCCACATAAATACTCTTTCTAATTAGCTTAAACATGAATTTTAAAATATAATAAAAAATATAAAAAAAATTATTATGAATTAAATAATTATATAATGTATAAAATTTCTTTTATAGTTATTCATAACACACATTCAATTGTGGATGATTTTAACCACATATACCTATGATTTTATAAAAAACCTACTACTTCCTTACATGTATGCTTTTAAAAATATATTTAACGAATAAATAAAATATTTATGAAATTATTAATATTTTTTTGATTATATAACAATTTTAAATCACCTATTAACATGATCAAAATACTAACGTAGTCTTAGAGAAGTTTACCAAACAACCCTCAGTGGAAAATGGAAACAATAATAATATAATAAATAAATGAAATATGAAAATAATTTTACATTAAAAACAATTTTAGAAAGGGTTTTTAAAAGAAGAACCTATTAAATTTTATTTCATTATTTAGGATGCTATATGCACAAACTAAGTGTGATAGGGTCCTTGTTAAAGAAACCCCAAACAAACCTCTTTACTTTAGAGTTAGGATTTCTCTCTATTTACCGATTATTAACTCTCTATTCTCAATATTTACATAGTCTATATTATACATATACTTTCCTAAAATATATACCTATTTTAGTTTCTCTTTATTTTCGGGGCTATATGTGTTTTTCAAGTTCTATTCTCAATATTTTCTTAAAGTAAACCCGATTAAAGGGATATTCCTTAATCATTATTCATTTTAATGTGTCACTATAATAATTTATTTCCACTTCTATGATTTATAAAAATAATTACCGTTTTTTAGAGACCAAATTTGATTCATTTTTGATTTTAAATAAAATTACTATGTTCTTACCCACTTTAAAATTTCTATTCTCATTTCATAAAAAATCATCAAAGAGGTTAATTTTAATTTGTATATATCCACTAGTTTATAATGAATTTAATATCAATTGAACTCCATATTCATGAATAGTGAAATATTATTCCTTTATCAATGGCCAAAAAACATTAATTGATTTATTTCATGGAAATATTTTCGATATATCATTTGGTTATGCTTCCCATATCCTTATCATGGTTTTTATTATGTTTACGACATATATATGATTTATTTATATTTAACACATATTCATATACATATTATGTTGTAATATATTAGAATAGAATTATAGATTCCCCAAATTCATTGGGTATTGTTTCCATCTCATGAGATACCATGTAAAATGCACAACTAGTAAGCCAAGAACACAATATAATGTTATCTTGGCAATAAATTTTTACTTATTCTTATGATATCAAGACTTATATTATTCGAAAATTATTATAGTTCGATTATATTAGAATAAATTCATCCTTATGAGATTTTTATATATGATTATATGTTATGATCCTCTTTTATGTTTTCATGTTATGACTCTTGAGTCATATGTGCTACTTCATGATCATGTTTTCTCCTATACAAGGCTTTATATATTACTCTTTTCTTACATATGTCTCCATGGAAACCTATAAAATAATTTAATTCCAATTTGATTTATAATCACATTATAGATATTTAAATAAACATTTTTAGATTATTTTTATTATTTTGTTTTATGTATATAATGATCCAAAGATACTAGGCCTCTAGATGTATGGAATTTGATATATGAATTATTATGTTACAATAGTATAATAATATGTGTACTAGAATTACGTTTTTATAATTATAATTATTTTTATTAGTTCTCATGTCACTATACTATTGAATCTATCATTAATAGCCTATATATAGAAGCATTTCAGAAGATTAAATATGCTAAAAATAATAATAATATAATAACCCTATAAGTTACTTAATGTTATCAAAGAGAAATTCACTAGAGATAGTTGATAAAAAATATTGAATAGTAAAAATTAATTATACATTCATAGTATGTTTTAATATATTATCATGTTTAGAAAAGACCAATCATAGAGAATTCATGAGGAGTTTTTAGTAGGTAGATTAAAAACCAAGCAAGGAAACTATAAAATGATATGATGTGAGTGTGGTGATACTTAAAGGGAAACAAGGTTATAATATTTCTTTGTAAATCAAGGATGCCTTTATTAGGATATTTTATTTTATAAGTTATGTATAATATTGATAAATATTGATTTATAATATGATATGTTTATACTTGTAGTTGAATTGTTTATTGTTGGGTGTCAAAATTAAAAAATATAATAGAATTTTATACTATGAAAGGTGTATACATTTATATACTCCAAAAATGATATAAGATGGATGGAGAGTTTGATAAAGGATATAAAGGGATCAAGAAGTTAATTTATTATTTTTATAGATAGAGGTAAATAAATAATCTAATGATTTCAATACTTTATTCCTTGATGAAGCATATTTTATAGAAATATTAATTTATTGGATTGTTATTATGATATATTAACTTTAGGAGGATTCCTAAAAACAAAAATATTTAATATATGATTAAAAAAAGAAATAGATATAAAAAATACATTTTTAACTTCATTTGGATATAAAAGATAATAATGATTCAAAGGGAGAAACCCATGGTGAATTATTATATGGAAGTAATGTTATATAATTTCATCTTTAAAATCAATGTTAATGTAGAAAACTACAAAGGTATTTGTATACATTGATTTATATAATCTAGACTGTGAAAAAAAATCCTTTGATTCCACCATTTTATGATGGTTCTAGGATAGAGATTAGTTACAAGGATTATCACCCCATGGTTAGAAGGTTAAGGATCCATCTTTTGGAATCCCCCATATAAAATATAATTAAAAAATTAAAATTTGAGGAATTCATAGTTTCAAATAAAAATTTCATGTGGGGTTTAAAAATATTGTAAAATTTAAACATTCAATTTCATGTGTTGTTTAAACAAGTTTATAGAAATATATTCCCATGGGTTACACACAGAATCATGGAAGTCAATGTTTTTATCGGTGTGTAAGAAAAAATGCTGTAATTATTTTCACTCAAAATACTATTAGATAATAAAATTTAACAAATAATTTTAGTTTTGATAAATATATTTATACTTGGGTTGTTTAATTTTATTTGTCTTGATTTTTTACTTATAAATCACTTTAATAAAGATGGATTTTTTCTACACTCTATGGTATTTAAGTATGATACCCAAACCATGAAAATCACTATGTTATGATTTATTTATATATTTCTATGTTTTTTAAGATAATTTAAATAATATGAACCATACAAAATTATATGGATATCAACATTTATAATTATTCCCGATACATCATTAAACATCTTATTAGTATTCCAAAAATTAATATGTATAGTTGTTACAATGGCCTTCCTATATACATTTAAAGAATAAAAAACACCTGTGAATATACATTATAATTTAAAATTATCCCCCAATTGTTAATTTAATTTTAATACATTCCAAATTATGTATATGATTTTCAATAGTCTTAAATTTAATTATCATTAAATTAAATATAATACACATTAGGTATGTTTTTTTTGTGTTGATGGATTTTTGTACATGTTTTCTAGATATACCATTAACCCTTTTGTTTTATTCTCCAAACCATTTTTTAAATTAATTAAATGGGCATGAATCACTAACAAAAAAAGAAACCAACACATAGTGACTTGAATTAAGATATAAGGCTATCCTTTAAATGAGACGCATTATCATTTTCATTATAAAAAATGTCTCATGTTATATAACTTTCAATACATTGATCTTGATTAAATTTGATCTTATAATAAAGGTAAATCATTATATATAGGAAAATTCTTATTTTTTTAGACTTATACCTTTGAAAAGGCCCAGCAAGACTTATCATCTCCCATATAATTAGTAATATGATTAATTGCATAACTAACTACACAGAGGGAAAATAAAAACATCCCTTGGGTGATATAATTAGGTTAAAAAATTCCATATATGTATTTTAAACTGCCAAGATAATTCCAACAACGAGGATTTACAATTGATGTGGCAGGAGGACCACATAAAACATGTTATATTAGATAAATATCTATATGATGATTTGGAAAACTGGCACCCCAAATAGGGACCTCATATTCATTATAGTTTTTACCCTATTGAGAACACTTTAAAAAATAGTAGATAAGATAATTGTGGAAAAATCATATGAAACCATTATAAGAAAAACATTCTCAATGAGGGGTATAATATTTTATTAACGTTTAGTAGATAGATAATTCCACACATTATGACATTA